>CM017196.1:29258368-29265868 GCA_004837865.1 Musa balbisiana | reverse complement strand
AGGTTACTACCTCCATATATAGTAAAAGATCCTTAGTCCTTCTCAAGTACTTAAGTATACACTTTACTGCTTCCAGTGCTTCAATCCTGAATCCGCTTATACCTGCTCGTGACATTCAGAGCATGCGCTATACAAGCCTAGTACATTGCATGGCATACATGATAGACCTTATCGCCGAGGCATAAGGTATCATATCTATGTTCGCCCTTTCTCTGGAGTCTTTGGGGACATACTTCTAGAAAGCGATATCCCATGTCTCATCGGTATGAGACCTCTCTTCGAATTTTCCATGCCAAACCTTTTGATAATGGTTTCTATGTACTGGATTGGGACAAGCCAAGCATCCTCTTGGATCTATTTCTATAGATCCGAATCCCCAAGATATAGGATGCTTCCCCTAAGTCCTTCATGGGAAGTGTCTAGATAACCAAGCTTTTCACTGGGATAGCATTCTACGTTATTCTCAATGATCAGGATGTCATCCACATATAACACCTAGCGCTCCCACTTACCTTCTGTACACACAAGGCTCATCTTCGTCCTTAACGAAGTCATAAGATCTGATTTCCTCATCAAATCTTATGTTCCAACTTCGGGAAGCTTGCTTTAGTCCATAAATGGATCTAAGCAACCTGCACACCTTATCTGGGCAGTCCTTGGACATGAATCCCTCAGGTTGTATCATATACACCTCCTCATCGAGATTCCCATTAAGGAATGCAGTTTTCACATCCATCTGCCAAATCTCATAATCATAGTGTGCTGCAATAGTCAATAGAATTCGGATAGATTTTAGTATTGCTACGGGTGAGAAGGTTTCGTCATAGTCAACACTTTGCCTTTGACGATACCCCTTAGCCACTAGCCTTGCTTTATAGGTCTCTACCTTTCCTTCTATTCCGATCTTTTTCTTAAAGATCCACTTATAACCGATGGGTACAATACCTTCGGGCGCATCAACAAGGGACCAAACCTTGTTGGAGTACATAGAATCCATCTCAGAATTCATGGCTTCTTGCCACTTCCCGGAGTCTATACTCATAATAGCTTCCTCGTAGGTCTAAGGATCAATATCCTCAACATCTTCTCCTCTAATATGTCCCACATATCTCTCAGGAGGATGGGATACTCTACTGGACCTACGTAAAGTTGGAACTTGTGTGTTAGGTATCTGAACAGACTCGGGCTGTAGAGTGGTGCTTGAGCTTGGTTCTCCAACCTCGCTCAACTCTATCATGTGCCCACTATCTCCGCCAAGAATGTGTTCCTTCTCAAGGAACATGTTAGGACTCTAGCTAGGAGAGTCCTAATTGAGAGGGACATTCATGTAAATCCTACCTAAGCCGACCCTTATTAAAGAAGTGAAGAGGCCGGCTAGGGTTTAGAGGTTATTTCTTAGAGAAGAATTAGGAGTTGTAAAGGAATAAGAGTCTTGAGTAGGAGTCCTATTAGGAGTTGGTTAGAAGTAGGAGTCTTGAGTAGGAGTCCTATTAGGGGTTAGGGTTTAGAAGCCCTATAAATAGCTATGTATTCCTCCTATTTTGATAGGCAATAGATGAATCTTTTATGCAGCCTTTGAGCAGCAACTTGGAGGAGGGAACCCCTATAGAGTTCCAGGAGGTCGATCCCCTAAAGAGATCAACCCCAAGCTTAGAATCTGCAAGGGTTCTAACACTTGGTATCAGAGCAGCGTTCTTGGCGTCTCACTGCCCTTCCATAGCCATCCATTATCTCTCCACAGCCGCCTAAAGCAATTCCCACAATTGCTTAAAAGATCATCGCTAAATTCCGCCATCATCTCCACCACCGCAGATCATCCTTTGATCTCCCCGTGAATTGCAACAGGTTCTGGTTTCCTACCTTACTGCTGCTGCAATTTAGTTATCCTTATTCAAAAATCCAAAAAAAAATTTGTTCCTATATTGCTGCATAAACTTTTCGTCGCAAAGTTTTCATCTCTACGACAAAAGATACATTGCAGAATTCTAACCGCATAACACAGTCTGTTTGATCTTGCTACTGCGTTTTTTCTATCCAAATCTCTATGAAATTTTTATGACATATTTGACACTTCCTAACAGCAGATTTCCCTTTGGTTTTATCAAAAAATTCTCAATATAAACTATTGATCTTTTACATCTAATCTACTGTACTTGAAAATCTGCACTGTAAAATTTCAGCCGCACAACACAGTTTGTTTGATCTTGCTACTACATTTTTTCTATCCAAATCTCTACAAAATTTTTATGACAGCTTTGATACATCCTAATAGCAGATTTCCCTTTGGTTTTGTCAAAAAATTCTTAATATAAACTATTAATCTTTTATGTCTAATCTGCTATACTTGAAAATCTGCACTGTGAAATTCCAACCGCATAGTACAAATTGTTTGATCTTGCTACTACATTTTTCTGTCCAAATCTCTATGAAATTTTTATGATAGCTTTAGCACTTCCTAACAGTGGATTTCCCTTTGGATTCATCGAAAAATTCTCAATATAAACAATTGATATTTTACGTCCAATCTGTGATACTTGAAAATCTGTGCTGCAGAAAATTTCAGCAGCATATTGTTGCCTTAACCGATCTATTTGTAATCTTTTTAAACAAAATTTCTTATATATTTTATAGATCATCTTGGCTTCCATCTAAGATTGATCTATTAAGGAATTCACCTCTAAAAACGATTTTGTGTTGCTGTAAATTTTCCTCGCAAACCGTTGAAATTTTTCGACGAGAATTCTGCTATCGCAACTTGCACCAATTTCTTTGCTCTTATACTGCCAAAATTTTCTTGATTAAATTGGACATACTTACTGTCATATACACTGAAATTTTGCTATCAATTCCCTCCTCAAACCTCTCAAGTTTTTTGTGGAAATTTTGTTGAGAAACCGCTGTTTCTTCGACGACAATTCTACTTTTACAAGACAACACAATTCTGCAGCAAACTTCCACTGATTTCTATCAAACCTTTGCTGCCATCTACCACAGATCTAAAACTTTCATCCATAGGCCTAAAACTCTACCAAACCACACCCTCAAACTACACCCAAAACAACCACAAAACAAGCCTAAACCGTAGTCTACATCCATCAATCCACCAACCCTTTCGACCACCACTTCTCTCAACCTATACATGCCTTTAACCCGATAACAAAAGAGAGATCTTAATATCACAGATTTGGAGGCATGTACTATGGCATCTGAGGCGGCAATCAATGCTAAATTCAAAGCCTTCGAGGCATAAATGGAGAATAAGATTTGGACGCTCTTTACCGAACTCAGATTGGGCCAACCACCAAGCCCGAAGAAATCACATCAAGGAGAGAGCTCTACCCAATCGTACCAAGCCCGAAAAGATGACTTCCAAGGGAGAAGAGGCTCTATGATTGATCCCAACTATCCACGCATGAGGGTGGACTTCCCTAGATGGGAAGAAGGAGACCCGATTGGTTGGATCTCGCACGCGGAGCGATATTTTTGGTACCACAAAACTGCGGATGCATCTGTGGTGAAAATTGCAGCTATACATCTTGAAGGGGATGCCATACAGTGGTTTGACTGGTTTAAATATACTATGGAGTCCTCTCATGGCGACAATTCAAAGAAGGACTATTGATCCGGTTCGGACCAACCGATTACGAGAATATTGACAAACCTCTAGCAAAGATCCGACAAACCTCTACCGTTAAGGAGTACCAAACCAGGTTTGAAAGGTTATCTAATCAAACTTATGATTGGTCTCAAAAATAACTATTAGGGACCTTCATTGAGGGCTTGAAGCCAGAGATCCGGGGAGAAGTTCAAGCACGATAACCGTACACGCTTATGGCAGCCATCTCTTTCGCACGACATCAAGAGGAGCGATTGAACCATGAAGTTCATAGGACTAGGATCGCTTCTCGACCTACAATGCAGAAGCCCTCAACCCCCCTTACTATCAACCGAGTCCCTGCACCAAAAATGATGACAAGAGAAGAGCGATCTATGGAGGAGTTATGTTGGCACCACGATGAGCCGTGGAGCCGCGAGCATCACTGTAGAAAAGAGAGACTTCTTATGATTGAACCAGTAGAAGAAGAGGTCATTGAACATCTAGAAGAGAGCCTTAATAATGAAAAGGAAGATGTAGAAGAAGAGCCACAACCGATCAAAGTTACGGTACATGCACTAGCCAACTACTCAAACCCGCAAACGATGAAAGTTGAAGGCCTTCTCAAACAACAGTCGATCACTGTTCTCATCGACACGGGCAGCACTAATAACTTCCTAGATAGTAAAATTGTTGTCCGGATGGCCTTACCTATTGATTATTACAGTAGGTTTGACGTCAAGTTCACCAACGGATGGATTTTGAAGTGTGATCGTAGGCGCCCGCGGGAGAAACTATTACTGCAGGACCAAGAGATAATTGAAGATTTCTTCCTCCTTCCTCTTGATGATCATGAGGCTATGCTCAAAATTGAATGGTTGACAACATTAGGTAATGTTTTCTAGAATTTTATGAAACTAATTTTGAGATTTTACAGTAAAGGGAAACAGGTGATTCTACACGGGAAACATGGGGGCGACGTAATGACTATTTGCACACAACAAATGGAGAAGGTTTTGTATAAAGCATGCAGCGGCTTTTTGGTACAACTTGAGCAGCAAACTAAGGGAGAGCCAATAGAATTTGAAGATCCAAACCTACTTCCTTTGCTTGCTGAATTTTCAGCTATATTTGACGAACCACGCAACCTACCTCTTGCCCATCGGCATGATCATTGTATACCGATTCTTCTGGGCAAACCTCCTGCAAATACTTGGCTATATCAACATTCATATCTGCAGAAGGATGAAATAGAAAGGATTCTAAAAGAGATGCCCGAAATAGGAGTTATTCGGCCAAGTTGCAGCCCCTACTTTTCACCGATGCTCTTCGTACGAAAGAAGGACGAAACATGGCGAATGTGCATTGATTACCAAACCCTCAATGGCATAACCATCAAGGACAAATACCCTATTCCAATAGCAGATGAATTGCTAGATGAAAGGGAGCACAAATCTTCACAAAGCTGGACCTTCGATCCAGGTATCATCAAATATGAGTGTGCAAAGAAGACATACCGAAAACCACCTTTTGAACACACAACAGCCACTATGAATTTTTGCCAGAAGGTAGAATATCATGGGCATATCATATCAAAGGAAGGTGTGGTAGTGGACCCCTCCAAAATTAGAGCAATGCAGAATTGGGTGACCTCGTGGAACATAAAATTGCTACATGGCTTTCTGGGTTTAACAGGCTACTACCGCAAGTTCATGAAAAATTATGGAAAGATCAGTGCACCACTTACTTCCTTACTAAAAAAAGATGTCTTCCAATGGTTGGACAAAGCCTTCACTGCCTTCGATAAACTTAAGGCAGCCATGACGACGCCGCCGGTGCTAGCACTACCAGATTTCAGTCAACCCTTCATTATTGAGGCCGACGCATCTGGAGTCGGAATCGGAGCCATTCTCATGCAAGATGGTCGACCACTCGCATACACTAGCAAGACATTGTCTCCCTCCCATCAAAACATGTCAACACATGATAAGGAAATGCTCGCCATTGTGCACGCGGCAACGAGGTGGAGACCTTGCTTGATCGGTCGACGATTTCAAATTAAAACCGACTATAAAAGCCTCAATTACTTTTTAGAGCAAAAGATATCATCCCTCAAGCAGCAAAAATGGGTAACAAAACTTCTTAGATTTGATTATGAAATAACTTACAAAAAGGGGAAAGAGAATGTTGTTGCAGATGTGCTTTCGCAGCTAGCCGAGCAAGCTGAACTTTCGGTCGTTTCGCTTCCAACCAGTGACTTCCTTAAGGATATTAAGATGAAATGGCAAGATGATCCAGAAACCAGTAAAATCATAAAAAAATTGGAAGAAGAATCAAGCTCCGTGGCTCATTACAATTAGGACTCAAAAGAATTACACTATAGAGGACGCATTGTGCTTATGACAAATTCTACTTGCATCTTCACGAGCAAATTTTGGACAAAGTTATTCCATATGCAGGGTACTAAATTGAAAAGGAGTATGGCATATCACCCACAAACCGACAGCCAGACGGAAGTTGTAAATAGGTGCTTGGAGACAGCCTAAAGCCACCCACCAAATATGATTACTCAAGGAGAACTCCAAATCCAACCAAGTGCCATTATTAATCGACGAATCGTGACTTGACGACGATGACCCACTACTGAAGTGCTAATACAGTGAGCGAACCTACCGACAGAAGATGCCACTTGGGAGAACTATGACGACTTGAAGATCAAATTCCCAGAATTCATGAATCGTCAGCCTCGAGGACAAAGCTGATTTGAAGAGGGCAGGTCTGTTAGGAATCTAGCTAGGAGAGTCCTAATTGAGAGGGACATTCATGTAAATCCTACCTAAGCCGACCCTTATTAAAGAGGTGAAGAGGTCGACTAGGGTTTGGAGGTTATTTCTTAGAGAAGAATTATGAGTTGTAAAGGAATAAGAGTCTTGAGTATGAGTCCTATTAGGAGTTGGTTAGAAGTAGGAGTCTTGAGTAGGAGTCCTATTAGGAGTTAGGGTTTAGAAGCCCTATAAATAGCTATGTATTCCTCCTCTTTTGATATGCAATAGATGAATCTTTTATGCAGCCTTTGAGCAGCAACTTGGAGGAGGGAACCCCTATAGAGTTCCAGGAGGCCGATCCCCTAAAGAGATCAACCCCAAGCTTAGAATCTGCAAGGGTTCTAACAGAACACTACTCTCTTGGCTACAAAGACCTTTTGGTCCTCGAGATGATAGAAATAATACCCACAAGTTTCCTTGGGGTATCCTATGAACTTGCACCGCTCTATCCGTGATTCCAACTTATCGGGGTTGTGTCTTTTAACGTGGGCAGGGCAGCCCCAAATCTTAACAACTTTAAGATCGGGCTTCTTCCCTTTCCATATCTCATATGGTGTAGACACTACCGACTTAGTTGGAACTCTGTTCAGAAGGTAAGCTGCGGTCTCTAGGGCATATCCCCAGAATGAGATGGGTAGGTCAGCGAAACTCATCATGGATCGTACCATGTCTAACAGCATACGATTTCTCCTTTCAGACACACCATTGACCTGAGGTGTATAAGGAGGTGTCTATTGGGATAATATCTCATACTCCTTGAGGAACTGAGTAAACTCTGTACTTAAGTACTCACCTCCTCGATCTGATCGAAGAGTTTTGATATTCTTTCCAGTCTAGTTCTCCACCTCATTCTTATACTCTTTAAATTTCTCAAAGGTCTCGGATTTGTACTTCATTAAGTACACATATCCATACTTTGAGAAATCATCAGTAAAGGTAATAAAGTAGGAGTAACCACCAATGGCATGAGTTGACATGGGTCCACATACATCACTATGTGAGTTCCAACATCTCAGTGGCTCTTTCTCTAGTTCCACTAAATAGAGAGTTGGTCAGTTTTCCACGAAGACAAGGCTCGTA
>CM017196.1:29078368-29253368 GCA_004837865.1 Musa balbisiana | reverse complement strand
TGCGTTCTTCATGACTGGAGTGATGAAGATTGCGTGAAGATACTGAAGAATTGCTGGAAAGCATTGACAGAAAACGGGAAGGTGATTGTGGTGGAATGCATACTTCCAATAGTGCCGGAGCCAACTGCAAAAGCCCAAGCTGTTTTCCAGTTGGACCTCTACATGCTAGTTTGCACCAATGGAGGAAGAGAGAGAAGTGAGGAGGAGTTCAAGGACTTGGCAATAGAAGCTGGGTTTCCGGGATTCAAAGCTGCTCATGTGTTTGCGGATACTTGGGTCATGGAATTCACCAAGTAGATGGTAAGTATAAATTGTGTTTTGTACTTGAATAAATTATATTACCGCATATTGGAAGGATCCATATTGATGGATTGTCTGTGTCTTTGGTTTGCTGCTTTGTCTGAATTTGAAAAGCTTTTGTTGGTGAAACGTTTGCATCATTACAAAATTGTCCTTTTCTACCATCAAACACTATGGTAATTGATAAGTTGGCGAGATGTTGAACGTTATTGCATAAACTAAATAGTACTTGGAACAAAGGTTCCGCCCATGAAATCATTGAAGCGGGAAGAATAATCATGTATCAAATGACTGGAATTGATGACTGGCTAATTCCAACGACTACGAAGTCATGATATGAAGATATAATAATACAATTTGGTTGTTTCTAGGTTTTAAATTAGGCATAATAATTAATAATGGGTCACCACTGGTTAATATTTTGAGGAAATTGGTCAAGAGACTCTAATATTTCCTATCAAAAATAAATATAAAAAAAATCACTTATTTTAAATAGATATCAAAGCTAGATTTTACGAACCTCTTTATTTATATTTTGTAGTATTTTTTTCTTATATTGAATAAAACCGTATTAGCCAAACCCACCCATATAAGATATCAACAGAACTTTTAAACAAAGCAAAAGAGAAAAAAAAAATCTGATAACTCCATATAACTTATTCAAATCATGAACATCGATGAATCACTCAACGTAATGGATGTCGATGAGATCCAAGATAACCATAAATGCCCATGAAAATCTTGGGTTGATCCCAAAGACTAAGTGGGCCTTCCGGCCCAATTTATCATGTATTGCATGTGAATCACAATAAATGCAGTAAGACTAAATGGTAGTCTAATATTAATAATTGATAAAGAAAAGGGTGATGGATTATCGTAGCTATAGGCATTTTAAAAAGAACGAAGCTTCCAAGTTATAGCTATAATGGATCACAGGAGGAAAGTGTAGCATTAAGGTATGTATGGTTTGAAAATATATGGTGGCATGTTGATATATCTATGTACCAGACTTAAGTCAGTTTGATCAACATAGATTCATGGTACCTCATTTAATATTGGATACAACAACGAGTAACTTTACTTTCCTCAAATTCAATCTTGATTTGGATGCGTATATTCTATTTATTGCCAAGTTTAAGATTCTACATATTATTATTAAATAGTAAGGATAAAGTTTTTTTTTTCTTTTTTCTACTTTGATATCCACATAGTGTTTATTTGACTACTTAATGACCAACTTCTAACTTTAGTGGTGTCTATTATATTTACATTTTTTTTATCTAAAGACCTGAATGTAAATGTAAAAATTATTAACATATCAATTATAAAATGTATATATATATATATATATATATATATATATATATATATATATATATATATATATATATATATATATATATATATATCTCCCACCGCCCCTTTTCTATTAGAAGTTTCTTTGTTGAGGGGAACAGACGTCTTACGGGCTTGAGGGAGAGAAAGAAAGAAAGAAACATAGAATGGAGAAGGGAGAGAGAGAGAGGAGAGAAAAGAAGAGACAAGGGAGAGAGAGAGAGGAGAGAAAAATAAGGGAAACAGAAATGATAGGGACAGTTGTCTCGTTAGAAGAGGAAGGGAAAGAAAATAAAGAAAAAGTGAAGGGAGAAGAGAGAGAGCGGGGAGGAAAGAAAGAGAACGAGAGAAAACGGAGACCGAGCGAATGAAACACAGAGGAAGAAGAAGATAAAGAGAAAGAAAGAGAGAGCGAGAGAGAGAGAAAAAGAAGAAAGACGAAACGAGAGGGGAAAATAAGAGAAATAAAAAATAAAATAAAAGTAATTTTATCAAGGGTATTGATTCAGATGAAATATAGAAATGATATTTATGTTTCTAAATTCCTTTCATATCCTATTAATTAGAATAGTGTTTTGGATTATAGACTAAATAAAGAAATCATATATAATGTAGGATAAGCATATGATGATTCCTCTAGTTATTTCAAAAGTAAGTATATATATTTGTAATTTGTGATCACATATCATGCACATGATTTATAATGAATTTATTATTAAAAAAATATTATAAAAAAATGAATATTAATAATTTAAAAAAATCATATGATTTAAATAATTATGTTTTATTTTATAAGTATTTATTCATTTTATTTATCTAAATTTATATGAAAATATCTGTTTCAATAAGATATTTGAAATGGATCAAAAAATACATAATTATTATTGGTTTCAAATAATATATGATTTTGTTAGATTTAAAATAATATGCAAAAAAGATATTCAAACTCTTATCTTATTGAAGGATTATTTATGTTAATCTATGTGATACGATAGATGTTTGGTCAATATTATTATGAATTGGACTCTATCAATGAGAATTATACATTGGTCATATATTTAGAAACTAATTCTTTTTGTCCCTAACACAGGGATATATATGTTATCAATTATAGTGTTAAACATGCTTTGAGATTTTATCATAGAATATGACATTGGTCATAATAATGAATACTACCATGGCCTATGTTCTAATATACACATTTTAGTTATTCTCATGCTTATGAACCTCTAGCTATTTATATGTGAATAGTTAATTATAGTCTTTCCCATGGAAATAATTTATGATTTGATATATGACACTAGTTATACTTATGCTTTTATTATGAATACATATATATATCTTAAACATTTTGTGTTAGTAAATGTGTTAGCAAATTATGATTTGAAATACATATGAAATTTAATTTTGTTTAAAAAATATAAGAATAAAGGAATATTTGATATTCATGCATATTTTGAAAGCATGCATTGAATGCACAAAAAATTTGGGTGGAATATTTATTTATGATTATTGTTTTAGCATGTGAGTCACCTTAGTTATGGTTTGCTTGATTACTTAATTTTTGATGTTTAAGGAGTAACAAATTTTTGGATATAAAGGAAAGAACTATTTAAAATTTTGATATTATTATATATTTTGATTATTTTCTGCATATGCTATTATGAACTCTCATGAAGTTGTTACCCTTATTGGGCTTTTTGCACACTAATGGACAAGCAAGGTGGGCTTTTCTTTTTTGGAACTCTACCACAGTATAACGTGGGCTGTGAAATAAAAGCCTAACGATGAGAAATCAGGTGTGAAATAAAAGCCTTAATCCAGTGCTTTAGAAGGTCATAAGAAAGCTAAACTGATTGTATTATGAATCAATTAATTATGAACTAAAATATATGATAAATGTTATATAAAATTTATTTATTCAAATTTTGGACTAACTTATGAGATAGTGACATTGTATCTGTCGGTTTTTTATTGAGTTTGGGTTGAATATGATGTATACTCATTTATTTTGATGTATTTACTACTTATAAAACTAATACTTTTTTTTTAAATACACACTCTTGTTTAGCTAAAATAATATTAAGTGATTTATTTTTAATTTTAAATCTTTTTAATGTTTGTCATAGAAACATGTTTCTTTTTCACTCTTTATTTTTTCAATCACATTTAGTGCATGAGGTACAAGATATTGATATATAGTTGTCATATTTATTTTTCAATGTATTAAATTCATTAGTGAGTGAGACATGATCCCTTTTTAGTAAACTATATTTTTTACTAATCTTTTTACGTTCATCACATAAATATGAAATGTTTTAAGTAATTCATCGTGCCAAAAGAAGATTCGGGAGAGCCAAATATCTTATTGTTAAAAGCTATTAAGGCATAATTTATCACTTTTTCTTGCTTTGTATATCATTCCAAATGTCATTAAAAATTCTATAAGTTTTTCAAGAGGAAGATTATTTGAGTTTTTAGCTTCTTGGATTATCATTATATTTGGATCCTAACTTTTAGCAAGAGATCTTAAAATCTTGTTCATCAATTCAAGATTAATATAGTTTATATCAAGAGCTTTTAATTCATTGGCAACATCCGTAAGAACGAGTATCACCAATAGATTCACTTGGCTTTATGTTGAATAATTCATAACTATGAATAAGAAGATTGATTTTAGATTTCTTTACTTTATTGGTTCTTTTATGTGTCACTTCGAGGATATGTTATATGTCATGTACCGTGTTATAAGTAAAAACTTGATTAAGTTCATTTTTATCAAAAGTATAAAATAAAAAATTTATAGCTTTATTATTTAGAAAAATATTTTTTTTAATTATTCCTTTCATCCATGGTTTTAAGATTTTTGAAATCTAAATTCGATAATATTTTATAAATTAAAATCCATAGAAAGTAAAAAATTACTCATTCATGTTTTCCAATATGTGTTGTTTATTCAATTAAATATAGGAGGATGAGTGATAAAGTGATCCTCTTGATTACTTAAAAAAGTCATTAGATATCTCTTGGGTGTTAATCCAACTAAGAGAACCTAATTCTAATACCAATTGTTAGGATTTTAATGGTACTAAAAGAGAAAGTGAATTAGTATAATAATAATTTTAATTGATTTTAAAACTCGATCGATAAATCAATATTTTTCAAAAACTTGATTGACCAAATTAAAATTATGAGTAAAGAGAATAAAACTAAGTCACAAGTAAATAATATGTAAAGAAAGGCAAATTAATTTGTAGTAGTTTAGTTTTTCTAACTTACATCGACTCATGATTTCTCTTCTCTCAAGGCCATTGAAATTCACTATTAATTTTTTTTTATTTATGAATTATATATCTCATCACCAAGTTAATTTTTCTTGATATATTTCATGTAATGATTTTAAAAATAATGTAATAGGAAAAGTTTTGCACTATTATAACTATCTCTTCTTTTTAACAACAATAAAGGGGAGCAAAACTTACTAGCTTGCTCAACTCAAAAGAGAAGCAAAAGATTACAAACTTATTCATCGCAAAAAGAGGTAAATCTTGCTAGTTTGCTCATCTCAAAAGAGAAGCAAAAAGTGTTATCTTGTAATCTCAAGAGATGTAATGTTTGCTAACTTACACATTTCAAGAAGATGCAAAAATAGACTATCTTGCACATCTCAAAAGTGTTGAATCTTAAATGTTAATGATGAAATCAATTGATGTGTTTGTCATCTAATTTGTATTTTGAGTAACGCAGGAAGTTTCGATCAGGGAGAGACAATTAAAAGCAAGAAGAATCATATTGGGCCGAAGTGAAACATATTAGAAGATTGGACGTTGAGCCGGAGGATCGGTTGACGTATCAGCAGAAGGCTTCGGGCCATGGGTTCGGGCATCGGGCCAAGAAAAGCGAAAATTGTGCCAAGGAAATCAAAGTTGCAGAGGTTAACTGGCCAATTGAATAATAAGCCACAAGAGAGGATGATGCACCGAAGAATCGGACGAAGCATCGATGAACCAATGACATGCCAGACAACACCTTTTCAAGCTTTGTAATAATTATCTAGATTGAAGTAGGTTTTAGGTGTAATTGGGTTGAAATTGGGCTAACTCAATTAGGTACCAGTTGGACCCAAGTCTGGACTGTGTTGGGCTAAGTAAAAAGCCCAAACAGTGACCCAACAAGTAAAACTGTTGTGGCACAGTCTCGAGACTGTGTCAGGCAGTGGTATCGCCCAGACACAATCTCCGAGAGATTGTCAGACAATGGTACCACTAGTACCCCGAAAATCAGGGATGAGACACTTTTAGTCTCCAATTTTGAATTCACTTGAGGCCTATAAATATCCCTTTCATCCCTGGTTAACACACAAGAAATAAGAGCAAAAAAGAAGAAAAATGCTATTGTAATCTTATGAGAACTCCTCTAAAAGCTTTAAGAGAGGAGTAAGTGGGGGCATAAAGGTTGTCTCCTAAACCTGTGAAAATGAGAAGAAGGGTGTAAATGGATAGTTAATCTTCGCCCATTGAAGAAAGATCATTAATGGATGCCAATGACCTTGACGAAAGAGGAATCGGTAGAGTGGATGTAGAACACGACGACCGAACCATTATAAAACGGTTTACATTTTTGTTTTGACGTTTATTTTTATTGCAACCTGCTTTACTTCCTCATTACTTTTGCTGCACACCCTTCCGTACACTTTTATTTTTATCATGGTTCGGTCACGACGACCGAACCATTATAAAACGATTTACATTTTTGTTTTGATGTTTATTTTTATTGCAAACTGCTTTACTTTTGCTGCTTTACTTTAAATATTATTCAAGTTTTTAGCTTCTTGGATTATCATTATCTTTCGATCCCAACTTTTAGCAAGAGACCTTAAAATCTTGCTCACCAATTCAAGATTAATATAGCTTATATCAAAAGCTTTTAATTTATTGGTAACATCCGTAAAAATGAGTATCACCAATAGATTCACTTGGCTTTATATTGAATAATTCATAACTATGAATAAGAAGATTGATTTTAGATTTCTTTACTTTATTAGTTCTTTTATGTGTGACTTCAAGAATATATTATATGTCATGTGCCATGTTATAAGTATAAACTTGATTAAGTTTATTTTTATCAAAAGTACAAAATAAATATTTATAGCTTTATTATTTTAGAGAAAATATTTTTTAATTATTCCTTTCATCCATGGTTTTAATATTTTCGAAATCCAACTTCGATAATATTTTATAAATTAAAATATATAAAAAGAAAAAAATTACTCATTCATGTTTTTCAATATATGTTGTCTATTTCATTAAAAATAAAAGGATGAGTAATAAAGTGATCATCTTGATTTCTTAAAAAAGTCATTAGATATCTCTTAGGTGTTAATCCAACTAAGAGAACCTAGTTTTAATACCAATTGTTATGATCTTAATGGCACTAAAAGGGGAAGTGAATTAGTATAATAATATTTTTAATCGATTTTAAAACTCGATCGATAAATCAATATTTTTTAAAAACTCGATTGCCCAAGTTAAAATTATGAGTAGAGAGAATAAAACTAAGTTACAAGTAAATGATATGTAAAGAGAGATAAACTGATTTATAATAGTTCAGTCTTTTTGACTTACATCGACTCATAATTCCTCTTCTCTCAAGGCCATTAAAATTCACTAACGATCTTTTCTTTTTTTCATAAATTGTATATCTCATCACTAAGTTAATTTTTCTTGATATTTTATGTGATGATTTTAAAAATGATGTAATGGGAAAAGTTTTGCACTATTGTAACTATCCCTTCTTTTTGACGATGACAAAGGAGAGCAAAACTTACTAGCTTGCTCAACTCAAAAAAGAAGTAAAAAATTACAAACTTATACATTGTAAAGAGAGGCAAATCTTGCTAGTTTGCTCATATCAAAAGAGAAGCAAGAAGTGCTATCTTGTAAATCTTAAGAGAAGCAATGTTTGCTAATTTACACATTTCAAGAAGATGCAAAAATAGGCTATCTTGCACATCTCAAAAGTGTTAAATCTTAGATTTTGATGATGAAATCAATTGATGTGTTTGTCATCTGATTTATATTTTGAGTAACACAGGAAGCTTCGATCAGGGAGAGACAATTAAAAGAAAGAACAATCATGTTGGGTTAGAGTGGAACATGTTAGAAGATTGGACGTCGAGCCGAAGAATCGGTTGACGTATCGATAGAAGGCTTCGGGCCATGGGTTTAGGTATCAAGCCAAGAAGAGCGAAAATTATGCCAAGGAAATCAGATTTGCGGAGTCAACTGGCCAATTGGGCAATAGGTCGCAAGAGAGGATGATGCGTCGAAGAATCGGACGAAGCGCCGATGAACTAATGACATGTCGGACAACACTTGGTTCAAGCTTTGTAATAATTGTCTAGATCAAAGTAGGTTTTAAGCGTAATTAGGTTGGAATTGAGCTAACTCAATTAGGGGCCAGTTGGGCCCAAGTCTAGGCTGTGTTGGGCTAAGTAAAAGGCCAAAACAGTGACCCAACAAGTGAAACCATCATGACACAGTCTCCGAGACTGTGCCAGGTGGTGGTACCGCCCAGACACAATCTTCGAGAGATTGTCAAGCGGTGGTACCGCCTCATCCAGTACCTTGAAAATCGGAGATGAGACACTTTTAGGCTCCAAGTTTGAATCCACTTGAGGCCTATAAATACCCATCTCATCCCTGGTTAACACACATAAGAATTGAGAGCAAAAAAAAAGAAAAACATTGTTGTAATCTTGTGATAACTCCTCTAAAAGCTCTAAGTGTTAGTGTAGTTTAAGAGAGGAGTAAGTGGGGGTGTAAAAGTTGTCTCCTAAACCTATGAAAAGGAGAAGAATAGTATAAAAGGGTAGTTAATCTTCACCTATTGAAGGAAGATCGTTAGTGGATGTCGGTGTCTTTGATGGAAAAGGAATCGGTGGAGTGGATGTAGGTCAAGACAACCGAATTACTATAAAATAGTTTACATTTTGGTTTTGCTGTTTATCTTTATTGCAAACTGCTTTACTTCCTCGTTACTTTTGTTATACACCCTTCCATATGCTTTCAAAGTTAAACTCACTTTGTCAAAATGATTTTATTGAACGAGATTTTCAAAACTGATGTTTTTATCCACTACACTAATTTACCCCGCCCCCCCCCGCCCCCCCCTTAGTGCCACTCTTGATCCTAACAAAAAGATGTAAAATTTTGCTAACTTTCATATATTCAAAACTTGATATCTTGCTAGCTTGCATATCTAAAAACTTACTAATTACACTTCTTCTTTTTGTTAATGATAAAGGGGGAGAAAGAATTGCTAGTGTGCATATCTCGAAAGAAAATTACCAGCTTGCATGGTAATGTTTCAAAAACTTGAGATTATAATGTAATGATTTAAAATTATATCTCAAAAATTTGCTAGTTACACTTCTTTTTGTTGATGATAAAGGGGGAGAAATTATGATGACGATTATGGAATGATGTATTGAAATTGTAATTATACATGGTTTTATGTTGAATGCAATAATATGATTAATTAGGTCTTTCAATATTCATGATGCATGCAATGGTGAAATACTTTCTCTGAATTCAAAGTTTTTATCAATATGACATATTGATAGGGCGAGTTTACTTAAACTCCATCATCAATTAATTGTCATCATAAAAAAAGGAGAGATTGTTGAATCTCAGATTTTGATAATGAAACCAATTGATAATGTTATGATTTAATATACATTTTAAGTAACGTAGGACTAGCTTCGATTAATGATAGGTAAATTGATTGAACCAGGAGGAATTGATATCGGGTCGGAGTTGAACATGTCAAGAGATTGGACGTGGGGCTGGAGGATCGGTCGACGTGTTAGCAAAAGGCTTCGTGCCGTGAGTTCAAGCATCGGGCCTAAGTATCGGATATTGCACCAAGGAGATCAGAAGTTGTGAGTATCAACATATCGATTGGGCAATACGCCGAAGGAGAGGATGATGCACCGAATGATTGGACGAAGAATATAATTAAACCAACTCAATTAGGGGTCAATTGATCCCAAATTAGGACTATTTTGGGTCAAGAGAAAGGCTCATTTAATGACTTAAAAATTGGGTTAGGCGGTGGTACCATCGGTCCAGGCGGTGGCGTAGCTCAATCTCCAAGGCATAGTCTCCGAAATTGAGTTTTTAGGACGTAACGAATTCCTACATACGAGATGTATATAAACACCAAATTATATTTTTATTTATATATCTCTAACTACAGTAAGTTTTATTTCTACAGTTAGAAACTATAACAAAAAAGTACTATTACGAAAACATTAGTTTTAAAACTATAGTTCAAAGGTCTACATGCTATAGCGGTGATTCAACTATAGCAATAAATGTTTTTTTTTCCCTACAAATGAAAACTGTATTAATAGTTCATATATCATTATAGTTCCACAACTATAATAATAGACTGTGAATAAAAACATTAGTAATAGTTTAGTTACTACGGTGATTATTTTACTGCAATAATAGATATTTTTACCCTGGAAAAAGTAATAAGTAAAGAGGAAATACACACACACACACACACACACACACACACACACACATATATATATATATATATATATATATATATATATATATATATATATATATATGTGTGTGTGTGTGTGTGTGTGTGTGTGTGTGTGTGTGTGTATAATATATGTATATGTATATAATATATATGTATCTATATTATATATATATTTATATATGTATGTATATATTATATATATGTATATGTATATGTATATGTATACATATACATATACATATAAATATATATATATACATATATATATACATATACATATAAATATATACATATACATATATATATACATATACATATATATATACATATATATATATATATACATATATATATATATATATATATACATAAATAAGATGTCTAGTTAAGCAAGTCTAATCGAGTAAATCATCAAACTACCCGCGTATGTACATTAAATAGCGTGGCAATTGGGTGAGACCGCATCACAAATATACGGCATTCACTTCCTTGTGGACATCATGTGGTTGCCATTTTGGCATCACGATTAATGTAAATATCCCGCAAAACGACAGTATTTACGAAATATGGCTAAATTCTTCCAAAATTTGTTACAATTATTTTAAATAGAGGATAAATTTATGATTTCGAGATGCTATTAAATAATATAACTTCAAGTGTGTAATGCTGCTATCAATATTTGCGAAAACACATGAAATTTGTGACCCTTTGCTAGAGGCACATATGAAACAAACTTTACCCCTTTAACCTATAATGAATATTTGAAGTAGTTTTGGGAATGATATATCATGTTAGCAAAACCTATCTTAATTATTTGCAACATCCACGGTGGCTTATTATGTTTTTTTGCTAATTTTTCTTATACCTCTCAGTCATGATCAGATCGGTTGACATATAAATCAAAAGACAAACCATGTTTCTGGGGGAGAAGCCTAACAAGTCTGAACTTCTTTACCCATCGTTCATTAAAAAGAAGAAAAAGAAGTGTCAATTCTGCCAGTTCCATAAAATTATATTACATATATTAGTATTAGTCGACAACTTTATCTTTTTTTATATTTTTATATATATTTTAACTTCTGTGTAATCATCATATAGCTTTTAAATTAAAAGCCGAAATCTTATAAATAAATGCTAAGTTAATAATATATTATGAATCTGAGTGTTTTTTTTAAATGCCAAAGAATGCAATGACACAAACACAAGCTTTTGGATTGTCATCCTGCCAATGGGTAGGAACCATCAGCTCTTGTGAAAATTTATTATGGGGACAATTGATGTAGCCGTCATCAAGGAACTCAAGATAATACTACGTACAAGTAGAAATGGATCAACCGAAAGTTAATTAGATCTATATAACCTACTTGGTGAATTCTATGATCCAAGAGCCAGCAAACACATATGTGAAATTGAATTTTGAGAAGCCAGCCTCCCTTGCCAAGTCTTGGAACTCCTCTTCGGTCCTCTCTCGGCCTCCAGGATTGGCAGTCAACATCACAATATCTACAATACAAACATTTTGGGCTTCTGGCGTCGGCTTTGGCAATACTGGTACAATACTTTCCACCACAATCACTTTTCCATTCTGCGGCAAAGCTTCCCAGCAGTTCTTCAATAACTTTAAGCAGTGCTCGTCAGTCCAATCATGAAGAATCCACTACACATATTAACGGATGTTAGAATCAGGTACCTTCTAATATATGATAAGTAACTCCAACGGAGAAAAGAAACGAAAAGTTCTAAAGGTAAATTATAATTTTGATGTATGTGCTGAGAATTCTGAGTGCTCTGATAGATCTACTCGAGTCGAATAAAAAAAATATATATATATAATATAAGTCCACGATTAATGTAAATATCCCGACAAAACGACAGTATTTACGAAATATGGCTAAATTCTTCCAAAATTTGTTACAATTATTTTAAATAGAGGATAAATTTATGATTTCGAGATGCTATTAAATCATATAACTTCAAGTGTGTAATGCTGCTATCAATATTTGCGAAAACACATGAAATTTGGTGACCCTTTGTAGAGGCACATATGAAACAAACTTTTACACCTTTAACCTATAATGAATATTTGAAGTAGTTTTTGGGGAATGATATATCATGTTAGCAAACCTATCTAATTATTTTGCAACATCCACGGTGGCTTATTATGTTTTTTTGCTAATTTTTCATTATACCTCAGTCATGATCAGATCGGTTGACATATAAATCAAAAGACAAACCATGTTTCTGGGGGAGAAGCCTAACAAGTCTGAACTTCTTTACCCATCGTTCATTAAAAAGAAGAAAAAGAAGTGTCAATTCTGCCAGTTCCATAAAATATATTACATATATTAGTATTAGTCGACAACTTTATCTTTTTTTATATTTTTATATATATTTAACTTCTGTGTAATCATCATATAGCTTTTAAATTAAAAGCCGAAATCTTATAAATAAATGCTAAGTTAATAATATATTATGAATCTGAGTGTTTTTTTTAAATGCCAAAGAATGCAATGACACAAACACAAGCTTTTGGATTGTCATCCTGCCAATGGGTAGGAACCATCAGCTCTTGTGAAAATTTATTATGGGGACAATTGATGTAGCCGTCATCAAGGAACTCAAGATAATACTACGTACAAGTAGAAATGGATCAACCGAAAGTTAATTAGATCTATATAACCTACTTGGTGAATTCTATGATCCAAGAGCCAGCAAACACATATGTGAAATTGAATTTTGAGAAGCCAGCCTCCCTTGCCAAGTCTTGGAACTCCTCTTCGGTCCTCTCTCGGCCTCCAGGATTGGCAGTCAACATCACAATATCTACAATACAAACATTTTGGGCTTCTGGCGTCGGCTTTGGCAATACTGGTACAATACTTTCCACCACAATCACTTTTCCATTCTGCGGCAAAGCTTCCCAGCAGTTCTTCAATAACTTTAAGCAGTGCTCGTCAGTCCAATCATGAAGAATCCACTACACATATTAACGGATGTTAGAATCAGGTACCTTCTAATATATGATAAGTAACTCCAACGGAGAAAAGAAACGAAAAGTTCTAAAGGTAAATTATAATTTTGATGTATGGTGCTGAGAATTCTGAGTGCTCTGATAGATCTACTCGAGTCGAATAAAAAAAAATATATATATATATATAATGAATAGTTTTAGTATTATTTATTTTAGGTAAAATTACACATGCATTTATATTCCTTCAAAATAAGTGATTAATTTTTTTTCCTTTAAATTTCACGAATATATTTTATTACATCAAATTAGATCTTTATAATCTAAGATCTATCGCTTGTGTAACAAAAACAAAACATCAATTAATCGATCAGGATGTCTCAAGTTAACCAATATATTAACCAATACCTTTTATGTACCAAGCAATCTTCGGAACAATAAGCAAAGAGTCATTTATGAGCAAAAGAAGAGAAGACCTTGATAAAAATGGCGTCCCCTGTTGGCACGCTCTCAAACATGTTCCCACTGACATTCTCTATGCCTGCAACGAGTCAATACATCTTAAGAAAATGTAAGTCAATTAATCGCAAAGAGCTGCTGCTGCTGCTTCTATTTCCATGTCAAGTACTAAATGGTGGACCTGGGCAGGGTGGTGCGTCGGAAATGACATGAGGCAGGTCGAAGTTGACGCCCTTGATGTGAGGGTGCTCGGAGATGATCAATCGGAGGGTGCCGCCGGTGCCGCCGCCGACGTCGACGAGCACCTTGACGTCGTTGAAGCCGCGGTAGATTAGGAGCAGCTTCCTGATGAGGATGGTGGAGTGGCTCCTCATGGCCTCGTTGAACACCCTGTTGAACCGAGCGTCAGTGCCCATGTACTCGAACGCCGTCATCCCGTAGGCCTTGTTGAAGGGGATAACACCCTCCAACACCGCGTCCTTCAAGTAGCACCTGCCATCATTTCTTTGAGGTAATACCAATCGATGTGCGGTTTCACTGATACGAGTCCTCTACATATTACCAGCAATCCATGAAGACCTTGTCGAGGACCATCAAGCCCAGAGGGGTGATGGACACGCCGTCCTCGTTCTTGGTCAAGTACTTGCAGACAGGCGCGGCGCCGTACTTTCGCAAGGATCGGCCACCGTCGCCGGCCTCGACGGTGCAGCTGACCACGCGGAAGGTGGCGAGCAGGCGGAGGATGCGGTCCACCATGACGGCCGTCTGCGGGTTCTCGGTGGGCAGCTGGGCGGCGATTTCGGCGGCGCTCAGCACGGATCCGGGACCGGCACTGACGATGGCCTCGAGAAGCTTGAGCTCGACGGCCACCATGAGGGTCATGGGGAGGACGCTGCCACCCGCCAGATTTAGCGCGTACAGGAACGCCTCCTCGTCCTCCTCGGGAGTCAGCTGCAGCACGTTCTTGATGGATCCCATGTTGGCCGAGAGTCACAGAAGAAGTGAAGGATTGGTGGTGATAGCTGAGGCGGATTTGAACTATGAACTATATGGATCCTAGCGGGTAGCTCCCACACCTTCCTTGGGTTCTCTAAATCACAGGCATCCGCAACCAAGAAGAGCACTGAACGACGTTTAGTTTCCGCAAGCGCAGGTGCTTTATTGTGTCATGTCGATCGAAGACCCGAAGCACAGTGCACCCACCACGTGTTGGGATACGTGTGTGATGATGATAATAATAAACTTATTATGATTTAATTTATGTTATTAAAGATAAGAATGCCAGCTATCATCTTATTTGGTAATTGGACCAATTATATTAGTCTTTGATAATTTCAATACAATGGATCGGTCAATAATACCATTCGACTGACTCACCATGAGTCATTTCCGGAGGCTCAGGAGAGTTTTAAGGATCTGTATGGTTCTCATGGAAGAGAAAGTTTTTGATTTTATATGGTCTCATTTATTAAAAATAAAAAAGATATTTATCTCCTTTTCTAAAATAATTAACTTTCCTTGGTCTGTAATTGCTATATTTGCTTCAGATTCTACGTTGGTGGCTGCTATAAATGGCAGTCTAAATGTTGACTGCTTTGTCTTGTTCTTTCTTCTTCTCGGATTGACCATGGTTTATCTCGTTGACTTGGAAGGTGAGCGTGGAGATTAAGAAGCAAAGAAGTTTCAAATATTAAGCCAAAACCAATACCGATCGGCATGTTTGTTTGCCATGTAATGCATGATGATTAGCCAAAGCTGACAGCTTTTAATTTCATGCACCTACGAGTGCGACGGCGTCACCGGTAGCCATTACGCGAGACGGTGTGACTATTATCTTAAGGATTTAACTTCGAAAATATAATGTTAAAATTCAGAAAAAATAAAATGATGATGCTAATATAAAGATAATCGCTATTCAAGATTTAAAAGTTATAAGACCCCATACATTTTCTACAATAAAAAAAGTTAGATATGTGATTAGTAGGTTGATAAGATTGGTTTCTTATTAGGAGATTAGTTCAAGAAATGTAATAGAATTAGTTTGAGATAAATCAGTATTTTATAATTAATCAATACAAAACAGATAGAGAACATGAGTGATTATTTTGGATTGCATTATTCAAAATTTAAAGAAATAAAAAAAATACTACACAAAGTAATGACATCGAGTAATAATGTTACATCAAGTTTCAAGACTTTTGATAATATATTTTTTTTTGAAAAAAAAATAATTTAAGGGAAGATGTTGAAATATTAACTTAAATTATGGGATCAATTAAAATTTTGATTTAAGAATCTTAATCAAGATAAGAGTTTTTATTTTTAGTTAAAATTAAAATTTTATAAATAGAAGACTAATATAATATAATGCAACAGATACAACAACAATAAGATGAGAAGAGAATGTAATGTGGTGGTAGAGGAGTAAAGTTGGTTTTAGAGATTCGTAAATTATTAACACGAATAAAAAGTCTTTAGTTTCATGTTTCTCGGTTCTCTATTCTGCCCCTCCTCTCTGTTCTCGTCTTCTTAATGTTTTTTTTTGTTTTGTGCCCACCTCCTTTTTGTTGAATTATCTAACAATCTTGTCAACTGAGCAGGTCGTATGGTACAGACAGCATTAACTATACTATACTGTTTGGTGATTCGAGAGATTCATCACGTCCGAGAACCTCCCATATATGCTTTTACTAACACTTTCGTTAATCCTAACGTTTACAGAGGCATTCTTATCTCAGGTATGCTACTTTACCCAAGTAAGAAGATACTCAAACTCTTCAAACACTTACTAGGTATGCTGCTTTACCCAAGTAAGAATATACTCAACTCTTCAAACCCTTATTTACTACTACATATATTATGTTGTTGTTCATAACTTAAGTCTCTAAGGGAACTTTGTTATTGCTCTGATTTGAATTGAGCTAGAATCAGAATCAAATTGGATAGTGATTTTCTAGTTTTATATTGAACTGAAATAAGCTCTAGACGATCTGATTTAATATTTGGTTTTAAAAATTAGAATTAACTATTTTTAAATTGGCATCAATAATTTTAATTTTTTTAAAAAAAATTAAATAGTCAAACGAGTTCGATCAAACATTAAGTCAACTATTTGAGCCCTAATGGTCCAGCGACCATGAAGAGGCACATAAATATGAAGGTATTTTAATTATTTTAAAATTAAAAAATTAAAAAAGGATAAATTTGTCCCTTTCAATAGTTAAATAACCACTAGTTTTCTCAAAATTCCTATAAATACTCTAAAATCCTTCGTTCTTCCTCACATATTTGATTAAGCATTTCTTATACTCTCTTAAATGCCTGCCCTTAAAGCTCTCTAATGCTCCTTGACGCTCTCTGATCTCTCTCTTTAGTTCTCTTCCCAATTTCAATAATGAGTGAACACCACTGCTTCATCGAGAGATTCTTGGATAATAAAGCTCAATTGTAGCAACCTAAGAAAGCCAACACGTCACCTTCAAGTCAAGGAAGTCGATACAGTGGCAAACGCACTTGAATATTTTTAAGCTTCATTTTAAGAAGGTTAGAAATATCTGTTGATATTTGATTGATAGTTATCTATCATTATAGGATGATTTCAATAACCATCTTAATCATCATCTAGTAGTTATAAAGTGGTTTCAATAACTACCTCAATCTAGTAGATATAGGGTGGTTGTCACTATGTCCTATAAATAGGACCATAGTTCATGAAGCAAGGACATAGAGAATGTGTGCACTTGGAAATATCTTGTAAGTGTTCTTGTGAATCCTCCTATTTTTAATACTACATCGTTTTTTCTTGAATCGAAAGGATTCTTTTACTTGCATCGTAGTATTCTATTTTTTCCTTGCTCCTCCATCCCTAACATTTATGATATCAAAGCCTAGTTTCAATCTGAATTGGGCATTATGTCTCAACCCCTTATTCTTATCTTCTCGAGCAAAAGCTATAAATTTTGGAGTATCAAGATGAAGACTCTATTCAAGTCTCAAGATCTTTGGGACTTAATAGAGAATGGACATGCAGATCCAAATGACAAAATCAAGCTGAGGGAGAACAGAAAGAATGACTCAAAGGCATTGTTCTTCATTCAACAAGCTGTACATGAGATGATCTTCTCAAGAATTGCAGCAACGACAACCTCAAAGCAAGCTGGGTTGATGCTTCAAAATAAATTTCAAGGCTCATCAAAGGTGATTATGGTAAAACTTCAAACCTTCCGTCATGAGTTTGAAATTTTGTTCATGAAAAGCAATGAATCGGTACAAGATTTTCTTTCTCGAGTGATTGAAATTGTTAGTCAAATGAAATCTTATGGTGAACATCTTCCTGATCATATAATTGTTGCAAAAGTTTTGAGAAGTTTAACTCCTAAAATTTGATTATGTTTGTTGCCGCAATTGAGGAATCAAAAGATTTATCTATATATTCATTTGATGACTAGGTTCCTTGCAAGCACATGAAGTAAGTTGAACAGTCACTTGAAAAAAAGTGAAGAAAAAGCATTTCAGTTAAGGGGGAGCTTTCCTACTTCAAAAGAAGACAAAAAATCAGTAGGAAGAGGACGTGACAGAGGAGGATTTCGTGGTAGAGAAAAATGGAAGAGGAAGAGGAAAAGGACATTTTGATGGGCATGATTAACAAGGCAGTCAATTAGATTAGAAAAAAATTACAAGAGTGGAATTCAATGTCACTATTGTAAAAAGAGTTTGGTCCATGAAGGCAGACTGCTGGAAAAGAGAAAAGGAAGCAAGCTATGTGGAGTAAAATGAAGAAAATAGTAAGTTATTTATGACTCATTCATAAGTTCGTGATATCTCAAATAATTAATTTTGGTTTCTAGAATGTGGATGTTCTAATCATATGTCAGGCATCAATAATTTTAATTTTTTTAAAAAAAATTAAATAGTCAAACGAGTTCGATCAAACATTAAGTCAACTATTTGAGCCCTAATGGTCCAGCGACCATGAAGAGGCACATAAATATGAAGGTATTTTAATTATTTTAAAATTAAAAATTAAAAAAGGATAAATTTGTCCCTTTCAATAGTTAAATAACCACTAGTTTTCTCAAAATTCCTATAAATACTCTAAAATCCTTCGTTCTTCCTCACATATTTGATTAAGCATTTCTTATACTCTCTTAAATGCCTGCCCTTAAAGCTCTCTAATGCTCCTTGACGCTCTCTGATCTCTCTCTTTAGTTCTCTTCCCAATTTCAATAATGAGTGAACACCACTGCTTCATCGAGAGATTCTTGGATAATAAAGCTCAATTGTAGCAACCTAAGAAAGCCAACACGTCACCTTCAAGTCAAGGAAGTCGATACAGTGGCAAACGCACTTGAATATTTTTAAGCTTCATTTTAAGAAGGTTAGAAATATCTGTTGATATTTGATTGATAGTTATCTATCATTATAGGATGATTTCAATAACCATCTTAATCATCATCTAGTAGTTATAAAGTGGTTTCAATAACTACCTCAATCTAGTAGATATAGGGTGGTTGTCACTATGTCCTATAAATAGGACCATAGTTCATGAAGCAAGGACATAGAGAATGTGTGCACTTGGAAATATCTTGTAAGTGTTCTTGTGAATCCTCCTATTTTTAATACTACATCGTTTTTTCTTGAATCGAAAGGATTCTTTTACTTGCATCGTAGTATTCTATTTTTTCCTTGCTCCTCCATCCCTAACATTTATGATATCAAAGCCTAGTTTCAATCTGAATTGGGCATTATGTCTCAACCCCTTATTCTTATCTTCTCGAGCAAAAGCTATAAATTTTGGAGTATCAAGATGAAGACTCTATTCAAGTCTCAAGATCTTTGGGACTTAATAGAGAATGGACATGCAGATCCAAATGACAAAATCAAGCTGAGGGAGAACAGAAAGAATGACTCAAAGGCATTGTTCTTCATTCAACAAGCTGTACATGAGATGATCTTCTCAAGAATTGCAGCAACGACAACCTCAAAGCAAGCTGGGTTGATGCTTCAAAATAAATTTCAAGGCTCATCAAAGGTGATTATGGTAAAACTTCAAACCTTCCGTCATGAGTTTGAAATTTTGTTCATGAAAAGCAATGAATCGGTACAAGATTTTCTTTCTCGAGTGATTGAAATTGTTAGTCAAATGAAATCTTATGGTGAACATCTTCCTGATCATATAATTGTTGCAAAAGTTTTGAGAAGTTTAACTCCTAAATTTGATTATGTTGTTGCCGCAATTGAGGAATCAAAAGATTTATCTATATATTCATTTGATGAACTAATAGGTTCCTTGCAAGCACATGAAGTAAGGTTGAACAAGTCACTTGAAAAAAGTGAAGAAAAAGCATTTCAGGTTAAGGGGGAGCTTTCTACTTCAAAAGAAGACAAAAAATCAGTAGGAAGAGGACGTGACAGAGGAGGATTTCGTGGTAGAGAAAATGGAAGAGGAAGAGGAAAAGGACATTTTGATGGGCATGATGAACAAAGGCAGTCAAATTATGATTAGAAAAAATTACAAGAGTGGAATTCAATGTCACTATTGTAAAAAGTTTGGTCACATGAAGGCAGACTGCTGGAAAAGAGAAAAGGAAGCAAGCTATGTGGAGTAAAATGAAGAAAATAGTAAGTTATTTATGACTCATTCATAAGTTCGTGATATCTCAAATAATATTTGGTTTC
Organism: Musa balbisiana; assembly: GCA_004837865.1. Lineage (NCBI taxonomy): Eukaryota > Viridiplantae > Streptophyta > Magnoliopsida > Zingiberales > Musaceae > Musa > Musa balbisiana. The sequence continues at coordinate 29,233,066 of CM017196.1, read as the reverse complement.
TAGATAGTGGATGTTCTAATCATATGTCAGGCATAAAATCAATATTTAGAGATATTGATGAAACTCACAAGTTGAAAGTTAGACTTGGAGATAGCAAGCAAATCCAAGTGGAAGGGAAAGGAATAATTGAGGTGAAGACAAATCAAGGGAAGGTAAAATACCTTGATAATGTTTGCTTTGTTCCTACTTTATCACATAACTTGTTGAGTGTTGGACAATTGATAGATGATGGATATTTAGTAATATTTGATGATGGTTCATGCACTATTAGAGATAAAAATTCTAGTTTAATTATAGTAAATGTTTGTATGATACAAAACAAGATGTTTCTACTTGATGTGTCAAATATTGAAAGGCATGCGCTTATCACAACTCAAAAGAATGAGTCTAGTTTATGACATTTAAGATATGGACACCTTAACATTAAGGGTTTAAGGTTGTTAAGTCAAAAAGGAATGATTTTTGGATTGTCCAAGATTAATACACTTGATGTATGTGAAGGATGCATTTATGGCAAACAAAGTAAAAAACTATTTCCTATTGGAAAAGCATGGAGAGCATCTAATTGTCTTGAATTAATTCATGCTGACTTATGTTGACCTATGAATACAAAATCATTAGGTGGAAGTCAATATTTTCTATTGTTTACGGATGATTATAGTCGCATGAGTTGGGTATATTTTTTGAAATTGAAATATGAAACATTTGATAATTTTTAAAAATTCAAGGCACTTGTAGAAAGGCAAAGTTGTAGATATATAAAGACACTTCGGACAGATAAAGGTGGTGAATTTTTATCTAATGAGTTTAATTCTTTTTGTGAAGAAAATGGTATTCACAGAGAATTGACAGCACTATATACACTAGAGCAAAATGGTGTAGCTAAGCGTAAGAATCGGACTATCATTGAAATGGCAAGAAGTTTGCTTAAAGGAAAACATCTTCCAAATTAGTTTTGAGCAGAAGCAGTTGCAATAGCAATTTATTTGTTGAATATTTCACCAACAAAGACTGTTATGAATCAAACTCCTTTTGAGGCTTGGTCTAGTATGAAACCAAGTGTTAGACAGCTAAGAATTTTTGGTTGTATTGCTTATGCTTTAGTGAATTCACAAAATCATCACAAGCTTGATGAAAAATATGAAAAATACATTTTAATTGGTTATTCTTTACAATCGAAAGCATATCGATTATATAACCTTGTTAGTGGCAAAGTTATTATTAACAGAAATGTTATGTTTGATGAAAGGGCAAGTTGAAATTGGGAGACCAATAAAGTTGGAACACAAATGCAGATTCCAACAGAACTAGACACTCCGCAGAATCAAATGACAGATCTTGCTCTAATAAGTTCATCGTCAACCTCACCCAATAGCAGTTCAAATTCTAATTCCTCATATGAAACCCCTCTAAGAAATTTCAGATCACTAACAGAAATTTATGATTTAACATTTGCTTTGTTTATTTCAGATCCAACAACTTTTGAGGAAGCTGTTGAACAAGAGGAATGGAGAAAAGCAATGAAGGAGGAAATCGAGTCAATTGAGAAGAATGAAACTTGGGAGCTAATGGATCTACCGAAAGAAAAGAAAGCTATTGGATTAAAATGAGTGTTCAAAACAAAGTTTAATGCAGATGGAAGTATCCAAAAGCATAAGGCTCGACTTATAGCAAAAGGATATTCACAGCAACAAGGTATTGATTTTGATGAAACTTTTTCTCTAGTTGCTAGATTAGAAATCGTGAGAACTTTCTTGGCTTTAGCTGCTCACTTAAGTTGGCCTGTTTATCAATTTGATGTGAAATCTATGTTTTTAAATGGAGATTTACACGAAGAGGTTTTTGTTGCTTAACCTGAAGGTTTTTTTGTTAAAGGACATGAAGAAAAGGTGTACAAGTTAAGAAAAGCTCTTTATCGGCTTAAACAAGCTCCAAGGGCATGGTATAGTAAAATTGATTCTCATTTTCATCAAAATGGATTTAAGAGGAGCAATAATAACCTACTCTTTATCTAAAGAAAGAAGGTGAATATAATATTCTAATGGTTTGCCTCTATGCTGATGATATTATATATATGGGTTCATCTAACTCTTTTGTGACAGAATTTAAAAAATGCATGATGAATAAGTTTGAAATGTCAGATCTAGGTCTACTGTACTATTTTCTTGGGTTGGAAGTGAAGCAAGGATCAAATGGAATTTTTATTTCACGAAGAAAGTATGCAATGGATCTACTCAAAAAGTCTAACATGATTAATTGCGAAGCTACAGCAACACCCATGAATATAAATGAGAAATTGAAACTTGAAGATGGTACAAGTCTGACAAACGCAAGATACTACAGAAGTTTGGTTGGAGGTTTGATTTATCTAACTCATACTAGACCAGATATTGCATTCTCTGTTGGTGTAGTATCCAGGTTTATGCATAGCCCAAGCAAATATCATCTCGGAACTGTTAAAAGAATTCTGCGTTATATTGCTGGAACTACATATTATAGTATTTGGTATTCTTATAATTTTAATTGTAAATTATCTGGTTTCACTGATAGTGATTGGGCAGGAGCTTTAGATGATCGAAAGAGTACTTCAGCTAATGTTTTTAGCCTCGAATCGGGAGCTATATCTTGGAGTTCTAAAAAGCAAGCAACAACTGCGTTGTCGACATCGGAAGCAGAATATGTAGCCGCAACTGCTAGTCATAGGTGCCCAGCAAGCCAATCACGTGAAGTGATGGCACGTGTGACTTGACACAGAATCTTTTTTGCTTATTATATTTTTGACATTTATCACTTTATATATTATCTGTTGCATATATGTATGTATATATTGTGATGTCCTTGGATCTGTGCAATGGGAATCGGATCGTGATGAGATCACAATAATGAGACCGATTCACCTTTAAACACAGATCCTAAATAATCTCGGTCATAGGTTACTCGAGAGGGACATCATGATAACCGGACAGACTGGTGTGCTGTATACCCGTCCATATGATGGATGCAGTTGGTCTCGTAGCTGCTCATGTGGGGACACTAAGGATACAATACAGGTGCTCATTGGAGAATGAGTTCATTGATTGATCCGCTTATGGAATACTAGATGGTTGATGATGTTTTATTGTCAGACAGTGATTCCGTAGTTCTAGTGGTATATCTGGTCCTTAGATTTGAGACACCAAGGATATCCTGTATGAGTGCTCCACTCTTTGATACCATACTTATAGGTTTGGCTGTCTCAGATCTAGTACAACTAGTCATTAGGAGTGGCAATCGATCTTACGAAGGCTATTGAGTGTCGATAGAGGATCATTCACTCTCGGCGTCATGAGAGGAATATCCCATGTGTTCTTGCTTAGACAAATCCCTGGCCAGAATCCGATTAGAGCGAGACTCGAGTAGAAATCGTATGAGTCTAATAGCACCATGCCCGATATACAGTCTTTGGGATATTAGATGGATGAGAGACTATAGGTACATGATAATTGAGGACAGATAGATCCAATGGATTGGATTCCCCTATATCGTCTAGGGACTACGGCGTAGTTGCCTAGTACGTCCGTAGTCGATGAGTCGAGTGAATTATTATAGAAATAATAATTCACTGAGCCAAAAGGAGTTCTGACAGCTATGACTCACGGCCAGCTCGATATTGGGCCTAGAGGGTCACACACATATGGTAGACGTTGTGATAAGTAGAGGTTCGTATATGAGATATCCGCCGGAGCCCCTATCTTATTGGATATCCAATAAGCCCCTGAATTATTGGATCCCATGGACGAGATCCAATAAAAGTCCATGAGAGATTATTGGATATTGATCCACTAATCTAAAAGGGTTGGATAATTGGATTCAGAGCCTCATGGGCTAGAGGCTTTGCTTGCCTCTCCTATTCTCCTCCCCCTCTCCACCTCAGAGTAGGCCTGGAGTTTTTAAGGAGCGTCGTCGCAGCCATGCTGTGTGGATCACCGCTAGAGAGGAGGACGCTTAACCTCCTTCATCCTCTCCTAGAGATCTACAAGGAAACAGGGATATACGATCTCCCTACGTAATACAATTTATCTTATACGCAGTTTGTTTCACGGATTTATGTGCACCAATCTTCGCATGACGATGAACATCCTTTTGGGAAATTGGGGATTTTGTTTTTCTTGATCTTCCGGTGCGCATGTGATGTCACCCCCAAGATTTTCCAACAGCAACATCAGTAGCTTGTTAAGCAATATGGCTTAGAAGACTTTTTGAAGATCTTTATCAAGAATAAAAAGAAGTAACAGAAATATTTTGTGACAATAAAACCACAATTGCAATGACGAAGAATCCAACGTTTCATGGAAGAACGAAGCATATAGAGATATGCTATCATTTCATCCGAGATCTTATAGCAAGTGGAGCCATAACAATAAAGTATTGTGGAACAGATGAACAAGTTATAGATATCCTCACCAAATCGTTTCCGATTCAAAAGCATATTTATTTTATGTCGTAAATCGGTGTATGCAACTATAAATCAAGGGGGAGTGTTGAGATTTGATTCATAGTTATCTATCTAGATAGTTATCATGATTTAGTGGTTATAGGATGATTTCAATAACCACCTAATTTAGTAGTTATAGGGTGATTTCAATAACTACCTCAATCTAGTAGTTATAGGGTGGTTGTCACTAGGTCCTATAAATAGGACCATAGTTCATGAAGCAAGGACATACAGAGTGTGTGCACTTGGAAATATCTTGTAAGTGTTCTTATGAATCCTCCTGTTTTTAATACTACGTTGTTTTTTCTTGAATCGAAAAGATTCTTTTAGTTGCATCGTAGTATTCTGTTTTTTCCTTGCTCCTCCATCCCAATAATATCAATGACTTAATTTACAATTACTATTCTCAAATTTTTAAATATAAAGAAGGAGAGAGATGCGAAACTTTTCACAAATATGTTGAGAAGAAATACCCAACAGGATGAAAAAAAAAATCCAAACACAAATTTTCGGCTATCCAACTAATTCTACCTTTTATTTTTTGTTAAAAAAATAAAGAATTAGCTAGATATATTTCAATCCAAAAGCTAAGTTAGAATGCACATATATTGACTCAAATACTAATTCAATTCAAAAAATTAAGTTCTTAGATTATAAGTTAAACTCAAATATACATCATCTAACTCTCTTTATATTTATTAATATAGGATTATTCTTTCTTCGTGCATGAATATTTTCTTAAATTCTTTTCCTCTCTTCTTATTCATATGTGACTTTTTAATCTCTCCTCATATATAAATATTTTTAATATACTCCTATTCATATATGGCTTAATCATTTTTCTCTTATTTATAAGGATAGATGATGTGACCATATTTATTTGCAATCATAACCTAATTGATGAGGGAGCTAGGCTTTGTTGGCACCGCAACCTTGGCTCTAGTTACAATTCACTCTTTATTTTCTTTTTATTAATCATCCTTAAGTTTTATTTATCAGATTACTCTTCTTATTTACAAATTTAGCTTTGATTCCATATTAGAAATTAATTAAGGATGCATATAAATCAAACTAGTTAGAATTTACACATTAAGTAGTTACATCGTCGAATAGAATAGACTCGAATATATGTCGCCCAACTCTCTCAATATTTACTAACATGATATCATTCTTTTAGTCTTCTATTAAATTTCTCCATGCATATGAATATTTTCTAACATTTTATCCCTATTCATGTGTGACTTTTTAATCTCTCCTCAACCATGAATAATTTATAACAGATATATTCCTTGTTCTACTTGTACCCATGTCATGCATAATCTTTACAAAAAAAAAAATTGTAAAATTTATTCTAATCTTTTGATAGATGTGTTTTTATTTGTTATGATATTTTAAGTGATCATTGGAAAATATATTCCCACTTGGGTATCACACGTTATTGGATTGGAATGGAGTATTAAAAACAGATTTATTGCCTTTAGAGTTTTTGATGAACTGATAATATTTATAGAATAATAAAAACTATTTTTAAAATTTTTTCAATTAGTTTTGATAATGCATCTATAAATAATACTTATATCCCTGAATTATAAAAAAGTGTGTCAATTGACTTTCAATCATGTTTTTTTTTTATATTAGGTATTTTTGTCATTTTTTGAATTTATATGTTTATGAAGGTCTTAGATATCTTAAAACTTTTCATTCTCCTATTAAGCACACTATTTCATTCTTGTGGGGTCATCCACAAAACATAAAAGAGTGAATCACATTTTACAAATCAAATGATAAACGACACAAAAGATTTTATATGATCGTTCCCATCTGATGGAATTCAACTTATGAATTGTTTAATAAAAAATTTAAATATAAATAATTATTAAGTACTTTTATTATAAATAAAGTTAAACAAGTAAATTTATATTCATAATATTGGAATGTTTGTAAAAAAATTTAAAAGTGTTCAATGATACTCATATGTTACTTGGTATTTATTATCCTACTGTTAATATATTTTTAATTGTATGCTATTGGAGCTTTAGAATAATACGAACACAATCAATATTTAAACATGACCATCATGGCAAAAAAAAGAAATGGATAAATTATTTTCTTAATCTTCCATCAATTTATCTTGTTGCTTCTGTTTTTTTTTCCTTGTATTAGAATATATGGCTTAAGTGATTATTAAAAGCCTTGGATTAGATGTTGATATTGGTGAAAGAAATAGAGAAATAAAATAAGGTCATTAACTTATATGACCATGATTGTGAAAATTAAAGTGTACAAGAAACTCTCTCCCAAACCTCTCTCTAACTACGGATTAAATTAGCAAGAGTAATAGAATAATAAGGGAGAAAATTAATTATTGCAAAGACTAAAAAAATTGTAGAGATTATTAGGCTTAAACTCCGAGCTTGAAATTTATCTAACCATTTCTTTTGAATTTGGTGACCAATACTAGATGAATATTAACAATAGTTGCGAAACAAAGGATGCAAACTGAATGAAATCTATTCAAATCTGATCTAGGAATTAATTGAATATCAAATGTGCATTGATGATTAAATAGAGGTGTATAAGTGGATACAAGAGGTCATCCGCAAAGATAATGAATACTTATTTAATATATCAGCCATATACATCTATTTTTCAAATTTTATAAATAAAATTATGATTTGTTTTATATTTTATATTATTTTAATAAAAAAACTAATCATTCAAAAGAATTAGAATTGTCGATTCTGATTTTCAATTTTTAGAAACTAAAACAATTGATTTTGGAATGAAAATCACATTATTTGTTAGGTATATTATGAACGTGGTTTTACAAGACTCCTTTGAAACAAAGTCAATGTTGTGATATCAAGATTTCGACATGCTCAAATGAGAATCAAGATTTGCTTTGTGATATAAGACATCGGGTAAAAATTTTAATAAATTATTATAATATCTTATGATCAAAACCCACATTCCTAACTTACCCAGATGTCGACAATATTTGTAAACACACTTACAATATACAGAGCTTTATGATATAAAAGACCCTTTGTTAAAGGCACATCTATGACTTAACGAATAACACATTATCTCCGAAACCTTTAATAAGTGGTCGGACTTGTTTTGTGAACGTTGTGCTTCTCAAGGAAATACATGTCACATATCATTGTTAGTAATAGAATGAAAAGAAGAGGAAGATATAAACGTAAAAAGTATACTTTAATTATGTTTATTTATACATGGTGAAAGAGAGGATTTTTCATGAATTGGCAGTTGAAAAAATCTCTTTATTATCATTTATTGGTATAAGGAATTGACAGCAGCAATACGGGCACATGATTTACTAGTGTCATTCGAAAAACTCTACGACAAGCTGACCGACTTTGAGATATATCTAAAGCACGAGGACAAACTGTCAGGACCATCCATCATGGCTTAAGTCAATCAAAAATCTACTAGGAGGGGCAATCCGTATAACAAGATTATCAACAAAAGTTTGATCAAGACGCCTCCGGAACCTAAGAGCTCCAAACAAACCATCCCTCCTCCATATCATCAGCATTCCAATCACAACAACCAAGGTGGGTACTTCAATCATTAGTAGTCTTGGCACCCTCAATACACAAACCAACAAAGAGTTGTTTACCAACTATATGATAAAATTGGTTACTCTGAAAAGGTCTATCGATCTCGACCCAAACTTCCTGCTCAATTACATTGGCCTCAAGCAAATCTCACAACTACTCCAAACACTAGTGATCATAATTGGATCGTGGATTCTGGTGCATCCCACCACATCACTTCTAATCTCTAGAATTTATCCATCCCCAATAACTATAGTAGACATGACGACATCATCATCGGTGATGGTAAAGGAATTCCTATTACTCATACTGATTCCACACTACTTAATTCATCTACCACAGCTTTTGCACTCGATGATGTTTTGTGTGCACCTCACATTAAACGAAATCTCATTTCCGTTTCTTAATTTTGTAAACATAATAATACTTCTATTGAATTTTTTCCTGACTCTTTTCTTATCAAGGATTTGAGCACGGGGGCATCCTTAGTCCAAGGCCAGAGTAAGGACAATGTTTATGAATGGCCGTCAATTCCATAAATAAAATAGCCCGCTATTTACTCCTCAGTTGCAACTCCAATTGATGTGTGGCATCGTCGTCTCGATTATCCCTCATTCTCTATCTAAAATAAATTACTTTCTTGTTATTCTCTTCCAACTCTTACAAATAATAGCATTATCACTTATTGTGATACTTGTCTCAGTAATAAAAGTCATAGACTCCCTTTTGACACTTTCTCCATATCATATTCTAAACCATTTGAAATTATTTATACTGATGTTTGGGGCCCTACTCCCGTCATTTCTTTTGACAAGTTTAGATTTTATATTATTTTTGTAGACTATTTTACTAAGTACACATGGATATACCTTCTTCATCATAAATCAGAAGTTTTAACAATCTTCACCAACTTTAAAAAACTGGTTGAAAACTTCTTTCAGTCTACAATTAAAATAGTCTACTCTAATGGCAAAAGTAAATATCAAGCCCTCACATCCTACATCTAAACCTGTGGCATCCAACACCTTAAATCACCCCCACACACTCCTCAACTAGTTGGCTCTACTGAATGCAAACATCGACAGATCGTAGAAACTGGTCTCACACTTTTACATCAAGTCTTCATACCAGCTACCTTTTAGTCTGCAACATTTCAAACTACTGTCTACCTTATTAATCGTCTGCTCACTCCAATTCTCCAATACTAGTCACTATTTAAAAAATTATTTTTCAATTCCCCAAACCTTCAAAAACTCAGAATATTTGGTTGTTTATGTTATCCATGGCTACGTCCCTATGCCCTGTTAGGATCGGAGCGGCACTAAGAGGGGGGGGTGAATTAGTGCAGCGGATTAAAACGTCGGTTTTGGAAACTTTTTCGTACGATAAAAACCGAACTCGGAAGTGCTTAACTTGAAAGCGTGTTCGTAAAGATGTGCAGCAAAAGTAATAAGGAAGTAAAGCACGTATGAAGGTTTGCAGTAAGGTAAATAGCAATAAGTAAATGCAAACCAGAGAACACGCCAATTTTAAAGTGGTTCGGTCAAAATGACCTACATCCACTTGCGAAGCCTTCTTCGATGAGGCTCCCAACTTCCACTAGCAAATCACTTTAAAGGGGAAGGACAAATATCCCTCTTACAACCTTTACAAGTGGTTCACACTCTTACAAAATTTCAGTAAGAAAGAAAGGGAGGTGAACACTCAAGCAATTTGAAAGTAAGACTTGCTAAGGCTTTGCTAAGACTTTTTTTCACTCTATTGCTTCTCAAAAAGTTGTTATCTTTGCTGAGAATTGAGGGGTATTTATAGGCCTCAAGAGGATTCAAATTTGGGCTCCAAAATTTAAATTCTCTTCGGTTCCCGAAGCTAGCGGTGCCACCGCTTGTTAGTGGCGGTGCCACCGCCTGTTAGTGGCGGTGCCACCGCCTGTCAGTGGCGGTGCCACCGCTTGTCAGTTGTGACACTGACAGTGTACTGGGCGGTGCCACCGCCTGGCTCTCGGGTGCTGGGCGGTGCCACCGCCCAGACCGGCAGTGCCACCGCCTGGCTATTTCAACTCACTGGTTGGGCTCCAAACTTGGCCCAAACCAGTCCAAACTCAGGCCCAATTGGCCCCTACATGGGTTATAAGATTAACACCTAATCCTAACCCTAATTAACATGCTAACTACGAATTTAAAGACATTTCCTAAGCTATTACAAAGTCCATAAGTCAAGACTTCTTCCGGCGAACTTCCGGCGATCTTCCGAGAAACTCTCGGAAACCATTCTGCGAACTCCCGGCAAGCTCCTAGACTTCACGATTTGATCTTGGAGAGTTCCGATGAGCTTCTTCGGCAAGCTATGATCTTTCTCGGTGAGCTCCGCGAACTTCCGACGTACATTCTGGCGAGCTTCCGAAAACCCTTCGGCAAGCTCCCTACTCATTCTCGGCTAGTTCCGGCAGCATTCCCGATGAACCTTCAGACTTCCGTCGGACTCTCGAACTCCCAACGAATCCTTCGCGCTTGACTCCGGCACTTTATTTTGCTTTATGTCTTCATCATTATCGTAGTTAATCCTGCATACACAAGCCAAAACTCTACTCTGATCTAGACAATTATTACAACGCGAATTGACATTTTGTTGCCCGGCACGTCATTGGTTGGCGCTTCATCCGATTCTTCAGCGCATCGTCCACTCTTGCGGCTTGTTGCCCAATCGGCGGTTGACCTCCACAACCCCGATATCCTTGGTGCAATTCCGCTCTCCTTGGCCCAATGCCCGACGTCCGAAGCGTTCTACCGTCCAATATCCTAACGTGATCTCCTCCGGCATAACGTCAATTCCTCCTGCGTCAACTGTCTAATCCTGATCGAGTAGACCTGCATCACTCAAAATGCAGTTAAACATCTAAACACAATCAATTAGTTTCATCATCAAAATCCGAGATTCAACAATCTCCCCCTTTTTGATGATGACAACTAATTGATGACTACCGGAGTTAACCTTAACTCCCCGGAGTTTAAACAAACTCCCTCTATCAATATGCCATTGATAGAACACTTGGATTATCCCAAATCCAAGCAACATTCATCACATGTTATGAAAAACATTTAAACCATCATGCAAATATATAAAATACTCAATTCAATGCATGAAGTCATCAATATACTTCTCCCCCTATGTCATCAACAAAAAGGAGAAGTCCGAACTCTTATGTGTTTAGAGATATGAGTTCTAATCATTGCATAATAAGCATAGTATCCAATTTTATCATCATGCAATTTAGCAATTAAAGATGTGCAAGTTTAGCATGTTTGCTTTTCTTGAGACAACAACTGTTTGCTTCTCTTTAGACTACAAGCTAGCAATTTTTACGATATGCAAGTTTTGCTACATACAAGCTAGCAAAAATTTCGAAAGCAAATGCAAGATAGCTTTCTTGTATAAGCCCATGATTCTTGCTTCCTATTGCAATTTACAAGTTTTTGAAATATCCAAGTTCAACACATTGCATAATTAACATAATCTCCTAGTTTTATCATTATGCAATTTTGCTATCATCATAGATATGCAAGGTAGTATGATAGCAATTTCTATAACATACAAGTTTGCTAGATGTGCACGTTAGCATGTTTTGCTTATTGAGATAGGCAAGATAGTGATGTTCAAGAAGACGACTTTTGCTTCTTGAAATAAGCAAGTTAGCAATCTTTGCTGCTTAAGATAGGCAAGCTAGCAATCAAGTTTTTGCATCTTCTTGACTTGTACAAATTAGCTATCTCCCCCTTTGTCATTGTCAAAAAGAAGGGAAGACCCTTTACATCAATTATGACAAAGGTAAGTATCAATCTTATTTGTGCATCATAATCATGCATTAAAGTATTGCATGCATAATACCAAATCATCAAATTCATCAAAATCTCAACATTACTTTCAAGATATTCAAAATGGTATACATAGCTTTATCATAAAGCAAATTAATTTTCAATCATCACATAAGGCATTTAAAGAATTTTTGAAACATAGGAGAATGATTAATTTAAGCATGCAATATTTCAATCAAGTTCAAGTCATGAATACCAATACTTTCATATTGTGAGTATCAATTCATGAATACCAAAAGATATTATTTGTGATTCCAATTTTGTAAGATCAAGATGATGATTTAGATAAAACTTATTCAAATCAAATCGTTAACTTGAAACTCGTAATCAAGTCATCAAAATCAATTTCGAGATTCACAAAATATCATGAAATCATTAATCTCGATCAGATGGGAAAAGTATTTTTTAAGTAATTCTTTTTCATCTAAGCATGCCTTAGTCTTTATATGCCAAATCAAGATAAGCATGAAAGTTCAAGACATAAAGGCAAAATCTTATAAAACAACTCATCAAGCAAGATTTTAACCATCTATTCTCAAGCCATATAAAGAGTAAGTCAAGGATTCAATTATCTCATGTCATGAATTCCAATAGGCATCTCAAATTATCAACATCACATTAAAAAGATATTTCAAAAAGATATAACATGATTGAAGCATAAGTGATTCATTTGTATTATTTCATTCATTCGAAAGATTCTCCTCTTTAGTAAATAAATCTAGGAGAACAACATGAATTAAGGGAGATATAACATGATTGAAGCATTGAACATGATTCATATTTAAAATGTGTCTCATGTCATAAGTATGAATCAAGCATTTGTGAAATCCGAAATCATCCTCAAAGTCACATTTAATAAATCATACATGACAAGCATAGATTTATTGAAAAAGTCGATAAGATAGAGGATCGCATTTCGTTTTTATAAATTTTTATTCATGTGATTTGCTTCTTATAAGCATGCCTTTACCTTTAATAAAATAAGTGTCAACATTTAAGACGGAAAGGTAAATTTCATAAAACAATCATCAAGCATGATTCCATGATAACATCCTTTAATATCTGATATTCATCATCAAGTATGATTTCAAAAAGTATGTTCAAGAGAAACACAAGCATAGATTTATGAAAAGTCGATAAGATAGGATCGCATTTCGTTTTTATAAATTTTTATTCATGTGATTTGCTTCTTATAAGCATGCCTTTACCTTTAATAAAATAAGTGTCAAACATTTAAGACGGAAAGGTAAATTTCATAAAACAAATCATCAAGCATGATTCCATGATAACATCCTTTTAATATCTTGATATTCATCATCAAGTATGATTCAAAAAGTATGTTCAAGAGAAATCATTAAGACCAAATGTATGATACACTCATTTATTTTCAAATATTCATCATGTTTATTTTTATGAGATTCACAAGATTGGTAAAATAAATTCATTAATCTCAATAGGATAGAAAATTCATTTCCATTTCATACAATTGATTTCATGTGAGGGTATTCAAGTCTTTTGTGAAAACATGTATCATCATTTAAAATCGAAAGTGTAAGATTTATTACAATAAAGATCAATAAGGCACTTTCATTTTGATAAAAATCAATAATACGTAAATCACAAGATTCATCATCATATTTTCAAATTGCATAATTTCAAAACTATACCTTTCATTTTTCATGCATGATACAAATAAATCAATCATCATTATGAGCATATTATACATGATATTCAAGCATTCATGATACATTATTTTGGCAACATGATCATAGCTTTTCAAATGCTGATATCTAAATGTCAAAGTTCATTACATCCTATAATGCATGATAATTAACTTCTCATTTGTATTTCATGCATAATTTCAAAACTATACCTTTCATTTTTCATGCATGATACAAATAAATCAATCATCATTATGAGCATATTATACATGATATTCAAGCATTCATGATACATTATTTTGGCAACATGATCATAGCTTTTCAAATGCTGATATCTAAATGTCAAAGTTCATTACATCCTATAATGCATGATAATTAACTTCTCATTTGTATTTCATGCATAATTTCAAAACTATACCTTTCATTTTTCATGCATGATACAAATAAATCAATCATCATTATGAGCATATTATACATGATATTCAAGCATTCATGATACATTATTTTGGCAACATGATCATAGCTTTTCAAATGCTGATATCTAAATGTCAAAGTTCATTACATCCTATAATGCATGATAATTAACTTCTCATTTGTATTTCATGCATAATTTCAAAACTATACCTTTCATTTTTCATGCATGATACAAATAAATCAATCATCATTATGAGCATATTATACATGATATTCAAGCATTCATGATACATTATTTTGGCAACATGATCATAGCTTTTCAAATGCTGATATCTAAATGTCAAAGTTCATTACATCCTATAATGCATGATAATTAACTTCTCATTTGTATTTCATGCATAATTTCATTTCATCATATTAGGAATATTAAGAAGAATTAATTGGATGATGAGATGAATATTTTCATGAACATAAGCAATTGCATAAAAATCATATTATGAAGGATTAGAATATGTGTATACCAAAAGGTATGATTTCTTTTTGAAGAACCTCCTCATAAATAATCAAAAGAAAATCTTAGGATATTGATTAAAGAAAAATATTGATTCATTATAAAATTTCATATATCAAATATCGAGAAATCAAGATAATGATTCATAAAAAATATCACAAGTAATATTCAAGAGAAAATTCATCATTCATTTTCAATTCATTCAATTTGTCAAATCAACATTTTTTGGGTATGCATGATATCAAAACATGGTTTCAAATCTTCAACATATAACATGTATAAATTTAAAAATCGAAGGGAGAAGGGAAAGAATTCAAAGGTACAAAGATTTCAACCATCTCATAAACAAATGAAGGATCAATTCATGAATCCAAAATTCTATGAATCATTTCGACAAATCTCCTTTTAAATAATCAAAATGATCGTCAAAGGAAATCTCATGTTATTCCAAGAAATCAAGATCATGATTTTGATAAAACTCATTTCAAATTTAAATCATCAAAATCATTTTTAAGGTTCACAAAATTCATAAAATAAATAGATTCATGATTTCATTGATAATATATTTTCCCCCTTTTTTAAGTGTTTCATTTTAAGTGATTGATTTCATGTTAGCATGCTTTTTCATTTATGTCAAATAAAAACATGCATCAACGTTTAGGATCGAAAAATGAATTTCGTCATAAAACCATCAAGACCAATAAATCACAAAAATCATCATGTATAACTTTAAAATTTTATACATAAAATCGTTATATCATGATATCACAACTTTAATATTTTCATTACAACATTAAGCAAGGTTTCATTGAACATAATTTTGAATGATTCTTATAGATACCTAAAACTTCTTTAGTTTTAATTTATATGATTGATTTTATAATAGCATGCTCAAATTTTTGTTCTTATGTCAAAACCATATATCATGTTTGAAAAACAAAGATAATGTACATAAAAAATATCAAGCCTTTCATACAAAAGCCATGCATCTTCATTGAAAAGCAATATGAAAATCATCAAAATACACATTCTTGCTTCTCAAGCACATATATAAGATTAATCTCACTAGGTTTACAATCATTAGATTTATATCTAACTTTTTATTTCATTAACATAAAACATGCAATTTTCAAGAAAAATAATTATTCAAAAAAAAACGCATCATGGAAAACATCAAGTAATTTCAAAATAAATTAAGGGAGTTGAGTTACTTACCTTGTAGTCGAAGCCCGTCAAAGCCCAATTCGCCGTTTCACCTTTGGAAGTTCTTGATTCATCCTTGGTTGCCTTCCTCTTCTTTGGCCTCTTCCTCCGTTCAAATTCATTGTTTATTTTAGATTTTTGTTTAATGAACTTATTAAGATTTAGTGTTCGAAGTTCAAGTTCATCATTGTCCTCATCACTTGAGTCATCGCTCAAGTGGTATTCATTTGTCCAGAGTTCCAAATCCTTCCTATTCTTTGGAAGGTGGTTCAAGTGCTCATCGGGTTCAAAATGTTCCAAAAGTGTCATTTCATAGGTCATTAGTGACCCGATTAATTCTTCTAATGGAAAATCATTTAAATTTTTTGTCTCTTGTATTGCAGTTATTTTAGGATCCCACCTTTTTGGAAGGGATCTTAAGATCTTACTTACGAGATCAAAATTCGAAAAAGATTTACCAAGAACTCTTAGATTATTGACGACATCCGTGAAACGGGTGTACATGTCGCCTATAGTCTCGCTTGGTTGCATTCGAAAAAGCTCAAAATCATGTAATAAAATGTTAACTTTCGAGTCTTTGACTCTATTAGTTCCCTCGTGTGTGATTTCAAGTGTTCGCCAAATATCAAAAGCTGTTTCGCACATAGAAATCCGATTGAACTCATTTTTGTCCAAAGCACAAAATAAGGCATTCATAGCCTTTACGTTTAAAGAAAAATACTTCTTCTCTAAATCCGACCATTCGTTCATCGGTTTAGAGGGAAGTTGAAAACCGTTTTCAATAATATTCCATAAATCCAAGTTCATAGAAATCAAGAAAACTCTCATTCGTGTTTTCCAATAAGTGTAGTCCAATCCGTTAAACAACGGTGGACGAAAAACCGAAAAGCCCTCTTGAAAGCCATGAAGAGCCATTTCTCTCGAGTGTAAATCCGAAATGAGAAATACCGAGCTCTGATACCAATTGTTAGGATCGGAGCGGCACTAAGAGGGGGGGGTGAATTAGTGCAGCGGATTAAAACGTCGGTTTTGGAAACTTTTTCGTACGATAAAAATCGAACTCGGAAGTGCTTAACTTGAAAGCGTGTTCGTAAAGATGTGCAGCAAAAGTAATAAGGAAGTAAAGCACATATGAAGGTTTGCAGTAAGGTAAATAGCAATAAGTAAATGTAAACCAGAGAACATGCCAATTTTAAAGTGGTTCGGTCAAAATGACCTACATCCACTTGCGAAGCCTTCTTCGATGAGGCTCCCAACTTCCACTAGCAAATCACTTTGAAGGGGAAGGACAAATACCCCTCTTACAACCTTTACAAGTGGTTCACACTCTTACAAAATTTCAGCAAGAAAGAAAGGGAGGTGAACACTCAAGCAATTTGAAAGTAAGACTTGCTAAGGCTTTGCTAAGACTTTTTTTCACTCTATTGCTTCTCAAAAAGTTGTTATCTCTGCTGAGAATTGAGGGGTATTTATAGGCCTCAAGAGGATTCAAATTTGGGCTCCAAAATTTAAATTCTCTTCGGTTCCCGAAGCTAGCGGTGCCACCGCCTGTCAGTGGCGGTGCCACCGCCTGTCAATTGTGACACTGACAGTGTACTGGGCGGTGCCACCGCCCAGCCCAGCGGTGCCACCGCCTGGCTCTCGGGTGTTGGGCGGTGCCACCACCTGGCTCTCGGGTGCTGGGCGGTGCCACCGCCCAGACCGGCGGTGCCACCGCCTGGCTATTTCAGCTCATTGGTTGGGCTCCAAACTTGGCCCAAACCAGTCCGAACTCGGGCCCAATTGGCCCCTACATGGGTTATAAGATTAACACCTAATTCTAACCCTAATTAACATGCTAACTATGAATTTAAAGACATTTCCTAAGCTATTACAAAGTCCACAAGTCAAGACTTCTTACGGCGAACTTCCGGCGATCTTCCGAGAAACTCTCGGAAACCATTCTGCGGACTCCCGGCAAGCTCCTAGACTTCACGATTTGATCTTGGCGAGTTCCGATGAGCTTCTTCGGCAAGCTACGATCTTTCTCGGTGAGCTCTGTGAACTTCCGATGTACATTCTGGCGAGCTTCCGAAAACCCTTCGGCAAGCTCCCTACTCATTCTCGGCTAGTTCCGGCAACATTCCCGATGAACCTTCAGACTTCCGTCGGACTCTCGAACTCCCAACGAATCCTTCGCGCTTGACTCCGGCACTTTGTTTTGCTTTATGTCTTCATCATTATCGTAGTTAATCCTGCATACACAAGCCAAAACTCTACTCCGATCTAGACAATTATTACAACGCGAATTGACATTCTGTTGCCCGGCACGTCATTGGTTGGCGCTTCGTCCGATTCTTCGGCGCTTCGTCCGATTCTTCATCGCATCGTCCACTCTTGCGGCTTGTTGCCTAATCGACGGTTGACCTCCGCAACCCCGATATTCTTGGTGTAATTTCGCTCTCCTTGGCCCGATGCCCGACGTCCGAAGCGTTCTACCGTCCAATATCCTAACGTGATCTCCTCCGGCGCAACGTCAATTCCTCCTGCGTCAATTGTCTAATCCTGATCGAGTAGACCTGCATCACTCAAAATGCAGTTAAACATCTAAACACAATCAATTAGTTTCATCATCAAAATCCGAGATTCAACATGCCCCACACAAGATAATACTAAAATCTAAGCCTTACATCTTCATAGGATATTCTCTTGAATATAATGTCTTTCGGTGCTACGAACCCAAAACTCAAAAAGTTTTTATTTCACATCATATTGTTTTTGTGGAGTCTGCCTTTCCATTTCAAAATCATGAGTCTCCTACCATACAGGCCACTTCACCAAATATACATCATTGGAGTATACCATCGATCCCCTCAAATAAATCTCTTACCACACAATTCAGTCTTTCTCTTAAAGATCCACTTTCTTTTGTTCTTCCAGTTCAACAACTCCCTCCATTACTTCTCCTCTTCCTTCTTCACAAGCCTTACCTACTATTGAAGTAATATCCTTAGAAACACAACAACCTTCTTTACCTAGTCCCCCTGATGTATCTCAGCCTACCCTAACCCATGTCAATGCCTCTCAACCACCCATACCAATAACAAAACCTACAGCTCTTAGACATCCAATAACAATATGCTCAAAAAGTGGTATCTTTAAACTACGTCAGGTTTTCGACCTACATGTTATCACCAAATCCTCTCCTTAGACCAATGAACCTACCACAATTACTCAAGCCTAAAAATCTCTACATTGGCGTAAAGCTATATGTGAAGAATATAATGCTTTACTCTATAACTCCACATAGACTCTTGTACACTCCTTAGACCAATGAACCTACCACAATTACTGAAGCCTAAAAATCTCTACATTGGTGTAAAGCTATATGTGAAGAATATAATGCTTTACTCTATAACTCCATATAGACTCTTGTACATTTTCATCCTACACAAAACATCATCGGGTGTAAATAAGTCTTTTGAATTAAGCGGAATTCAAACGGGTCTGTTGCTCGATATAAAGCATGTTTAGTAGCTAAAGGGTTTCATCAACGACCTGGCATTGACTTCACAGAGACCTTCAATCCCATAGTTAAACCCACAATAGTTTGGCTTATTCTAAGTTTGGTCATTTCCAGAGGTTGGCACTTATGACAACCGGATGTTAATAATATCTTTTTACAGGGGACTCTAACTTTAGATGTCTTTATACAGTAACCCCCTGGCTTCGTTCATCACTAGTATTCGGAACATATCTGCAAACTACAAAAAGCCATTTATGGATTTCGTTAAGCTCCAAGAGCTTAGTATACTAAACTTGGATCATTTTTTATATCAATTGGCTTCATCAACTCCAAGTCTAATACATCTTTATTCCTACGACACCAAAATGGAAATACAATATATCTTCTAGTATATATAGATGATATTATTGTCACAGGTAATGATCCCATGGAGATTTAGACATTTCTAAAGCAATTGGCTGATCGATTCTTCCTCAAAGATTTAGGACCTTTGAGCTACTATTTCGGAGTGGAAGCAACATTTACATCCTCAGGCCTCCTCCTATCACAAAGGAAATATATTCAAGACTTATTATCAAAGACAAATATACAGGATGTAAAAGAGGTTACAACTCCTCTCTCTACTAGTGAATCACTCAAATTATGTGATGACAGCCCTACTACGGACTCAACTTAATACCGACAAGTATTTGGCTCTCACTCATCCAGATATCTCATTTACAGTCAATAAATTATCTCAATACATGCACCAGCCTTCTGTTATACATTGGTCTACGGTTAAACGAATTTTGTAGTATGTTAAAGGGACCCTCAATCATAGTCTCTTTCTCTGCAAACACACTCCACTTCATCTTCATGCCTTTACTGATGCTGATTGAGCGGGAAACTTTGATGATAGAACTTCCACGTTAGGGTATGTTGTCTTTCTTGGGTCTAATCTAATCAATTGGAGTTCTAAGATGCAAAAGATAATCGTTTGGTCTACAACTGAAGTTGAATATTATGCCATCGGTACTGCTACTGCTGAACTCAATTAGGTTACAAATTTTTTTAAAGAACTCAAAGTCAGCTTTACCCTTACTCCTACAATATGTTGTGATAATGTTAGAGCTATATACTTATATGTCAATTTAGTGTTCCACTCACGAATGAAACACATTGCCATCGACTTTCACTTCGTGCGAGATCAAGTTATCAGACATCAACTTCGTCTCTCATATACATATGATTGATTAATTAGCAGACTCACTCACGAAGCCTCTAGCCCGTAAACTATTTTTGTTGCATCGGTCCAAGATCGGTATCATTGATAAAAGCTCGATCTTGCAAGGACATGATAACAGAGAGATTTCCTCAACTGCATAGTAGATGAGATATCCTCAATTGCACGAGGAAACATCTCTGTTATCTCATCTGCTATGTAGTTGAGGAAATCTCTCTATTATCAGTTAGTAAATATATCTTGATTATTTATCATGAATTCATGTCGACTTGATTCTATTCTATTTTATTCTTATAGTAAATACATGTCATAAATGATTCTAGTAGCAGTAGAACCACTCCACAATCGGATTGGTCGAAAGATTTATCCAATAAATTGCATGTTTTCACATATTATAAATGTAGCGTAGAGGAGCCCAACAAACATGGTATCATCCGGCCCAATTCGAAAAGGCCCTCATCGCTCACCTTTCATCCAATTCCATAAGGGTGGGACCATATATTTAGCATAAGGGTGGGAACCATATATTTTGGTGTTAGTCTTCAACTTTAGCATTTTTTTAAGGTTTTGGATTTCTTTTAAAGCATTCTATGTGATTTTCATGCATCTTTTAGATTAAGAATAAACAAATAGAAGATAATTGTCACTCCAACAATATCTTATGGATCTAAACATTGGACAATATATCTAAAAAAATTTATATTATTGAACATATGAAGTTATTAGGCAAGATTAATAAAAATTATATTTATGAATAGTTATGTATAACTTCAAAATAAAATAAGAGAGAATAGTACATCAACATGTCATAAATGACTTGTAGACGTTATACTTAAGAAAAGATGACTAATAATAATGGTGTAATGAGAGATAGAGAGATGTACGAAGAAGACTCTGCTAGAAGATATAAATGAATATATATATATAATTTTTTTTGTAAAGTTCAATAACGATAAAAAAAAAAAATCTATGTAGCCGAGGAGGAATATTTCGAATTCTTATTTTAACTTCTTTTAACTTAAGAGAATATCACACGTGGGCAAAACTGTTGGATGGCCAGCATACTATACCAATGATTTAGGAACTATCATGTATTGGAATTATTCATTCTGGATATAAGGTGCAGGTGTGATCAAGGAACCCCAAGCAAGACAACACTGGCAGCACAAGTAGAGAATACTCGACTTTTATGACCTACTTGGTGAATTCTATGACCCAAGAACCAGCAAACACATATGTGAACTTGAATCCTAGGAATCCAGCCTCCCTTGCCAAGTCTTGGAACTCCTCCTCGGTCCTCTCTCGGCCTCCAGGATTGTGTGCCAACATAACAAGATCTGATACGCAAGCATTCTGAGCTTGTGGAGTTGGCTTTGGTACCACTGGCATTACACTTTCCACCACTATCACTTTTCCGTCTTCCGACAAAGCTCTCCAACAATTCTTCAGTAGCTTTAAGCAGTGCTCGTCGCTCCAATCATGAAGAATCCACTGCGATGTCATGACTAGCAAGTCGATGTTAGAATCAGGTGCTTTCTGATATATAATAAATATTCAAACTGAAAAGAAAAGCTATGAATATATACTATCATTTCGTTGTGTAATACTGAAGATTCTAAGCTGGTAAGCAAGTCATTTTTATTTTTTTAATTTAAGTTTTGCATATAGAGTATTGTAAAATCGAAAAATTTATGCATATTTCATTGGATCATTAGTTGAAACCCTAATTGACAAAATTATTCTTTAAAAAATCATTAATATTAGACGAATTTTATGTATTATAACATATCTTTATATGCTTTTCAAAACCTAAATTAAATAACTTAGGTGAGAAACGATTTAAGTTGTTCTCAAGCAGCTAAACGTTTGGCTCATGAAAAGCTCGCTTGAGCCTGCTTAATTTTATAATTTGGTTTTTAAATAAGACAAAGACCGAAATCAATGGTACTCGACTTTTTTAAGCTTGTGATCTAATTCATTATGAGTTTGCGAACAAGCTCGATTATAGATAGATTCATGAACGAGCTTATTTATAAATAAGTTAGTTTATAAGCTGATGAATTAATAAAGACTCATTATTCATAGATTTGTTATCAAATTATTTAATAAATTGAAAACGAGGCCTATAAATCACCAATATAGTATATATATATATATTTAAACATATAAATTAAACTATTAAAAAACTAAGCATTAATTTTCTGATACATAACTTTATTTTTGTAATTGTATGTGTTTTTATCAACAAATATTGAGTATATATCTTAGTTACTAAGAACTTAAATCTTGATAGCAGATTTTGGGCTTTAATTTTATCTAAAAATTAATTAATTTCTTATAGCTGAGGGAGTAAAGTCGACCGATCTGATCCTGCAACGGACCGAGAACCTGGATCGAGAATGGGCTCGAGTAAGATATTGACAAGAATATTAATATGGAAGGAGAGGGAATTGAGCCTTATCTAACTAACTGTGACTAAGTAATGAGACAGAAGGTCAAACTTTCTGACCCAAACATCCGCTCACTGATGAGGTGAAAGGAGGGCACTCATGCAGGGATTGATCCAATTCACAATCTCATTAGAGAATCTACCATAGATTTTCTCCAGATCACAGGCGCTGAAGGAGGAAAAAGAGCGGGTATCGGATGCTACCGTAGTGAATAAACTAATGAGAGGAACTTCTGCAAGATTCTCAAAGCTAAAATTGTGTGGTTGTGAACGGGAATCGATGCCTCTGCCACTTGCAGTCATATCAAAATGACGATCACGCGAACGTGTATTTGATGTCTCATGTATTTGTAATAAGCTTTAGACAACTGCGGAGTATGAAACCAAGACTTTTGATGTATTGACCTTCAAATCTGTAAGCAAAATCATTTTACGAGCAGAAGAAAATTTGACCTTCATAAAAATGGCGTCTCCTTCTGTTGGTACGCTCTCAAACATGTCCCCACTGACGTGCTCTACACCTGCAGTGAGCCAGTACATCTTAAGAATGTAAGCCAACTGATTCCATCCGTGTCTAGTACTAAAAGGTGGACCTGGGTAAGGTGGTGCGTCGGAGATGACATGAGGGAGGTCGAAATTAACGCCCTTGATGTGAGGGTGCTCAGAGGTTATCATGCGGAGGGTGCCGCCGGTGCCACCGCCGACGTCGACGAGCACCTTGACGTCGTCGAAGCCGCGGTATTTCTGGAGCAGCTTTCTGGTGAATATGGTGGAGTGGTTCCTCATGCCCTCGTTGAACACCTGGTTGAACCGGGCGTCGGTACCGGGGTACTCGAACGCCGTCATCCCGTAGGCCTTGTCGAAGGGGATGCCGCCCTCCAACACCGCGTCCTTCAAGTAGTACCAGCCATCATTTACCGGCACGTTAAAGTAAAACCGACCAATCTGCGGCTTCGGGTGCCAGCGCGAATGCTACGAAGTCTGTAAATTACCAGGATTCCATAAGGACTTTGTCGTGGCCCACCAGGCTCAGAGCGGCGATGGACACGCCGTCCTCGTTCTTGGTTAAGTACTTGCAGACAGGCGCCGCACCGTACTTGCGCGAGGCTCGTCCACCGTCGCCGGCCTCGACGGTACAGCTGACCACGCGGAAGGCGGCGAGCAGTCGGAGGATCCGGTCCACCATGATGGCCGCCTGCGGGTTATCGGTGGACAGTTGGGCGGCAATTTCGGAGGGGCTCAGCACGGCTCCAGGGCCGGCCCTGACGATGGTCTCGAGAAGCTTGAGCTCGACGGCGGCCTTGAGGGTCATGCCGAGGACAGAGCCGCCAAGCAGCTGCATGGCATACAGGCACGCCTCCTCGTCCTCTTCGGAGGTCAGCTGCAGCACGTCCTTGATGGATCCCATGTCGTCCAAGAGTCGCGAAGGAGGTGAAGGATTAGTGGCGATAGCTGAGGACTTAAAAACGATGCTCATATATGGATCGTCGTGAGTGGCTAGCTAACACATGCCTTTGATTCATTATATGACGGGCATCTGCGACATATTACATCGATCACAGTGACATTTCTTGTCCGTAAGGCCTTGTGCTTTATACTGTATCATCTCGATCGAAGACAGTGACACTTACGAAGTCGTTTTAAATAGTGCCGGCCATCCATGAGGTGTTTGTTGTCAATAGCAGCCAATTTAAGCTGTCATTTTTTACCTTAGGAAGAAGTGTACCAAATATTGAAGTGTTTGATTAATGATCTATAGCCGACTCCTTTGTGATGCATGCTACGATTATATATCTCAATAGTAGATTTGGAATTACAACCTTTTTACTTGTTGGGTTGGCTTTCGTTTTCATCACATTATGGCAATAATGTTGCTTGTGGGGATGGATTGTCCTTGCTCCTTGTCACATTGTGACAACAATGTTGTTTGCTAGGTTTTCACCACATAATGTACTTGGACTTGGTCCTCCTCACATTCACGAGTCTAGGAGGTTTCCCTCATAGCTGTCGGATGGGAAAGGCAAAGGCCCGATATAAGTAAGTTGGCACAAACTCAATAGTGATGATTCTTGCTGTCAAAGGGGGGTAAGAGTGATGGATTTTTTTGGTTAGAAATGCTTATGATACAAGTTATAATTTTACCACGAATGTCATCAGCTTTTTTTTTTGCGAAGCAGTTGCTGTCAGAGAGTGACTACACACACATATGGCTTTGCGGGAGGGCATTTCGATAATTTACATTGAGGTCGACTCCACTCATTTTGTAAATATCCTCAATCGAAAGTTTCTCCTTGGAAAATTTATAATGCAATCGGAGATATTTCCCATTCTATTAAAAGGAGGCACGATTGCCATAATATTCTGCATCCTCCAATCAACCTAACGCTGTTTGGAGTTGTAGGTTAATGAGAAGCCGTCGTCGTCGTCTTCAAACTAGACTTTCACAGTTTATGCATGTGCTTCAAACTCAAGGCACGTGCAATCGATTCGTCTCTTGACTGACCTTCTCCAGAAGTATACATCCGAGTCAAGAATAGTTAGGCTCCTCTTTACCCATACTCCTAACCTCCTTTACCAAACTCTGACATTAAATAAGCACATGGGTCGAATCCAATTAGATTAGGAGACCAACCTGCCCTCGCATTGTCAGCAACACATGTTATCATGACGACTTTAAATATGTGCACCTGAGATGTTAAAAATATGTGCACGACACATGAAACACATGCATCTGTAGAGAGCTGAATAAGATAAGACTCCAAGCAATAGAGTAGAACTAAAATTTATTTTGGATGCAAGGGACAGAAGTGATCAAGGAACTCCAAGCAAATCAAGCAACTGCAAGATAATACTAGCAGCAATAGCATGGATGGATCGGCCAACAATAGAAATCCTAATCTACTTTGTGAATTCTATGACCCAAGTGGCAGCAAACACATAGGTGAAATTGAATCCTGAGAAGCCAGCTTCTCTTGCCAAGTGTTGGAATTCCTTTTGGGTCCTCTCTCGGCCTCCAGGATTATAAGCCAACATAACCAGATCTCCAATACAAACACTCTGGGCTATAGGACTGGCCTCTGGAACTACTGGTACAAGACTTTCCACCGCTATCACTTTTCCATCCTCTGGCAGAGCCTTCCAACAGTTCTTTAGCAACCTTTCACACTGCTCGTCGCTCCAATCGTGAAGAATCCACTGCATTAATGCCATTACTATGCCATGTCAATGTCGACGTAAACAATTTTGTAATTTACACCTTTGACGAAATTATTTTTTCATTATTCATTAATTAAGGCAGAAAACAAATTAGTGACAGAGG
The DNA here is from genome assembly GCA_004837865.1 of Musa balbisiana. NCBI lineage: Eukaryota > Viridiplantae > Streptophyta > Magnoliopsida > Zingiberales > Musaceae > Musa > Musa balbisiana. The sequence continues at coordinate 29,206,855 of CM017196.1, read as the reverse complement.
CTCATTGACCCAATTCGCAGATCGTATACACCATTATAACATAGACAATTATGATTAATAAATATCTTAAGATTTCTGAAGTTAGTATTCTATGAGAATATGACATCCTAATACGATGTCCTTGCGAAAGAAAACAATATTATAAATTAGACTTTAATTTTTATACAAATACCTCATATATATATTTATATTTATATTTGTATATATATATATATAGATCTTAGTGAGGGATAATATGATATGGTGAATACTTTAGGTGCTCCTAGATTTCTCTTCAAGTGTCTAGAGAATGTGTTCTTTAGGATTTTTAGAAAATATAAAGAAAAACATTAAATTTAGGGTCTAATAAAAGGTATAAAAAGATATTTGTAATTGAATCAGCATCCTCAAGAGTCTTGTAATTTTGCATTAACTTTTTGCTATACTCATTGATTTTCTCTTTTTTTTCAATATATGATGATTCTCTCTCTTTCTAATAAAATGGTATCTGAGACCAAAAATTTTAATAAATAAATATTCAATAAGATGGAAAAGAGTTTGAAATAAAAGTATATTCATTTCGAGAGATGTAAAAGTAGACAAAATGACTTGTGTAAGGAAAAGATTGTTTGGATTAATACGTGTTTTAGGATTCTTGAAATTGGTATTTTAGAAGGATAACGAATCTTTATGAGAAAAAAAAAATTAAAAATTAAGGCTTAGTTTTTATATAATATTTTAATTCTTTCATAGTTGAGTTTAGAGTGTAAATAAAATATTATTAGAACAAGAATATATAATTAATCTTAAATCAATAAACTAAAAAGGTTTTTTGTTTTTTCATCTCCCAAGAGACTCTGATTGTGACAAAGACAAGATTAATGGTACCAAGATAAATTTTTTTTTCATCTCCAGTAGGAATAGATCCATCATCAGTAATTACGACAATGACAAGATAGATGATACCCTCGTCAATTTCAAACCTAATCTTCTACAACAATCAATGCCTTTATTAATCGCAATCATATACATATGTATATATATATATATATTGTATATTTATATATATAATTTTATTTCAGATTATTGTCGTTGTATTTGGAGTGTGTTCTTAATTTTGATCTATTATTATTTTATTTTTAAATTTTAATATTAAATTTATTTAAATATTAAAATATATTAGTATTTATTTTATATTAAATATTATATTTTTTAAAAAATATACTTTATATTAAACGTTAAATCAGGTACTTTTAGTCCGTATAAGAAGAAGAAGAAGAAGAAGAAGAGTTGACCTTCATAAAGATTACGTCTCCTCCACTTGGAATGCTCTCAAACATGTCTCCACTAACGTGGTCTACACCTGCAGCCAACATATCGCCGACAATGTAAGTCAACTAATACTATTGAGCTGTTGTTTCCATGTCTAGTAATTGGCGGACCTGGGCAGGGCGGTGCGTCGGAGATGACATGAGGGAGGTCGAAGTTGATGCCCTTGATGTGAGGGTGCTCGGAGGTGATCATGCGGAGGGTGGCGCCGGTGCCACCGCCGACGTCGATGAGCACCTTGACGTCGTCGAAGCCGCGGTAGTTCTGGAGCAGCTTCTTGGTAAAGATGGTGGAGTGGCTCCTCATGCCCTCGTTGAACACGTGGTTAAACCGGGCGTCGGTGCTTGGGTACTCGAACGCCGTCTTCCCGTAGGCCTTGTTGAAGGGGATGCTGCCTTCCAACACCGCGTCCTTCAAGTAGTACCTGCCATCATTTTCCCAGCATGGTTGAGGACAAAACCAATCGAAGTTTGGCGTCGACCAGCGATCGACAGAACTCTCTAAGTTACGTACCAGCACTCCATGAGGACTTTGTCTTGGTTTAACAAGGCAAGAGCGGCCAGGGACACGCCGTCCTCGTTCTTGGTCAAGTACTTGCAGACGGGCGCGGCGGCATACTTGCGCGAGGGTCGGCCATCGTCGCCGTCCTCGACGGTGCAGCTGACCACGCGGAAGGCGGCGAGCAAACGGAGGATCCGATCTACAATGACGGCCGCCGCTCCCGGGTTCTCGGTGGGCAGTTGGGCGGCGATGTCGGCAGGGCTCAGCTCGGCTCCGGGTCCGGCCTTGACGATAGTCTCGAGGATCTGGAGCTCGGTGGCCGCCTTGAGCGCCATGGGGAGGACGGAGCCGCCGGACAGCTGCATCGCGTAGATGCACGCCTCCTCATCCTCCTCGGGGGTCAGCTGCATCACGTCCTTGAGGGATCCCATGTCCACCAAGGAGTAGCAGAAGAAGTGTGGTGATAAAGGAGGACGAAGAGAAGAGAACTCAAGGTATGATTTATATAGATCACAATGAGTAGCTGTCACCTTCGTTTGGTCATCGGTCTCGACGACAAAGGAACTGCAATTATGAGCTTGGAAGTCATTAATCCCTCCACAGAAAAATGAAGCGTGGGAGAACCAAACATCAGGTGTTTGACCGCCAATTTTCACTTGTAACGTGTACCACCCATTGAAGGGCACGTATGTGGAATATCAACGAATGGCCTTAAATTAATTAATAGGAAAAAAAAACATAAAGATTATTTATATAGAGTTTGGCTTGGAATTTGCTACTCCGATGATTCACACGTCAAAACTAGCAACATCATAATGGGTGAGTCAAAAGAGATGCTTCTGTGTAGAGTTTAAATACTCTTTTTTCCTTCCCAAAACAAAATAATTTAATTTTTATTGTTTCGTTCGTTGAAAAATCAAAAAAAAAAATCGAGCTGAAATTTTTTTGCAAATCATGCTAAAATTTCTTCCCTCCACAAAGAGAGAACTATGAAAGAAGAAATTTTATGTGCCCACTACCGCTTTTGTCATGGAGTAACTCTTCATAGCTAAAAGATGCTGAACTTGCTGCTGCATGTCATTGCCATCTGTACACATGTAATTCGATCACAGTGAGATGCGTTTGGTAGAGAAGTCTCAGTTTCCACAAATATGCTACTGTGGTAGGTGTAGAATTAAGCGGCCGTGTCGGAACGAAGTCTTCAGACATGTTATAGAAATGCATGAACGATTTGGATGGAATTTAGTTCGAACTTTGCTACTCCGATGAATTACGTGTCAAAACTACCAACATCGAGTCAAAAGAGATGCTTCTATGGGCTTCCCTTAAAACTCTATTTTCTTCCCGAAACAAAATAATTTATTTTTATTATTTCGTTCGTCGAAAAATCGAAATAAAAAATCTAGCTGAATTTTTTTTTGTAAATCATCACTTAATTAAACATCTAATTTTTCTGAAAGGTGGCGAGTAAGTCATCAGAATAAGCAAGCAGAAACAGAACCAGTTACCCCCCCCCCCCCCCCCCCCCCCCCCCATATTATGCCAAAATCATCACTCATCAGTGTGTGTGTGTTATCGAACCGCGGTGGAAGAACAAGAACAAGTCAATATTATTGTGTTAGGGAATGATTAGTTAAGACTCGGGATATGTACAGTGTCACCAGCAAATTTAAGCACTATTGATTGTGAATAGGGATGACAATATTAGAATTTTAAGGATCAGACATGTATAATTAAATATGTTAAATTATTATTTTTGATTAGTCAAAATTAAAATGATCAAATTAAAATAAAGTTATTTGGCTAAGTGACATATGAAGTCGCCAAAGTGACTTCTCATATATAACATTTCTCATGAAAATATTAAATGTATTATGTATTTACATCCATGCAGTAATTATCCGGCCCAAAGGAAGGTTAATGACTAGTAGGATTTTATACATACCTGTAATGGTAAACACGTGACAATTATAAAGTTATACATGTAAATGATAAATCAATCCAAAGAAGGGTTTATCATTTGACATGTCTTATTATCAGTGTTTGATCATTACAACGAGACTACCACTAGCAATTAATATTGAAGTCCAAAGATAAGATATTAATATTGCACTTGGTATCTTGAGGTGGGTTATATCATTATTGAATTTACTTAAGTTTATGGTAATAAATATGAGCATAATTTTTGGTTATCTATTGTTCTCTTATTTAGGTTCTCTTGTAAAAATATCTACTAATCTCAATTCAGTACTAGTTCTAAACGAAACCAACTTTAAGGGCAAGAAAAGAAAATACAAATATGAAAAAAATGAGGTTTATTAATTGTTGTAGGATTTCATACATATTATAATGGATTTGACAAGCTTTATAGAAACATTCTTAATCCATGTTTTTGGATCTATTAAGATTGTTTTTTTTAAACCAAAATTTCGGTTTTGATTCTAGAAAACAATTATTTGATCCATATTTGATATGTTAAAAGAACCCAACAGGTGGTATCAGAGCCATCCTACAATGATTGATGAACATTTAGACTTGTTTTTCATATATTTTTAATGATATTTTCATTAGTATTTTAAAGTGATTGGTTCTATCATCATTGGGAAAGATGATGATTTTATATAATCATGTTATTTTGGAGTGATTTGGTTCTATCATCGTTGTGAAAGATGATGCTTTTATGTAATCATGTTACAGCATGCCTTTTTCTTATATCACTTTAATTTTGAGATATCTTTTTCCTCTTCATGTCTTTTCCTTTTCATGCAAATTCATTTTTGCACTACAAGACATTAATTTCCCTAATTTTCTCTGGAGTTTATCTAATTAATTAAATTTATATAAATTTAATTAATTAGATATTGTTGTAATATTATGTTGATTTAATTATGTTGTTGCAATATGTAAATTTAATTAATAATTATATTGTTGTAATATTATATTGGTTTAAACATAATATTGGTTTTATAAAGTTGTTTGTTGACATAAATTGAATGATTTATATGCATTAAATATTTTAGTCAATAAATTAAGGTCAAACCAATATGACTAATATGATTCAAATTCAATTAGTGATTGTTTAATATTAGATTGAGTAATTTAATATATGAAGTCGCCAAAGTGACTTCTCATATATAACATTTCTCATGAAAATATTAAATGTATTATGTATTTACATCCATGCAGTAATTATCCGGCCCAAAGGAAGGTTAATGACTAGTAGGATTTTATACATACCTGTAATGGTAAACACGTGACAATTATAAAGTTATACATGTAAATGATAAATCAATCCAAAGAAGGGTTTATCATTTGACATGTCTTATTATCAGTGTTTGATCATTACAACGAGACTACCACTAGCAATTAATATTGAAGTCCAAAGATAAGATATTAATATTGCACTTGGTATCTTGAGGTGGGTTATATCATTATTTGAATTTACTTAAGTTTATGGTAATAAATATGAGCATAATTTTTGGTTATCTATTGTTCTCTTATTTAGGTTCTCTTGTAAAAATATCTACTAATCTCAATTCAGTACTAGTTCTAAACGAAACCAACTTTAAGGGCAAGAAAAGAAAATACAAATATGAAAAAAATGAGGCTGATAAGGGTCCCATAAAGAAGAAACAAAATAAAGATAATACTTGTTTCTTTTGCAACAAATCTGGGCATTTAAAGAAGGACTGTGCCAAATATCACGCTTGGCGTGCTAAAAAGAGAACATTCCTTATTTTGGTTTGTTCAGAAGTCAATTTAACTTCAGTACCTAGAAACACTTGGTGGTTAGACTCTAGTGCAACAACTAACATCAGTGTATCAATGCAAGGTTGCCTATGCTACCGAAGGCCCAATAATGCTGAAAGATACATTTATGTGGGGGACGAAAAATCGGTAGATGTGGAAGCTATAGGCATATTTAGATTGTTATTGTGTACTGGATATTATTTGGATTTAAAAGACACTTTTATTGTATTGTCATTTAGATGGAACTTAATTTCGGTTTCTTATTTGGACAAATCTGGTTATTCTTATTCATTTGGAAACAATCAGTTTATTTTGTCTTTAAATTCAAATATAATTGGAACTAGTTCACTTATGACTTATGACAATCTATATTTACTTGATACTATAGCATCCTATCATGAAACTTTGAATGCGGAATAACGAGGTACTAAATATAAAATTAAAAATTCTAGTATATTATGGCATAAACGTTTGGGTCACATCTCTAAGAATAGAGTTGAAAGACTTGTGTCAGATGGGATTCTTGATCCCATTGACTTATCAAGTCTAGATGTTTGTGTCGAATGCATTAAAGGTAAACAAACCAAACCTAAGAGATCAGGTGCATATAGAGCTACGGACATCTTAGAATTGATACATATAGATATTTGTGGGCCATTTCCTACACCTTCATGGAACGGTCAACAATACTTCATATCATTCATAGACGATTACTCTAGATATGGATACCTGTATCTAATACATGAAAAATCTCAGTCTTTGGATATGTTCAAAGCATTTAAAGCTGAAGTTGAAAATCAACTCAGCAAAAGGATAAAAAACGTCAGATCTGACCGTGGAGGGGAATATTACGGCAGAAATTACGGCTTAGGTGAACAATGTCCAGGACCATTTGCTTTATACCTAGAGGAGTGTGGAATTGTCCCTCAGTATACAATGCCTGGGTCACCTAGCATGAATGGTGTAGCTGAAAGACGAAACCGCACACTCAAGGAAATGGTAAGAAGTATGATTTCTCAATCTACTTTGCCAGAGTCACTATAGGGAGAAGCAATAAAAACTGCAGCTTACATTCTTAATAGAGTACCAACTAAAGCAACTGCAAAAACTCCTTATGAACTTTGGACTGGGAGAAAGCCTAGTCTAAAACACTTTCGTGTATGGGATTGTCCAACTGAGGCAAGGCCTTACAGGCCTAATGAAAATAAATTGGAACCCCGAACAATGAGCAGTTACTTTATTAGTTATTCTGAGCGATCTAAGGGGTATAAATTTTATAATCCTAAATCAAGAAATATTTTTGAGACGGGTATTGCTACATTCTTTGAGGATATTGAGTTTGGGGGGAGAAATAAGATTAAAGATTTTACCTTTGAGGAAGAATTGGTTTAGTCTGATCCGATTCATATAGTTGCCACTAATGTGGCAAAATCTGTACCTCAAAAGGATATAGTCATTTTAACTCCCATACAGTACGAAGAAATTATTCATGAGGAACAAACTCAACAACCTCAAGAATCTGTGCCGTAAGAGCCAACACCTTTGCGACGATCCACTAAGGAAAGGAGGAGTGCCATTTTGGACGATTATATGGTATTTCTCCAAGAACATGAAGAAAGTAGTGGTATAATGGAAGATGATCCAATCAACTTCCATCAAGCCATGGAAGATTCTAATTCAGATAAGTGGATTGAAGCAATGAATCAAAAGTATAAGTCTATGCAAGATAATAAAGTTTGGGAACTTGTCACATTATCAGAAGGTGTGAAACCCATTGGTTGTAAATGAATTTTTAAAACCAAAAGGGATTCTAAAGGTAATGTGGAAAGGTATAAAGTACGTCTTGTGGCAAAGGGTTATACTCAAAAGGAAGGGATTGACTTTAAAGATACATTCTCTCCGGTTTCAACGAAGGACTCTTTTAGGACAATTATGGCTCTAGTCGTATATTTTGATTTAGAGCTTCATCAGATGGATGTTAAAACAGCATTTCTCAATGGAAACATTGATGAAATAATTTATATGGTACAACCAGAATACTTTGTGTCAGGAGACCCAAAGAAAATGGTTTGTAAATTGATAAAATCCATATATGGACTAAAACAGGCATCCCGTCGGTGGTATCACAAATTTCATCAAGTAATTATCTCATTTGGTTTTGAGATGAACGTTGTTGATGATTGCGTGTATCACAAATTCAGTGGGAGCAAATTTATTTTCCTGATATTGTATGTGGATGATATTCTGCTTGCCACAAATGATATAGGCTTATTGCACGAAACTAAGAGATTTCTATCTAGAAATTTTGAGATGAAAGATCTTGGTGACGCCTCTTTTGTATTACGAATCCAGATACACCGAGACAGATCCCGGGGTATTCTAGGATTATCACAAAGGAGCTATATCGATAAAGTACTCAAAAGGTTTGGCATGCATGATAGCAAATCAGGAGACACTCCACAAGTTCAGTCTCAATCAATGCCCTAAAGGAAATCTGGAAACTCAAGAAATGCAGAAGATTCCCTATACATCAGCTGTAGGGAGTCTAATGTATGCACAGGTTTGTATGCATCCGGATATAGCGTACATTGTTGGAGTGTTAGGCAGATACCTAAGCAATCCTGGAATGGATCATTGGAAGGCAACTAAAAGAGTCATGAGATATTTAAAGAGGACAAAAGATTATATGCTCATATATAGGAGATCAGACCATTTGGAGATCATTGGGTATTCTGACTCCGATTTTGCTGGATGCCAAGACAGTAGGAAATTCACTTCGGGCTATATTTATATGTTGGCTGGTGGGGCAATTTCTTGGCGTAGTGTCAATCAATCTCTTATTGCTTCTTCCACTATGGCAGCAGAATTTGTAGCATGTTTTGAGGCATCCAATCATGGAATTTGGCTGAGGAATTTTGTCACAGGGCTACAAATAGTACAAGGGATTGAAAGACTACTAAAGATATACTGTGATAACAAATCAGCTGTTTTATTCTCCAACAACAATAGGAGCTCGACTAAGTCAAAGCACATTGACATCAAGTTCTTAGTTGTGAAAGAAAGGGTACAAAGTAAACAAATTTCTACAGAACACTTGGGAACAAACTTTATGTTGGCAAATCCTCTCACAAAAGATGTACTGCCCAAGGTCTTTCATGAGCATACTGCTCATATGGGTATATCAAAATTTGAGGAAACTTTAATTTAGTGAGAGTCTGTCATATGTTTGTTATATGTTCTATGCCAGATTGTACAGATATTTTCTGATCAGAAATAAAACTTCAGTTTATTATACTTTGTACATTATGGTTATTAAAGTTATTAATGATCTCATAAAGATAAAGATGGACCAGTTAAAAATTGACATGTACATATCACATTCATGTAATTTTCATGCTACACATTTCATAATTGATCTATGTCATTTGGTTATGTTAATATTAGTGATCATTGATGGGTTTAGCTATGATTGATATAGCGAAGACCGCTTTGGTCCTATATTAATATGGCCAATGGACGAGATTGTTTTATATGTCCTATTTAATAATGGCAACAGTTTTGAGCTCATAAAGTATAACATATTTATAAGGATACATATGTGACTCAGTGGGAGATTATTAGAATTTTAAGGGTCACACATGTATAATTAAATATGTTAAGCCATTATTTTTGATTAGCCAAAATTAAAGTGATCAAATTAAAGTAAAATTATTTGGTTAAGGGACATAATTATTATTATGAAAATTAATTGTGTAGATACCATCAGTCATATTTCTAACTTAATGACGAGATAAGTTAGGAATATGAAACTCTTGAAGCATAATTGCAGATTCATCAATTATGAATATAATCATAATTGTAGATTCATCAGTTATGACTATAAATAAGGTTATGGTCCCCGGTTGTAGTATCGAATGAAGTTTCTCTTCATCCGTCAAGGAGAAAGCTAAAGTTCTTAAGGATACTCTACAATTGGAAGATCAAATCACTGATTAATTCATAAAATATTCTAATGGATTCATCAGGTACGCTTCCGTATTAATATGTTTATTAATTATTATAGGATTTCATACATATTATAATGGATTTGACAAGCTTTATACAAACATTCTTAATCCATTATTTTTGGATCTATTAAAGTTATTTTTTTAAACCAAATTTCGGTTTTGATTCTAGAAAATAATTATTTGATCCATATATGTTAAAAGAACCCAACAGACAATTCCAATTAAATTTGATTTGATTTTATCGAATCGGACTTGATCAATTTTGATCACAGGTATGACGTGATATCGATGCATAAAAATATCATCTCACCCATCCAACGAAGAAAATACCTCTGATAACTTCAAATAAATAATTTTCATTATAATACTAAAAAAATAATCCCAACATATGCCAATTATATTTTATAAGCCCAACATAGAAGTGGTATGATGAAGCCTTTTTCTTTAATCACCATCAAAAGCTTTTCCGAACTAAAAATACATCAAAATTTCCGAAAGAAAAGGCAATGATAGAAGCTAGCTCAGTCATTTTTGGGGAAGTGGTTGCCCTCTAAATTTCAACACACGCAGTATGCACAAAGTTGTTCTCCTTTTTCTAAGTCTTACTAATAATCATCCTACACTTGGCATGGTTAAAAAATGGCAACTCATGTGAAGGATATTGAAAAACCCAAAGCCTATATTTTGACTGAGACAACCTTCAATCCGAGCCTATTGTATTGGGCTTGTGGACATGTAGAATGAGAACGAAAGGTTTTGGGCAATTACACCTCATTTTAAGAAATTGATACAAAGGGTTACGATACGTCCAAAAACTATTGACATATAACAAGAAGAATTTGGATAGGTTTTCAAAGACTAAAATTGCCAAGATCCAATAGTCTTTTTAGTCGATCACAAAAAAACAAAAGTAGGAAAGATAAGTAGGACTACTTTTGAGAAAACAATGACGAAGAATGTGACTGCTGACCGGTGTTGGTGGTCCTCGTATCCTTGTGATTCATGGCTGCACCACCAAGACAATGCCATGAGAACTGAAAAGGCATGCATGGTTAAAAAATGGCAACTCATGTGAAGGAATATTGAAAAACCCAAAGCCTATATTTTGACTGAGACAACCTTCAAATCCGAGCCTATTGTATTGGGCTTGTGGACATGTAGAATGAGAACGAAAGGTTTTGGGCAATTACACCTCATTTTAAGAAATTGATACAAAGGGTTACGATACGTCCAAAAACTATTGACATATAACAAGAAGAATTTGGATAGGTTTTCAAAGACTAAAATTGCCAAGATCCAATAGTCTTTTTAGTCGATCACAAAAAAACAAAAACAAAAAAAAGGAAAAAGGAGAGCAAATCTTAGGAAAAGTTTGAAATTTACATTTTTCCAAGCACTTAATTGATGATCCGAGGATCCTTCATGGGAAAGAAGAGAAAGAGCCAAGTCATACGGAAACAATCACTCTATTGACGGAGGCGAGACTGACTGCATACATCAATCTTACTTTGCCATTGCATTTGACGAAAACCTCATGCATGTGCTTGACTATCTTTTCTAAAAGAGAAGGCCTTTTGGTAGGAAAGATAAGTAGGACTACTTTTGAGAAAACAATGACGAAGAATGTGACTGCTGACCGGTGTTGGTGGTCCTCGTATCCTTGTGATTCATGGCTGCACCACCAAGACAATGCCATGAGAACTGAAAAGGCATGCATGGTTAAAAAATGGCAACTCATGTGAAGGAATATTGAAAAACCCAAAGCCTATATTTTGACTGAGACAACCTTCAAATCCGAGCCTATTGTATTGGGCTTGTGGACATGTAGAATGAGAACGAAAGGTTTTGGGCAATTACACCTCATTTTAAGAAATTGATACAAAGGGTTACGATACGTCCAAAAACTATTGACATATAACAAGAAGAATTTGGATAGGTTTTCAAAGACTAAAATTGCCAAGATCCAATAGTCTTTTTAGTCGATCACAAAAAAACAAAAACAAAAACAAAAAAAAGGAAAAAGGAGAGCAAATCTTAGGAAAAGTTTGAAATTTACATTTTTCCAAGCACTTAATTGATGATCCGAGGATCCTTCATGGGAAAGAAGAGAAAGAGCCAAGTCATACGGAAACAATCACTCTATTGACGGAGGCGAGACTGACTGCATACATCAATCTTACTTTGCCATTGCATTTGACGAAAACCTCATGCATGTGCTTGACTATCTTTTCTAAAAGAGAAGGCCTTTTGGTAGGAAAGATAAGTAGGACTACTTTTGAGAAAACAATGACGAAGAATGTGACTGCTGACCGGTGTTGGTGGTCCTCGTATCCTTGTGATTCATGGCTGCACCACCAAGACAATGCCATGAGAACTGAAAAGGCATGCATGGTTAAACTCTCTGATGCAGTGCCTTCCAATGGCAAACACTTTTTCACATTATGATGACGCAGATTATAGATATACATATATATATATATATATATATATATATATATATATATATATATATATATATATATATATATATATATTCTTCTCAAGATTTCTTAGCACTACTCCACTTAGATACTGATTTTTAAATACCAAATATATAAAAGCCATTGAGATTGATGAAGAATCCAATACTCTGTGTCCATGATACAATTCCCAAGGAATGGCATTTATGGCATAATCCTACACCTCCTCCACTTGGTTCTTGGAGCTTTCCACGGCATTAATGGCATAAATTGGTAGAACGAGAGGCTATCTTGGTTTTTGCTTTCTATTCTTTTAAGGGTGGCATGGCCTACTTCATTTTATTCTGCCTGTTGCAAAATCCAATGCGAGAACAAGCCTTTTCACCAAAAACAGATTGGCATTGACCAAAAAGCTTAACCAGTTTGTTTGGTTCGTCAATTTGGTTCTATTCTCGACCTTTTTCTTTTCCTTGTATCGCTGCATTTATTTGTAGATTATACAATGTAGAAGCTGACTTTTAAAAATGATCGCTTTTCTTCTTTCCCAGTACGTGACCAACTTAAAAGTTGAAGCAGTAGCTCACTGCTTTCCTTGGAGCTTTTTTTTGTGGCTTTAGATTCATTCATGCATCTTTTCTGAACCACCTTCGCAACTTCGTCTCCTCCTCTCCATCACTATTCCTAATCAGCGGAAGTTTCCGAGTACACCATATAAAGTCCAAGTCCATCTTGCTTTGTACACACGAAGAAGCACCACACAAACATCAGCAATCTTTGGGTACTGAGGAGTCAATAAGTAAACGCTTTCTTTATCGTGTGTCGTCGATAACGAGCGATACCTAATGGAGGTAAAAGGTATAGGCCAGCAGCCATAGGCTAACATTAATGACAAGACAGTGATTCTGATTCCTGCCCTCTATATCTACATATCCGAAGAACTCCACAGCCACAGTAGCTCATGAACATTTTAATTATGGAACTCGCTGTTTCAATAAAATGCAAGGTGCCAATTCTATGGAATAAAAGATGAAAATAACTTTTGGTGGAAACATTGTACCCATGTTAGCAAATCGGCGACTGCAGGATTTGTGATCATGGGGAGAGTATAGATGCCTAAAGAGACTGGCAAATCGATCGGGAACTATAGAGTGGGATGTCCTTCTCCAAAATGCCGAGCCGTTCATATAGAATCAATGATCTCAAGTGACAGAGTTCACGAACAATTCTGATATGGTCGCTTAGCTTAACCCCATTCGTAGAAAGGTACGTGTCATTCACTAAATAAATCTTTTGATCAAGATGTTCCAAGTCGATGTGTGCCAAAACTTCAATATATATATATATATGTGTGTGTGTGTGTGTGTTGTGTATATGTATATATATATATATATATATATATATATCTACTGCAGCATGTTACATATACCCAAATGGAGAACAAGCAGCCATGAATTACAATTCTTATTCTCCAATTTTAGTAGGTCAGTAAAAATAATCAATTGGGCAAATGGCCACACTGCAAAAGTGACGGGCGCCACCTCAAAGCTGGCGTAATCACGCTGATATCAGCAGTTAAACCTGTGAATCTATCAGCAGTCAGAATAGGATTCCGGTGCTGATGCACTCAGATGATATCAGCACTCGAACGCTAAAAAGCAGTAGGTGAGCTGCATAAATAGCCCCCGATTTGATAGTGGAATCCTCACGCCCTTCCCATCACACCCATATAGCATCCATCATTCTAGTTGTGGCTGGCCGGCTGGCTGGCTGCAAGCATGGCCTGTAATTGGAGTGAGTGGAGATCAGTCTTCGCAATGCTGGCAGTGGATGTCATGCTTGCGGTGATGAACACCATGGTCAAGAAGGTGATGGAAGAGGGGATGAATAAGCTTATTCTGATTACCCTCAGACAACTGATAGCAACCTTGTTCATGGCTCCCATCGCCTACTTCCATGAGAGGTATATATACAAACAACTACCACTGATTCACCTGTGAGAAGGAATTGAGCTCTAATTTGTAGTGGATGGTGATTGCAGGAAGACGAGGCCAAAGCTGACGGTCGAGATCTTTGTATATATCTTCTTTAGCGCATTGATTGGGTAACTCGATAGACAGATTTTAGTAAAGCTTTTCTGGCTCAAACTGCTTTTGCTCAACATATATATATATATATATATATATATATATATATGGGTGGATATGAAGAGAAACAAACTGTGGTTGCAGGGTGTCTCTGATGCAGTTTCTCTTTTTTCTTGGATTGCATTACACCTCCGCGACGTTCGCGTATGCTTTCCTCAACGTCTCTCCTGTGTTCACCTTCCTCATATCCTTAGCCTTGCGGTAATTTTCGTGCCCCCCGGGAGCACACATATGGTGAACTGTTTTCACATAGAGTTACCAAAAGATGGATGCGAGAAACAACTATTTTAACTTTTTTAAATACATCTTCAAGCTACTAGCCCCAAATCTTCGCTTTTTAATAGAGATAAAACTGATTCTGAATTGATGAAGCTTAGGCGTCCTCTTGATAGCACATTCATCTCAAGAATGGAGATGTTGATGTTGATGTTGATGTTGCTTCCGCAGGATGGAGTCTCTGAATCCCAAGACCAAGGCGGGGGTTGTCAAGGCAATCGGAGCAACAGTGTGCTTCACAGGGGTGATCGTGCTGATGTTCTACAAGGGCGTCGCCTTGAATCAAGCACCTCATCGATCGCAACCACAGTCACCGTTGCCGCCTGCTATGAGCTACACCTCAAGTACTTGGTTGATGGCGTCTCTTGCGCTTCTCGCCGGTTGTTTTTGTTTGTCTTCGTGGTTCCCTCTGCAATCCAAACTCGGCGAGAAGTACCCGGCTCTCTACTCCTGCACTGCACTGATGTTTTTCCTCAGTTTCCTTCAGACCGCCGCCATGAGCTTGGCCACGGTGAGGGGCCACTCCGTTTGGCTTTTGAGGAAGAAGCTGGAGATCGCTACTGTGATCTTTTCGGTAAGAAACACTTTGCTCAGATTTCATATTTTCTCTTTTTCCTTCCTTCCTTCGTGGAATGTCTCGTATCACTCGGTTTTGATTCATCAATTTCGTTTGACTTGGTCATTGATTAAAATGTTCAAGTTAAAATTGATAGTAATACATACATTCATGATTTTTTTAAATCAATCTTATTTTTATACATTATAAATATAAGATTAATTGGAATGTTATATCTCAAGTTAAGATCGACCAACAAGAAAGACTTTTGTTTGTGTCATCTCATCTCTCTCAGTCCAACATTAATAATGAAAAAGTTTTAATGACAATGACGTATGAGGAGGAATATATTCCACTTGGCAGTTCATGAATGAATGATTGTTCAAGGGCCACACTTAACCTTACAGACATGCTCTAGCGATATAGCAACGTATTAGGCTGTACCATCTTTGGAGGCCTCCATAATGTTGCCTAGCGGTGGTCTTCTCCGGGGTCAAAGGAGCATGGTTTATGGTTGATTTCCTAGATTAATTCTAGCATAAAGAAAAGCTGGCCTAATTATATATATATATATATATATATATATATATATATATATATATATATATATATATCTAGTGTTCTCTGATAGCGTTCTAAGAAAAAGCTACTTACATTATGTTTTGTATCACTTTACTTGATTGAAGAAATTGTTAATTTTTCTTCCTATCATATCATTATGTTTTGTATCAGTTGTAATCGCAGTAAGCTTAAAAAAAAAAAACATAAAAGGAGCAAGTGGCCAAACGAAACTTCGATTAAAACTAGTCTTAAGGGAAAGTTTCAGACACATCCTGCAGCAAAAGTTAGATCATTAGGTCTTCTTTATAGCAGACAAGACTTTATGAGAGGGTAAGGGGAATATATGCTGCCGACCCACTTCTCATTTGTTCTTTAGTAAAAGAAGAAAGCAGCCACCTCCAGTCCGGCATTTGCATCCACTTCTCCACAAGCAACGCAGCGATCCAATCACTGCTTCAACTTTTAGAGCCTAAACCTTACCAACATACATGTTAAAGCAATCGACTTCGAATGGGTATTTTGTTTCAAGTCGTTGTGGTGATGGAGTTTCACGTTGATTTAGGGAACCGTGGGATCTGGACTGGGATTCCTGGCCATGTCTTGGTGCGTGGAGCAAAGAGGGCCGGTCTTCACTGCAGCATTCATGCCTTTTGTACAGATTTTTGGGGCAGGCATCGACTTCACCATCCTCCATGAGCAGGTTTACCTCGGAAGGTATTGTGGTGTCCTGTTACTCGTACTCATCTCTTGCTTTCTTGTGATTACATTACTGGTTTTACATTCTCTCTTTCGTGGTGTTGGCAGTGTTTTGGGGTCAGTTCTGGTGATTGCGGGCCTCTACTCTCTTTTGTGGGGCAAGAACAAGGAAGCCCGCAGCTGTGCAGCGAAGGCAGCAGAGGGGAATGGAGAGAACCAAGTGCAAATACAACTGCAATCTGTGTGAAAGAAGGCATTTTTCGACGTCCACCATCTTCAACGTACATGTTCTGTAATACTTCTAGCCTGTATGCATGCATAAGATCCAAGTCCTTATCTTGTATGTTAAGTTCAAGTTTCCTCGGATAATATTGAAAGTCAGGATACGGAGTAAAACTATGAAAAACCAAAAACTATTTCCTTCACTATCTTTGTTGTTTTCAGTGAGATCAGAGCCAGACACTTAGATCATCAAATAAAATGTGTTGCTACATGATATCACATGGCACCAAAATGCAAATGTGTAATACAAATTAAGCGGGTTGGGCCTCACTGCCCCTTAATTTAGTAGCCTTTGGCTAAATTTTTCTTTTAATACACGTGTTCCTTTTGTTTAAAAAAAAAAATAGAAAAACCATTTCAGATTGCAAATTACAACAGAGTTGAGCTCAAAAATCATGCTCGTTTGGAAAAACCTGTTAAAGTAGAATAATTTTTTTTCCTCTTTATATATCAAAATGGGTTCCTTATTAAAATATCAACTTGATATCAAAATATAAATATTAACCAGCACAGCATAAACTAGAGTAATAAATCAATCACACAGTGAGATCAAATCTTTTAACGTGGAAAACTCAATGTGGGAAAAATTACGGGACCCTAGTTCACCTCAAACTTCCACTATCAATAGTAATGATAACATGTTTATAGTAAATCTTTTCTAGAATAACCAGAGGATCACAATAATATCAAGAACATAGATCTTGGCTCAAGAATAGCATATCGGATGAATCTCATCAAAAGAGAATTCTAGGTCTCGTAAAGTGGATATATCAGGAAAGTACCTCAGAGAGGATAAGCCATAGATCAACACTGTTAGGATTGTAGAACTTACTGTAAAGATTCTCTGTATAAAATTTGGACTAAAACTGATAATGTTTGGCCATTGATCATCAAGCAGAAAACTCAAGATCCTAATATTTCTCTCGTTTTTCTCTTTCTCTTTCCTCTCTCTCTTTGCGTGCCGTCGCACGCGTTCGTTGCACACGCTCTGATGTTTAATTCGCTGCCCTCACCTTTTGCCTTTTAATTAACTGATTTGGGCTAAAAAAGCTTGATTGTCTAAGCCTACATATGGGTTGGACCCAATAATTCTCCCCCTCCAGCTCATATGGTGGGCTGTACTAAGCCCGTTCTTCGCCTACATGCTTCAAGCTTCTCCTTAGGCAAATACTTTGTTAACATATTTGATCCATTCTCATTGGTATGCACTTTTTCCAACTGTAATTCTTTTAACTCAAGCATCTCACGAATCCAGTAATATCTCACATCAATATGCTTGGATCTAGAATGGTATGTTGAATTCTTGGAGAGATGAATGATGCTCTAATTGTCACAGTAAACAGTATATGCTTTCTGTTTCAAGCCCAATTCCTGTAGAAACTTTTTCATTCATAAAGTTTCCTTACAGGCTTCAGTAATTGCTATGTATTCTGCTTTTGTGGTTGATAGAGCAATACAATTCTGTAACTTAGATTGCCAAGAGACTGCTCCCCCTGCAAATGTCATCAAGAACCCTGAAGTGGACTTCCTAGAATAAGTATCACCTTCCATGTCTGCATCGGTGTACCCTTCTAATGCAGGTTCATCATTGCCAAAACATAAACACAACCTAGAAGTACCTCTTAGATATCTTAATATCCATTTCACTACTGCCCAATATTCTTTTCCAGAATTAGATAGAAATTGGCTGACAACTCCAACTGCATGAGCTATATCTAGCTTAGTATAAACCATAGTATACATCAAACTACCTACTATAGATGAGTAAGACACTATGGACATTTCTTCTTTTTCTTTATCACTTGTAGGATATTGTTGCGAACTAAGCTTGAAATGACCTGGAAATGGAGAACAAACTGCTTTGGCTTTACTCATGTTGAATCTTTCAAGAACATTTTCAATGTAAGTCTCATGAGATAGCCAAATCTTTCTTTTCTTCCTATCACGAAGAATCTTCATGCTAAGTATTTGTTTCACCGATCCCAAGTCTTTCATAGCAAAAGATTTACTTAGCTCTCTTTTAAGCTTTTCAATTTTTCCAGTATCATGACTAACAATCAACATATCATCAACATATAGCAGGAGAATAATGAAATCATCATCTGAAAATTTCTTCATAAACACACAATGATCAGATGTGATTCTATCATACCCTTGGCTCCTTATAAAGGAATCAAACTTCTTGTACCATTGTCTAGGTGCCTATTTGAGTACATATAAGCTTTTCCTAAGTTTACACACCAAATTTTCTTTTTCTTTGACTTTGAAACATTCTGGTTGCTCCATGTAAATTTCTTCTTCTAAGTCACCATAAAGAAATGCGGTTTTCACATCAAGTTGCTCAATTTCTAAATTTAAACGGGCAGCCAAACCGAGAACAACTCAAATAGAAGACATTTTCACCATAGGAGAAAATATTTCTTCAAAGTCAATACCTTTCTTCTGACTGAATCCTTTCATAACTAGTCATGCCTTGTATCTTTGTTGTGAGCTATTATTTTCACTTTTCAATTTGTAAACCCATTTATTCTTGAGAGCTTTCTTCTCTTTAGGCAATTTTACCAAGTCATAGGTGTGGTTCTTATGCAAAGATCTTATCTCTTCTTGCATGACTTTAACTCACTCATTCTTATGCTCATGTAGAATAGCTTCTTGGTAAGTTTCTGGCTCTCCCCCATTAGTAAGCATAACATACTCATGTGGAGGATATCTGGTAGATGGTTGTCGCTCTCTAGTAGATTTTCTTAATGGAATCTCAACTGGTGGTGGAGGTGCTTATTCAGTTGGTTCAGCATCATCAATTGTAAGAGTATCATCACTTACATTCTCACCACAATCTTCTTATTCATCTCCCCCATGATCATTATGAACTACAGGTGAAGGAACTGGACCCAAACTCCAAGGAATATAAATAGAGGTTTCTGGCTTCTCCACATTATCACCATCATCAAATAATTGGTCTTCAAGAAATACAATATCTCTACTTCTAATAATCTTCTTGTTCACTGGATTCCATAATTTGTACCCAAACTCTTCATGACCATATCCCAAGAAGATACATGCTTTTGCCTTATTATCAAGCTTGGACTTTTCATCTTTGGGAATATAAACAAATGTTTTACACCCAAAGACTCTCAAATGATTATAAGATATATCTTTTCCTTTCCATACTCTATTTGGAACATCACCTTTCAAAGGAACTGATGGAGAAAGATTTATCATGTTAATTGTAGTTCTCATTGCCTCCCTCAAAACGACTTCGGTAACTTAGTGTGAGAAAGCATACACCTAATCCTTTCTTCAATAGTTCTATTTATTCTTTCTACCACACCGTTCTACTGAGAAGTTTTAGGAACTGTTTTCTCAAGCCTTATACCATGGAACCTGCAATAATTCTTAAAAGGACCCCTGTACTCGCCACCATTATCTACTCGAACACACTTTAGCTTTCTGCCAATTTCTCTTTCAACGCTAACATGAAACTCTTTGAAAACATCGAGTACTTGGTCTTTAGATTTTAAAGCAAAAGCTCACACTTTTCTAGAATGGTCATCAATAAAAGTAACAAAATAAAGGGCACCACCAAGAGTTTTAGTTTGCATGGTACAACCATTAGTATGAACTAAATCAATAACATCTGATCTTCTAGATGATGGATATGTATGAAATGCAACTCTATGTGTTTTTCCAGCTAAGTAATGATCACAAGATTTAAGAGATGTACCTTGCAACTCTCTTAAGAACTGATTTCTAGCAAGAGTTTGAAGTCCCTTCTCGCTGATATGACCAAGCCTCTTGTGCCAAAGATCTATACTTTCATCTTTTTGAATTGCATTAATCTCTCCTTTGTGTAGCTTAACTTTCATAATATAAAAAGAGTTAAGCTTCTTTCCTCTTACTACAATTAGAGAACCTTTAGTGAGTTTCTATTTACTTTCACCAAAATAATGTACAAAGCCCTCATCATCAAGTTTGCCTGTAGATATCAAGTTAAGACGAATATCTGGAACATGTCTTACATATTTGAGTATCAATTTGCTCCCAATACTGGTCTCCAAGCAAATATATCCAATACCCACAATCTTAGATGTACCACTGTTTCCTATTCTGACATTACCAAAATCACAAGCAGTGTAAATCTAAATAAATCACCATGAGAAGTGACATGAAATGAAGCACTAGAGTCAATTACCCAGTTACTTTCCTGAGCTACAAGATTGACACTACTGTCATCACAAACAATAGTGATATTATCTTCAGTAGCAACTATATTGGTCTCTTTCTCATTTTTCTTCATTTCATTCTGTTCTTGCTTCCAAAACCTACACTTTTTCTTCATGTGGCCTGGTCTATTATAGTGAAAACATTTGATATCTCTTCTAGACTTGGATCTTCCTCTATAACCATGTGGATTTCTACTATGACTTCTTCCACGTCTTTCTTGTTTTTCAGTAATAAATACACCAGAAGAGGATTCACCCTATTCTTTCCTTCTAGCATCTTCATTTAGCAAACTATCTTTAACCATATCTATAGTTAGAGTCTCCTCTAGCGTGGAGTTACTAATTGTCACCATAAATATTTCCTAACTTTCTAGTAAAGAGCTAAGAAGTAATAATCCTTGCATCTTATCATCTATATTCATTTTCATAGCAACAAGCTTGTTTGCAAGACTCTGAAATAGGCTTATGTGCTCAACAATATTACCACCATCTTTATACTTCAAATTTACAAGCCTTATGAGGAGAGAAATTCTATTTCCCATTGTCTTTTTTGTAAAGAGGTTTTCTAACCTTTGCTAAACAACATCAGCTCTGGTTTCATCTGAAATATACTTATGCAAGTTTATATCCATCTATATTCTAATATAGACAATAGCTTTTCTATGTTGAACTTCCCATTCCTCATCGTCCATAGTAGAAGGTTTATCTTTAACCTTGATGGGCTTATATAAATCTTTGTAATAAAATAAATATTCCATCATACGCTTCCAAGTAGAATAATTTGATGAGTTCAATTTAATCATACAATCTGACTGCTCCATTTCAATCATACAAGAAAAACTAGCACCAAACAACTTACTGCTCTGATACCACTTATTGGGAAAAACTTGTTAAAGCGAAATAATTCTTTTCCCTCTTTGTGTATCAAAATGGGTTCCTCATTAAAATACCAACTTGATAACAAAATACAAATATCAACCAGCACAGTATAAACAATATAGCAATAAATCAATCACACAGTGAGACCAAATCTTTTAACGTGAAAAACCCAATATGAGAAAAACCATGGGACCGTAGTCCACCTCAAACTATCAATAGTAATGATAACAAGTTTACAATAAATCTTCTCTAGAATAACTAGAGGATCACAATAACATTAATAACATAGATCTTGGCTCAAGAATAACATATCATCATCACATAAGATGAATCTCATCAAAAAAGAATTCTAGGTCTCATAAAGTAGATATAATAGGAAAGTACCTCAGAGAAGATAAACCGTAAATCAATACCGTTAGGATTGTAGAGCTTATTGTAAGGATTCTCCGTATAAAATTTGGGCTAAAACTGACAATATTTGACCACTGATCATCAAACAGAAAACTCAAGATCTTAATATTTCTCTATCGTTTTTCTCTATTTCTCTTTCCTCGCGCTGCGCGAACGCTCTAATGTCTAATTCGCTGCCCTCACCTTTTGCTTTTTAATTAACTGATTTGGGCTCAAAAAGCCCAATTATCCAAGCCCACGTATGGGTTGGACCCAACAGTTTTGTGCCTCCAATTTTACACCCTTATTCATCCATATTCCTAGCAGAAATATTAATCAGTATGACTCGTTGAGAATATGGCTAATAATGCAAACTGAAATCCCATAAAATGTCCTTTTTGAAGCTTGAGCTCAACATAGGATGATGATGGTGTAGCACTTTTAAGTTAATTTAGGGAGAACAAAACATTAGTTTCTTGGTAGCTCTCATGTCCATATAGGACCAGGACATAGCTTGAAGGTTTCAAACAGTGTCTCATATGAGATTAAGCATCCCTATCCCTCGGGTTGTTGTAGATGGATAATAAACTAATGGAGTAGCCCGTTCTTTTTGCAAGCAGGAACAAAGCTATATTCCTCAACTAAACTTTGCAGCACAAAACAGAGTTCGTCTTCAGTGCCTTGCCTTGTCTTCAAATTCCATCTTTCTATATTCCTCAACTAAACTTTGCAGCACAAACAGTTTTTCAGTGCCTTGCCTTGTCTTCGAATTCCATCTTTTTATAACATTGTATTCTCTTGAATTCCATCCCTGTTAAACGGACTAATGAGTCGACCTAATTTATTTACTGTCAAAGATGTAAGTCTTTCCTAATGACTCCTCTTTACTGATAATGTAAGTCTTTCCTAATGACTCCTCTTTACTGACAAGAGAGCTGACGTAGTCGATCGATGTCGATCGATGTAGAGAGCCCACTAGGGGAAGTGGTTTTATCAAGAGTAGCTTAGCCCTGGCTTGGTGAAGCCGGGTAGAAGCGTTGGATTCTCCTAGCTGTTGAGCCGTCTCTTTGGTCATGTCTTTGGATAGCGTCGGGGTTCCTGCACAACTGGTTTGTGCTAAGGGCGCCCCGGTTCGACCCCTCCGATGCTTCTCTAAGCTTCTGTTTTGCCTTCTCTACAAGGTACTTCTCATAGTTCCTCTTCTAGTGCATGTCTTTACTATAGTGGAAGCACTGCCCTTTATCCTTTGTTGGGTCTTTCATGACAACCTTTGCTTTACCCAGTCTGCCCTTGCCCTTGCTCTTCTCAAGAGACTTTTCTGCATTCCTTTTCTTTATGGTCTCACCAGTATAGAGAATTGACTTCTCTTCTTGAAGTACTCTCTGCCTCCCTTAACATGTTAAGGAGCTTAGGGAGAGTCATCTCAAACTTATTCATATTAAAATTCATTATGAATTAAGAAAAGAAATCTAATAGGGACTGAAACATAAGACTCACACACAAGTTATCCTCTAGGACTATTTTTAGACATGTGAGTTTCTCTATTCACTCAATCATCTTTAGGATATGGTTTTGAACTAGTGTTCCCTCAGTCATCCTAGTGTGGAAGAGACTCTTGGATATCTCATATCACTGAGTCCTTCATTATTCCTCAAACAGTTTGTGGACATCTAGGAGAATGGATTTGACATCCATCTTTTTATGTTATCTTTGTAACTCAGGGGTCATGGAGCCCAACATATAATATTGAGCAAGAGTGGAGTCATCTATGTACTTCACCTAGTGAGCGATTTCATCTTCGCTTACCTCTTTCTCGGGCGTAGGCATCACTATATCAAGGACATATGTGATTTTCTCCATAGTGAAAATGATTATCAGGTTGTGGAGCCAATCAGTGTAATTTGGATCAATGAGGCGGTTGACATCAAGTATGCCATGAAGGGATTTGAAAGTGATATTTTCTAAAAATAAACATGTAGCAGAAAAAATAACATGTAGACTTTGTAAAATATAAGCAATTAAGATATGATCTTCTTATTGAATCTCGAATTTTGATGATGAAATCAATTAATAATGTTATGATCTAATCTACGTTTTTGAGTGACGCAAGACTAGCTTCGATCAAGAAGAGGCAAATTGATTGAAGTAGGAGGAATTGGATGTTGGGCCAGAGTTGAACATATAAGGAGATTGGACTGTTAGGATCAAGAGTGGCACTAAGAGGGGGGGGGGGGGGGTGAATTAGTGTAGCGGTAAAAATTATGTTGGTTCAAAACTTTGTTACGATTAAATCTGTTTCCAACGAAAAATTATTTCGTAAAGGTATTAACTTTGAAAGCATACGGAAGAGCGTAGTGGAGTTAAGCAGTGAGCAAGTAAGATGATTTGTAGTAAATGTAAATTGCTCAAAAGTAAATGCAAACTGAGTTTATAGTAGTTCGATCGTCGTGACCTATATCCACTCCGCCAATTCCTCTTCCGTCGAGGCCACCGACATCCACTATCGATCTTCCTTTAATAGGCAAAAATGAACCTCCTTTTTACACCCCTCTTCTCCTTTTCACAGGTTTAGGAGACAATATTTACAAGCACTCACTCCTCTCTCAAACTATTCTAACACTTAGATTAGAAGAGGAGGATTCTCACAAGAGATTACAAGAACATTTTTCCCTTTTTAAATTCTCTGTGCTTGTGTGTGTTAACTAGGGATGAGAGGGGTATTTATAGGCCTCAAGTTGACTCAAACTTGGAGCCTAAAAATCTCCCATCCCGGGTTTCCTAGGCACGGGCGATACCACCGCCTATGTTGGGCGGTACCACCGCTAGTGTCAGTTTGACACTGATACTGCACTAGGTGGTACCACCGCCCAGTTTGGCGATACCACCACTTGGGAGGCTGTGCTGGACAGTACCACCGCCCAGACTGGTGGTACCACTACCTGACACAGTCTCGGAGACAGTGCCATCTATTGGGTTACTGTTTGGGCCCTTCATTGGGCTCAACACAGTCGTTATATGGGCCCAACTAGCCCCTAATTGGGTTGGCCCAAATCCAATCCTAATTATGTGCTAACTACGATTTCTAAGACATTTACTAAGCTAGACTAGTCTGTAAGTCTAGTTTTCTTCCAGCGAGCTTCTGGCGATCTTCCTGCGAACTTCCAATGATCTCTCGGCAATGTTCCAGCGGACTCCTAGCAAGCTCCTGGACTTCACAATGATCTTCTTGGCGAGTTCTGACGAGCTTCTTTGGCAAGCTCTAGGACTTCTCGGTTGGTTCTGGCAGAACTTCCGACGAACGTCCGGACTTCTAACGAACGTCGGAACTTCCGACGAACTCTCGAACTCCCAACGAAATCGCATTCTTGACTCTGGGACTTCATTTTACTTTATGCCTTGCTATCATAGTTAATCCTGCACATGTAAAACACACTTCGATCTAGACAATTATTACTAAGCATGAATCATGTTGTTCGGTATGTCATTGGTCCATCGACGCTTCATCCGATTCTTCAACGCATCGTCCTCTCTCGTGGCCTATTGCCCAATCGGCCAGTTGACCTCTACAACTCCGAGTTCCTTAGTGTAATATCTGCTCTTCTTAGCCCGATGCCCGAACTCATGGCCCGAAGCCTTCTGTTGATACGTCGACCGATCTTCCGGCTCGACGTCCAATCTTCTGACAGGTTCCACCGGCCTAATATTATTCTTTCTGCTTTAATTGTCTCATCCTGATCAAAGTTTCCTGCATCACTCAAAACGTAGATAAATCATATACACTTATCAATTGGTTTCATCATCAAAATCCAAGATTCAACATGGACGTCAGCCGGAGGATCAATCAATGTGCTAGTAAAAGGACTTCGTGCTGTAAGTTCGGGCATCGTACCAAAGGATTAGACATTGCGCCAAGGAGATCAAAAGTTGAGAGAGTCAACATGTTGATTAGGCAATACACCGAAGGCGAGGACGATGCGCCGAAAGATCGGATGAAGCATTGGAAGAACCAATGACATGCCGGACAATATATGATTCGTGCTTTGTAATAATTTGTCTAGATCAAGTTATTTTAGGTCTAATTGAGTCAGTATTAGGGTGAAATAATGCCAACTCAATTAGGGGTCAATTGGGCTTGAATTAGGGTTGAATTGGGCTATTGTTTGACCCATTCAGTGTCCTATAGTAGGGTCTAGCGGTGGTACTGCCCAGACACAATCTTCAAGACTATGTCAAGCGGTGGTACCACCCGGACATAGTCTTCTAGTGTCAGTATATCAGGTGGTGGTAATGCCTAGTGTTAGACTAGCAAGCGGTGGTACCGCCCAATATTGGTGATGGTACCGCTAGTACCCGGGGATTTGAATTTTGGCTCCATGTTTTGAAGCTATTTAGGGTCTATAAATACCCCACAAATTCCTGCATGGTATACACATAAAAAATAAAGCAAAAATTCTATGATTCCAATGTTATAAACTCTTAAAGTATAGAGTCCCTCCTCCTAGAGCTAAGTAATAGTCCTAAGGGAGGTGTGTAAGAGAACACTAATAAAAGAGAGGTATAAAGATTCTCTCCCGAATCTATAAAAAGGAGAAAGGGGGTGTAAAAGGGTAGTTAGTCTTCGTTAGTTGAAGGAAGACCATTAGTGGATGTTAGTAGCCTCGATAGAAGAGAAATCAAGAGTGGATGTAGGTCACGATGACTGAACCACTGTAAACTCAGTTTGCATTTCTGTTTTGTTGTTTACTTTTATTGCAAACTATTTTATTTCCTCATTACTTTAGCTGCACACTCTTATGAACATTTTTAAAGTTAAACATTTCTGATATGAGCTTTTATCGTATGAAGATTTCTGACTCGACGTAATTTTTACGTGTGCACTAATTCACCCCCCCTCTTATTGTCAACTTAATCATAATACTTTTATCTTAATATACTCCTACTATTTTCTCATGAAACATAACTCCCTCCAATGTGTGATCAAAGATCTCCGACGGATCTCTAGTGGGGATTGGAATCTAATCGGCGTCTCGATGTAACCTCGAGGGACTCAACCAATCACGCTAAGCCTAAAAGGTAGGCAATTCTTGTCGATCATAACTCTTTGTAATTCCTATCCTATTTGGCTTTTGAACCATCATGGTCTTGAAGGACTTGACCAACTATGATGTCCAGTTAAGTTATCACTATTATTACAAGATGAGTTTGATTCGATAATATGCCATCGAGGAACTCGACCAAGCATACAACATCCTCAAATCACCGGTGATATCTCTATATCATAGGCAAGGTCTCGAATCGCAATATAAGTGAGCCTCGAGGGACTCGACTAACTCAACCAATATAGAAAATCGATTTCTTCCCATAATGATGGAAGGTTACGTGGGCTAATCTAATTGCCTCACGTTTACTGACTTAATATTATTGAGAGATTTTTTATTCAGTCACCTAATATGACATGTCATACACATACATATTTAATATATATCTACATCGTATGCAAATATATATATATATATATATATATATATATATATATATATATATATATATATATATATATATATATATATATATATATATACAAATCTAGTAGGTATATAAGTAATCATACATTATATAAGTAATCACACTAGATGATCATGGACCATGCTCTAATGTGATCAAGCTCAAGCCAATGGGCTTAATCACTCATATCATGATCTATGTGTACATTAACATATCTCTATACCTTGTGATCATCCATCTTATCCTCAAAGGTTTCGTCGACATTTCGGTGTATCTCCATGCATCACGATCGTCCGTCTCGGCCTCGTGTGTCCCGCTACCACTTCCACACTCCTACTGTGCTTCTTCAAGTAATTACAACTTAATCATAGGCACGCAGGCTTGACAATAAATGAGAAAAAAACTAGAGGCTCGCAGGCCCTAATAATAATAATCACATCATATATACACACACATCACATAGTTCATGATCATCCATCCACATCATACATCACATGTACACATCACCATGTAAGACTAATAGATAATAATAATAATTAATTAAAATATTTAATTAATTGCTTTGTAGACCTTTTGGTACCCTACCCCAGGGTACCCCATGCAGCTAGGAAACCCTAGCTGCCAAGGATACCCCTATGGCTAGGAATCCTTGGCAATAAGACTACTTTGGGTGACCAGGGTTCCCTGGGCCCCAAGGTTGCCTCTATAGCCAAGAAACCCTGGCTACAGGGTGAGCATGGGCGGCTAGGAAACCCTAGCTGCCACCTTGCCCCATGCGGTGAGGAGTCCTGACTGTTGGGGACTCTTGGGTAGCTAGGAAACCCTAGCCGCCAATGGTGCCCCCTGTAGCCAGGAAACTTTGCTGCAGGGGCAGCCAACCACTAGGCCGAGAGCCCCCTTACTGCTCTCGGGCTTGCTGCCTTTGGCTAGGCCAAGAGCAACATGTTGTGCTCTTGGCTAAGGCTGCAAGTAGCCTTCAGCCAAACCACTAGGCAGCAACAATTACTACCCTTTTCCCTTTATTCTGCGACTACCTATTTGGTGACAAAATATTAATTTAAAACACCTTTTAACAGGGAGAAGATGTATAGTTCAGATCTTAAAAACTACAATAAAAATCACATCAATCGCATAAAATAGTTTCTATGTGATTGAACACAATATGTGTAGTTTAAAAACCAATCTTTTACATAATCAACCTAACTCTGATACCACTATTGGGAAATCTAGGGTAACATCACATGTATACTGGAAGAACAAAAATAAAATCCTAAAATTTCCACAGAAAAATAATATTTCATTATCGTACAAGGATTGATGCGTAAAAACCCCCAAAGCCAAAAACTACATGTACAAAGGAGATTGTGTTATCTAAGGAGATCATATATCCCTGAAAACCTGCATATCTATGGGAAACGATGAAGAAGATCAACTGCTTTAGCAATAATCCACACAGTAGGGGCTGCGAAGACACTTCTAAATTGTTACACAATCCTCCTCGCTGTGTGCACCCCACAATCAAGAAGGGCTACCCCTTCTTGCTATCCACACACCCCAAATAAGGGCTACAAGTTGAGGAGGAGAGGGAGAGAGGAGAATAGGAGGTGATAGCTAAAAAGAACCTAGCTCATGGCCCTTTAGTTCACTCATATTTATGGAGGCCCCTTGTCTTAGCAAGTAATAAATGAATCTTTTTAGCAACCTTTGAGCAGCAATCTGGAGGAAAGAACTCCTATAGAGTTCCAAGGAGGTCGATCCCCAAAAGAGATCAACCCCAAGCTTAGAAATCATACGGGTTCTAACATTTAGTATCAAAGCAGCATTCGTGGCATCTCGCTGCCCTTCCACAGCCATCTATCAGCCCTCCACAGCCACCCAAAGCAATTCCCACAATTGCTTAAAAGATCATTACCAAATTCCGTCGTCATCTCCACCACCGCGGATCATCCTTTGATCTCCCCGTGAATTGCAATAGGTTCTGGTTTCCTACCTTACTAATGCGGCAATTTAGTTATCCTTATTCAAGAGTCAAAAAAAAAATTGTTCCTATATTACTGCATTAACTTTTCGTTGCAAAGTTTTTATCTCTACGACGAAAAATGCACTACAGAATTCCAACCGCATAACACAATTTGTTTGATCTTGCTACTGTATTTTTTCTATCCAAATCTCTACAAAATTTTTACAATAGCCTTGACACTTCCTAATAGCAGATTTTCCTTTGGTTTCATAAAAAAATTCTTAATATAAACCACTAACCTTTTACGTCCAAACTGTTACACTTTAGACGTAAAAACCTGCTGTAGTACCTTTCTATGATCTTTAATTTTTTTGAACCTTCTACCACCCCATGCTATTAATCCATCAACAGAAAAAAGACAAAGACATTTCTGATCTATAGACATATGCTATGGCTTCTCAAGATCCAATTGATGCCAAATTTGAAGAGTTAGAATCTCGGATTGAATCGCGGCTTGAATCGCGCTTAGAGGACAAATTGCGCACTTTGTTTGTAGAATTCAGAATTGGACAACCGCCAAGTCCAACCAAATTTCAGCGAGGAGAGAGTTCAAAGAGACCTCCAGAGAAGTAGGGATAGTCCTTGGACATGCTTCAGCTAAGCATGAGGGTGGACTTGTCGCGATGGGAAGAAGGAGACCCGACGGGGTGGATTTCACGCGCCAAATTTTACTTTTGCTATTACCGAATGTCAGATGATGCTATGGTGGAAATTACTATCATCCACTTTGAAAGAGATGTTGTTCATGTTAGGACCAAGAGTGGCACTAAGAAGGGGGGGGGGGGGGGGGGGGGGGGTGAATTAGTGCAGCGGAAAACTTTCTTGATTTCAAAAGTCTTTGTTTCCATTAAAACCGATTCTGATAAAAATGGTTTCGATTCAATCTGTTTCAAAGAGAAATTGAACTTGAGAGCTTTTGTAAAAGTGCAAGAGAAAATTAAAAAGATTTACAGTAATGTAAATTGCACAAATGAAAAGCAAACTAGAATTTAGAGTGGTTTGGTCAAAGTGACCTACATCCACTTTCAGATTCCTCCTCCGACGAGGTCATCAGCGTCCACTAAAGGCCTTCCTTCAATAGGTGAAGACCAACCACCTCTTTATAGCGCTTTCTCCATTTCACGGGTTTAGGAGAGAACCCTTACATGTCTCACACCTCTCTTGAATGATCTCAACACTTAGAAAGGGAGGAAGAGAACTCTAGCACTTTTATAACTTTTTAACACTTCAAAGACTCAAGATTATGCCAATACTTACATGTCCTTTCATGCAGAAAAGGATGGGATTTTTATAAGCTCCAATGACTTCAAAAATAGAGCCAAGAAGTGTCTTATCCCAGTTTTTCGAGGTACTGGCGGTACTACCATCATTATTGGGTGGTACCACCACCCGACAAAGCCCGGAGACCAAGCTCTCGCGGTACCATCGCTTGACAAGGGCGGTACCACCGCTGACAGTATTAACTACTGACGGTACCACTGCCTAGATAACTTGGGGCACTACTTTCCAAGCGGTACCACCGTCGGCCAAGTTTTTAGGGGCTGAATTGACTGCTCAATTCGACCCAATTCAGCCCTGTTAAGGGCCCAGTTGGCCCCTAATTAAGTTAGTGGGATTATCTCCCAATCCTAACTTAATTTACGCTCTAACTATGATAATTAAGACATGATCACAACACTTCTTATTCCAGTGCGTCAATTGCTCTTCCGGCGAGCTTCCGGCGTACTTCTGGTGTACATCCGACGAACTCTCGGCAATGCTTCGGCGGACTCTCGGCAAGCTCCTAGATTTTATGACGATCTTCTTTGCAAGTTCCGACGAGCTTCTTTGGCAAGCTACTGGACTTCTCGGTTGGTTCCGGTAGAACTTTCAACGATCGTCCAGATTTCTGGCGAACTCTCGAACTCCCAATAAGATCTTGATCTTGACTCCAGTACAACACCTGCTTTATGTCTTACTATTATCGTAGTTAATCCTGCACACTTTTTTCAATATATAGATTAGATCAAACAATTTACAATTGATTTCATCATCAAAATCTAAGGTTCAACAATCTCCCCCTTTTTGATGATGACAATCAATTGATGATGGAGTTAACCTTAACTCCCCTTATCTATATGCCATACTTTGAGAAAAGATATTCTTGAATTCAAGGCCTTTGAATTCAAGTATCCAATTGATAGCTTAAGTTCCCTTGAATTCAAGTATCCAATTGATAGCTTAAGTTCATTTAAACTTATCAATATGCACATCATTTCATGAATTTTCAATTCTAAATACAATCCTACGTATTTGTTAAAATGATGTCAAGGCATGACATCCTTTTTCAAGTATGATATTTCAAATATGAGAAATGACAAAGATAGCAATTCATCATTCTATGACAAGATGGCAAGTTATCAAGTTGTAAAATAGCATGTTAAACTCATGATATCTTATAAAGACATTTATCAATTTGATACAATAAGATATGTTTTTGCCATATTTCAATATGTTTCACATGTTAAGTATATAAGCATTTATGATAAGATACATTGCATATGTTGTCATCAATTTACCACATTTTGGTATCATTTCTCCCCCTTTATCATCAACAAAAAGGAGAATAATTCAACAATGCAAGCGTGGTAAAAATTCATGCCATATTTCAATTTGTATTTGACGATACCAATCATATTTCAAGCATTCATGACATGGTATCATTCAAAAATTCTCAGCACTAAAAGTTATACTCATTAAAGAGATAGCTTCCATCAACTTCTCACCATTTTTCATAAAAACTTTGCATGAAGAAGGAAAGTAAGAAGGAAATCCATTAAGAACCAACTTTGTGAAATGATTTGAATCAAGTCAAAAATGATAAAAAAGTTTCATTAAATTATGCTTCAATTTTCATAAGGATCAAGATATTCATATGAAATCAAATCCTTACTTTTACAAGTGTTCATCTCATACTAAAAAAAATTCTTCCTTCATTAAGAAAGAATTCATGTGAAAGAATCTTCATATGAACGATAAAAGAAATTCCATGAATGATCACATCAAATCCATTTCTCATTAAAAAAAAATTCATAAGAGTGAAATCCATGAGAGATATTTGTCAATGAATTTCATGTATCAAACATCATTACATGATGGAGCAAGGATATGGAATAAACTTGATATGACATAAACTCATGAAAGCTCTATTCATGAAATTCATAAAGATAGTCCGAAAATGAAATATGACAACTCATGCATTTGGACAAATTAATATTCCTAATTCTCTTCTAATAAAATCATATTGTTCTTCACTTAAAGATTTTGTAAAGATATTGGCTAATTAATGTTTTCTATCAATAAACTCTAAGATTACATCATGATTATTTACATGATCTCGTATAAAGTGATGCCTAATATCAATATGTTTTGTTCTAGAGTGTTGAATGAGATTTTTTGTTAAATATATTACACTTGTGTTATCACATTTTATGGGAATGTTTTTAAGATGAATCTTGTAATCCTCTAAAGTATTTTTTATCCACACAACTTGTGCACAACATGCACTAGCTACAATGTACTCAACTTCGGTTATAGATAGTGCAACCGAGTTTTGTTTCTTGGAAGACTAAGAAACAAGTGCGTGTCCTAAAAATTGATATGTTCCGGATGTGCTTTTTCTATCTAATCTACCTCCATCAAAATTCGCATCAGCATATGTAATTAGTTCAAAGTTCTCGGATTTTAGATACCATAATCCTATATTAGTGGTACCTTTAAGATATTTAAGAATTCTCTTAACTGCTTTAAGATGAGATATGTTATGATTAAATTGAAACCTAGTACAAAGACCTACACTAAACATGATATCCAGTCTAGTTACGGTGTGATATAGTAAACTTTCTATCATACTCTTATAAGCTTTTTGATCAAAGCTTTTTCCACTTTCATCAATGTCTAACTTAGTGGAGGTACTCATGGGAGTATTGATAGCCTTTGAGCTATCCATATTAAACATTTTTAGCAAATCTAAAGCATATTTTGTTTGACTAAGAAAAATGCCATTACTTAGTTGTTTGATTTGTAAGCCTAAAAAGAAAGTTAATTCCCCGATCAAACTCATTTCAAATTCAAGACTCATACTTTTAGCAAATGATTCACATAAGAATTCATTTGTGGAACCGAAAATAATGTCGTCAACATAAATTTGAACAATAAGAAAATTATTTTCAAAATTTTTGATAAATAATATAGTATCGACCTTGCCTTTAGGGAAATTATTTTCAATAAGAAATGAGCTAAGTCTCTTATACCAAGCCCTTGGGGCTTGTTTCAATCCATAGAGAGTTTTAGTCAATTTAAAAAGACTTGGTATCGTCAATGGTCTAAAAGGACTTGGTAAAAGTTTCTCAGATTTTAAACTTGTTAATAAGATTTTAAGATCCATTCCAAAAAGTTGGGACCCTAAAGTAACGGTCATTCAAGAGGCCAAAGATCTAAATAGTTTTCCTCTTAAAGAACTAATTGGGTCACTAATAACCTATGAGATGACATGTAAAGCTCATAAGAGCTTGAGGACACCCTTCCAAAGAACAAGAAGGATATGACACTAAGAACCCAAGAAGACTACTTGAAAGAAAATGAGGACCTTGATGATGACTTGGCACTCTTAACAAGAAAATTCAAAAAATTTATAAAAACATAAATTAAAAAATGACACTAAAAATAAATTTGAACCTAAGAAAGATCTAATAATATGCTATGAATGCAAGAAGCCGGGACATTACAAGAGCGAATGTCCTCTAGCCAAGAAGGGGCAACCAAAGAAGAAGACTCTTAAAGTTATATGGGACGACTCAAGTGCTTCCGAAGAATAGGAGCCAACCAACACCGGGCAAGTTGCTCACTATACGCTAATGGCTATTGGAGATGAGGTAACAAGTTCATTAGATGCAAATTTATCTATCGATAAGCTTTTAAGTGTTTTTCATGAATTGTTTGATGAATGTAGAATCTTGAGTAAAAAGTATAACTCTTTGAAAAAGGAATATGCTTCTCTTATTAGCGATTTTAATAAACTAAAGATTGAACATGAAAATAACTGAGCTCCCTACACAAAATGCCATGAACTAGAAATAGTTCAAAAGGAAATTTTACTACTCAAAGAAACCTTGAAGAAATTTGAGGTTGGTAGCAAGTTCTTGAACATGATCTTTGCCAATAAGGGTCACGTTTATAGAAAAGGCGGAATCAGATTTGTGAGTAGTTCTCACCAAAATCCAACCATCTTTATTAAAGGTCCTACCTTGCATATATTACCTTATACTAAATGTAACTTTTGTTGTAAACTTGGACATATTACGCACAAATGTCCATTCAAGAAATATAGTCCACAGATTGATTTTGGTTCCTAAAAGAACCTCAAATAACATAATGCAACATGATAAAATATGTAGATCGATTTTTGAGCCACCCAAGGTCAAATAGGTACCCCAAAATCATCTTTTTTTGTAGAAAAATGTATCATCACAAGCTAGGAGCAAGAGATGGTACCTTGATAATGGATGTTTAAGGGATATAACCGGAGATCCATCTCATTTCTCTAAGCTCACTAGCCTAGACGAAGGATATGTCACTTTCGGAGACAACAACAAGGGTCAAATCATTGGCAAAGGAACCATAGGTAACAAATCCAACCTTCTTATTGAAGATGTATTGTTAGTTGATGGTTTAAAGTATAACATTTTGAGTATTAATCAATTATGTGATAAAGGATATATCATTAGATTTGAATCTAATGCTTATATTATTAAAAAACCATATAAAAACACATATATAATTATACTAAAACAAAATAACGTATACACTATTGACATTAATGATCTTTGCAATGAAATATATTTTTCGATTTTGAATGACGATGCTTGGCTTTAGTATAGAAGATTAAGTCATGCTAGCATGAAACTAATCTCTCAAATTTCATCTAAAGAACTTGTAAGAGGAATTCCTCATATCAAGTTTGTCAAAGATAATGTGTGTGATGCATGTCAACTAGGAAAACAAATAAAAGGTAGCTTCAAACCTAAGAACCAAATAAGCACCTCTAGACCTTTGCATTTGATCCATATGGACTTGTTCGGATTAATTGCTATATCAAGCCTAGGAGGTAGCAAATATACATTTGTCATTATGAATGATTTTAGTAGATACACATGGATTTACTTCTTAGCACACAAAAATGACTATTTTAGGTATTTCTCTAAGTTTGTAAACTTGTTCAAAATGAAAAAGGTTTTATGATTTCATCAATTCGAAATGATCATGGTGGTGAATTTCAAAACCGTGATTTCCACAAATTTTGTGAATCTAATGGATACATTCACAACTCTCTACTTTAAGAAATCCTCAACAAAATAGAGTAGTAGAAAGAAAGAATAGAAACTTACAAGAAATGGCTAGAACCATGTTAAACGAACATAGTCTACCCAAATATTTTTGGGCCGAAGCTATAAATATGATATGCTATGTTATGAATAGGGTTTTAGTAAGACCATTGCTTTCCAAAACTCCTTATGAGTTGTGGAACAACAAAAAGCCCAACGTTTCATACTTTAAAGTTTTCGAGTGTAAATGTTTTATTTTGAATGAAAAAGATACCTTAGGAAAGTTTGATACAAAATCCGATGAAGGAATTTTCTTGGTTATTCTTTTATTTCAAAGGTTTTTTGCATCTTTAATAAAAGAACTTTAGTTAGAGAAGAATCTATTCATGTTGTTTTTAATGAAATTTTATTTTTAAAGTTAAGAAAAATGATTTTAATGATGATCTTAATTTTGATACTTTGAATTTAAATGAATCCCTTTCTCCATCTAGCAACTTGGATGCATCTTCTTCTTAACCTTCTTTACCGAAGGAGTGGAAGTATGTAGATGCTCATCCTAAGGAGCTAATTATAGGAGACACATCGAAAGGGATTCGAACTCATTCTTCTCTTAAGAATTTTTGTGCAAACGTCACTTTTCTCTCCCAAATTGAACCTAAATGCATTGATGAGGCCTTGAAAGATGATTCATAGGTCATCACAATATAAGAAGAGTTAAATCAATTTGAGAGAAATGAGGTGTGGAAGCTTGTTTCGAGGCCAAATGACCATTTAGTTATTGGTACTAAATGGGTATTTAGAAACAAGCAAGATGAACTTGGTATCGTGGTTAGAAACAAGGCTATATTAGGGGCCAAAGGTTTCAACCAAGAAGAACGTATCGATTATGAAGAGACCTTCGCTCCTGTGGCACGATTAGAAACCATAAGGATGCTCCTTGCCTATGCTACTAGTAATAATTTTAAGTTGTTTCAAATGGATGTTAAAAGTGCTTTTCTTAATGGCTTTATTTCAGAAGAAGTTTATGTTGAACAACCTCCTGGATTTGCGACTGATAATCTCCCTAATCATGTGTTTAAATTGAAGTTCAAAATCCGAGAAACTTTTACCAAGTCTTTTTAAATTAATCTCTCAAATTTCATCTAAAGAACTTGTAAGAGGAATTCCTCACATCAAGTTCGTCAAAGATAATATATGTGATGCATGTCAACTAGGAAAACAAATAAAAGATAGCTTCAAACTAAAGAATCAAATAAGCATCTCTAAACCATTGCAATTGATCCATATGGACTTGTTTGGACCAATTGCTGTATCAAGCCTAGGAGGTAGCTGTAATATCCCTCACTTTTGAAATTTATTGATTTATTTGTAAATCAGAGGACATATATGTAAATATAGAAATTTTAAGGACTAAATTGTTAAGTTACAAAAAAAAAGAAAAGAAAAAGAAAACCGAAAATTTCGGTTTTATCCCACCGCCTCCCACGCTCTCTGTTTCCCATGGGAAACAGAGAGGAGCTGGGGGTGTTGGGGAAGAAGAAGAGAAGAAGTAGAGAAGGAGCGAAGAAGAGGAGAAAAGGAGGAGAAGAAGAAGAGGAGGAGAAGGGAAGAAGAAGAAGAGGAGAAGAAGAGGAGGGTGGAGGTGGCTGCGGCACCTCTGTTTCCCGCAGGGGGAAATAGAGGAGAGGAGGCATTGTTCATCGGGGAGGAGAAGGGAAGAAGAGGAGAAGAAGAAGAGAAGAAGAAGAGGAGAAGAAGAAGAAGAGGGAGATGAGAGAGAGGCAGCTACAGCAGCTAGGGCTGCAGCACCTCTGTTTCCCGCAGGGGGAAATAGAGGAGAGGAGGCACTGGGCGTCGGGGAGGAGAAGGGAAGAAGAAGAAGAGAAGAAGAAGAGAAGAAGAAGAAGAGGAGGGTGGCTGCGGCAAGGGCTGCAGCGAGGAGGTGTGGGGCGTCGGGGAGGAGAAGGGAAGAAGAGGAGAAGAAGAAGAAGAAGAGGAGGGTGGCTGCGGCAAGGGCTGCAGCGAGGAGGTGTGGGGCGTCGGGGAGAAGGGAAGAAGAGGAGAAGAAGAAGAAGAGAAGAGGAGAAGAGAGGGAAGAGGGAGAGGAGAGAGAGGTAGCTGTAGCAAATAGAGCTGCAGCACCTCTGTTTCCCATAGGAGGAAACAGAGGAGAAGAAGAAGAAGGGGGAGAAGAGGAGAAGAATTGCGGCAAGGCTGCAGCGAGGAGGTGGTGTGGCGTCGGGGAGGAGAAGGGAAGAAGAGGAGAAGAAGAAGAAAAGAGGAGGGTGGCTGCGGCAAGGGCTGCAGCGAGGAGGTGTGGGGCGTCGGGGAGAAGGGAAGAAGAGGAGAAGAAGAGAAGGAGAAGAGGGAAAAGAAAGGGAAGAAGGAGAGGAAAGGGAGGTGACTGCAGCTAGGGCTACAGCCCTCTATTTCCTGCATGAGGAAACAGAGGTGTGGGGCATCGGGAGAAGAAGAAGAAGAAGAAGAAGAAGAAGAAGAAGAAGAAGAAGAAGAAGAAGAAGAAGAAGAAGGGGGAGAAGAGGAGAAAAGAAGAAGAAGAAGGAGAAGAGAGGGAAGAGGGAGAGGAGAGAGAGGTAGCTGTAGCAAATAGAGCTGCAGCACCTCTGTTTCCTGCAGGAGGAAATAGAGGAGAGGAGGCACTGGGCGTCGGGGAGGAGAAGGGAAGAAGAGAAGAAGGAGAAGAAGAAGAAGAGAAGAAGGAGAAGCAGGAGAAGAGGTTGCGGCACCTCTGTTTCCCATAGGAGGAAACAGAGGAGAAGAGGGCCAGTGCATCGGGGAATAGCAGGGGAGGAAGATGGCTGTGGAGGCTATGGCCATGGTGGCTGCGGCCATTGCTGCAACTGTGACTACGGCAGTTGCAGCTGGGAAAGAAGAGAAGGAAAGGAAGAAGAAGAGGGAGAAGAGAGGGAAGAAGAGGCTGTGGCTGCTGCGATGGCAGCTGCAGCTGGAAGAGAAGAAAGAGAGGGAAGAAGAGGAAGAGGGGATGGTGGCTGTAGCTGTAACTGCAGTTGCTGTTGCGGCAGCAGCAGTGGCTACGGTAGCTGCACAGCGGTGGTGGCTGCAGTAGCTGCTTTTGGGAAAGAGAAAGAAAGGAAAGGGGAAAAGGGGGCTGCGATTGTGATTGTGGCTGCGGCGGCGGCGGCTAAGGTCTGCAGCAGCTGTGTCTGCGAAAGAAGAGGAGGAAGAAGGTAGTGCGATGGAAGGGGTTGCGACTGTGGCAGCGGTAGCGGCAGTGGCTGTGGTAGCTGTATTTGGGAAAGAAAAAGAAGGAATGAGAGTAAGAGAGAGCAGGTGACTATGCCTCTATGTTCGGCACGAGTTGTAGTTATGGAGAAAGAAAGAAGACGGGTGTAGAAAATGAAACAGGGAGAGGAGACGGAGGAAAAGTAGAAAAAGGATTTGGGCGTACACCTTCGGATCTTTGGATCAAAATCTGTGAAAGGCAAGCATTCCGATCCTTCCTATTGCAAGTGTTTCGATCCCTTCTATTGCAAGTGTTTCGATCCTTCCTATTGTATCGATCCTTCCTATTGTAAGTGTTCCGATCCTTCCTATTGCAAGTGTTCCGATCCTTCCTATTGCAAGTGTTTCGATCCCTTCTATTGCAAGTGTTCCGATCCTTCCTATTGTAAATGTTTTGATCCTTCCTATTGCAAGTGTTTCGATCCCTTTTATTGCAAGTGTTCCGATCCTTCCTATTGCAAGTGTTTCAACCCTTTCTATTGCAAGTGTTTCGATCGTTTCTAGTGCAAGCTTTTAAATCCTTCCTATTGCAAGTGTCTTGATCCTTCCTTACTGTAATTTTATCTCTACATTTGCTTTGAATATAAGGAACTTTGAATTGTTCTAGCCTTGCATTTGATATGTCTCCTGTTTAGACGTAACGATTTGAATCTGTGAAACTTCCGAGATTCTAACCTTTCTACCTTGTTATGATTATAACTTTATGTACTGACCTCTGATTCAGACAAAACTTATTTGATCTGAATATGGACTTATAAAGCTTTCTTTTGATAGCTTATTTTAAGAATTCGGAGTAAAGTTTGCCTGCCCAGTTATCTATTAAATCCAACCCTATGAATTATGCAAACAACGATTTTATTTTTGACCTTTGGTTACTAAATTAATTGTAACTCTTTGTTGGAAACTTCGATTCATATGAAACTTATTGTTTCTAAAATTTGATTGAAATATCTTTCCAATGATATATTTTTGAGTAAATTGGAGCACAATTGATAGTTTGAATCATTTGTTCAATGTGCCTCTCAAATTCTGCCAGAAATCGAGCTTTGGTCGATTTCGCATATTTTGGTTTCATTCCTTTGGAAATTGATTTCATTTAGCTTTCTTTGTTAAATTGAGCTTTATATTTCTGCTTTGAATTCTTGTATTCTCTTGCCCTTAAATTATTTGCATTCTTGAAACCTATTGTGTAAAGTTTATGCTGTATTGTATTGACTTATATAGGCACATGTATATCTCATTGTTCCTCATTTGCTTTCGATATGTGCCTATTCCAATTTCATTCCTTTGGATATTGAATTCATCTAACCTTCTTATTTCAATTGGGCTGTATGTGATTTCTTGGAATCCTTGTATGCTCTTGCTTTCATTTCCTTTCAAATCTGAATTCATTTATGAAAGATTATGTTTGCATCGTATTGACTCGTAAAGGCATATGTATGTTTTGTTGTTCTGCATGTGCTTCCGATATGTCCCAATTTTATTGCTTATACTGTCCTTTTGTACTTTGGTATTTGTGGGATATTGTGAACCTTTACCAGAAATGGTAAAGGGAGTTATGCATAGAGCCTGTGATGCTCTGTCGGCCCCCTATGACTTCACTCAGACGTGGGTGGATGGAGCTCCCAGATGTGGGAGACTTATGTTTGGTAGTCATTCAGAAATGTATGTACCATATTATGTTATGGTCCCACTTCACCTTCTGTATGTTTGATATGATATCCAGAGCTTTGCTTGTATATTTCTGTATGTGCTTTGGATAAGAATGATATGAATGCAATGTCAAATTTGATGTTTGAGCTTCTGTTTCGTATTTATTCTTTGATACGTTCCAAAATGGTTCATATGTTATTGTTATGCTTTGAAATATTTCATATACCATTGATATGTTTCAAAATGTTTCATCTATTATTGATATGCTCCGAAATATTTCATACGCTATTGATATACTTCGAAATGTTTCATATGCTATTGTTATGCTCCGAAATGTTCCATATGCCATTGATATGCTTCGGAACATTTCATATGCTATTGATATGCTCTAATTACTCTATGTTCCAATTGTTATGAACCAAATGAGTTTTGAATGACATGACATTTGCAAT
Organism: Musa balbisiana; assembly: GCA_004837865.1. NCBI lineage: Eukaryota > Viridiplantae > Streptophyta > Magnoliopsida > Zingiberales > Musaceae > Musa > Musa balbisiana. The sequence continues at coordinate 29,165,567 of CM017196.1, read as the reverse complement.
TCTGTATCTAATGATATGGTACCCTGAGAGTTCTTGTATTCTACCTTTGTATTGGGATACCTTATTTGTTTGAAACTGTCCCTTTTCATTCTGGATATATTTTGTCACTTGTTGAGCTGTTTTTAGCTCACTCCGTTGTTATATAAATCTTATAGGTCAGCTTGTTACTCTCTGAGATGTTTGAATTGGGCTGAGGTAGTGGAGAGCTATTCAGAATTGTGGGCAAATCATATTGGTGGATGTATTGTGGTCATTGTTGTATAAGTGCATTTTGTATGTAATGAAATGTTGTCGATGAATTTGAATTGATACATTGTGTAAAAGTGTTAAATGATCTCTTATTTGGAATTTCATAATGTTGAGTTTAGTTTACAATGATATGAATTGGTGGTAAATGGTTGGAACTCTAATTGTATAAATTATTTAGATTGTGGATTTAGAAGTGTTGTTAATATTTTGCTACGTTGGTTTAGGTTTCATAAATGTGAATTATCGAGTGATATGATATATGATTATAAATTGCACAGGTTTTATAGATGTGAATTTGATTTAATGTTTTTCAGTATCCTCAAATGTTAGTTTGGATCCTGGATTATTTTGTGATGGAAAATTTTAATATTATCGATATTTTTGAGGGGCATGACAAAGGTGGTATTAGAGCATTGTTTGAGGATCACTGAAATATTTGATATGTTAACATGCAAAATATATTGAGGTCTAGTGAACTATAATGATCAGTGGAAATTTTCTTTGATGTATTTTGGGAATTTAGGATGATGAAGACATTTGTTCCTCCTACTTCATTTTCTTCTAATTAATTAAGGGGGATGAAAGGATTGATCAAGGATATTAAATCAGAGTGGCACAATGAAAGCGTAGTGAACCTAATCCATTAGTGATAGAAAAATGGATGATGCAAATGGAGAAGATATTTGATGAATGAAATTGTTTTGATAATCTAAAGAATTTTTGGATATCAAGGACGAAAATAGCTAGGACAAGTTTACCAATAAAAATACAATTGAAAATAAATCAGAAAGTGATAACAAGAGGGTCAAGACATCTGGATTTAAAAGGGGAAGTCACCACAAAAGCCTCAATCGTGTGTAAGATGCGAGTTAAATTATGAAATAAGTTTGTGTTTGTGGGTGACTGGAGCCTATTTTGCTTGTGGAAAGTTGGATCATAAAATAAAAGACTGCCCTTTGAATAAGAAGAAAGAGCCACTGCCTCCTAAACCATCAGCCCATGTCAGAGTGTATGCTATCACTGTATATGATTCTAAAGCTTCTAAATCAGTGGTCGAAGGTATTATTCATGTTTATGAAACAATGCAAATATTTGTTTGACCATGGGTCCCATCTATGATTTGATTCGTAATATTTTGCTTATCACTTGGGTATTCAACCTAGACCACTGCATTATGTGCTATATGTAAATATGATCATTGGAGATTCTTTGCTAACGAACTTGAATCTGGTCCTCTTGTTTGATTTTCATTCGAGAACTTGAAATTTTTGCTGATTTAGTTCTCCTAGAGATTTAGAGTTTTGATATTATACTTGATATGGATTGGCTATCTTCATATCATACCAGTATGGATTGTTATATAACAAATGATCACTTTTTGCATATTAGATCAGCCCATCTTTTATTTTGAGAGTATTGGACATGATTTACCTCCTTGCCTAATGTATCCTTAGATGACTTGCTCGGATTACCTCCAAACATGACTTTGCTTTTGATTTGGCCCTTGGGAGAATCCCAATATCTAAGCCTCTATACAGAATGATATCATTTGAGTAAGTGGAATTGAAAAAACAACTACAAGGACTATTAAATAGGATTTTATTTGGCCTAATATTTCATCATGAGGTGCTCCAGCGTTAGTTAAGATGGATGGAACATTGAGACTTTACATTAATTGTAGACAATTGAATCAGGTGACCATCAAAAAATGAGTATCCTCTTAAGTAATGACTTGTTTAATCAATTGAACAGTGCATAAGTACTTTCCAAGATTGATCGGAGATTGGGTTACCATTTATTGAAGATCAAGGAGGAGGATATTTTTAATCACTCTTGGATGAGGGTGTAATTGAATTGTATTCTATTGATAAAACTATTTTGGGGATGAAGAAGGAAATGAATAAAATGTATCATCATCTTTTCATCGATTGAGATATAACCAATTTAGAGGACTAAATTTTCTTTTAAGGGGGGGAGAGTATAATATCCCTCACTTTTAAAATTTATTGATTTATTTGTAAATTAGAGGACATATATATAAATATAAAAATTTCAAGGACTAAATTGTTAAGTTACAAAAAAAAAGAAAAAAAAAAGAAAACCGAAAATTTTGGTTTTATCCCACCGCCTCCCACGCTCTCTGTTTCCCATGGGAAACAGAGAGAGGAGCTGGGGGCATTGGGGAAGAAGAAGAGGAGGGAAGAAGAGGAGAAAAGGAGGAGAAGAAGAAGAGGAGGAGAAGGGAAGAAGAAGAAAAGAAGAAGAAGAAGAAGAAGAGGAGAAGACGAGAAGAAGAAGAGGAGGGAGGAGGTGGTTGTGGCACCTCTGTTTCCCGTAGGGGGAAACAAAGGAGAGGAGGTGCTGTTCAGAAGGGAAGAAGAGGAGAAGAAGAAGAAGAGAAGAGGGAGAAGAGAGGGAAGAGGGAGATGAGAGAGAGGCAGCAGCAGCAGCTAGGGCTGCAGCACCTCTGTTTCCCGCAGGTGGAAATAGAGGAGAGGATTGCATGGGGCGTCGGGGAGGAGAAGGAAAGAAAAAGAAGAAGAAGAAGAAGAAGAGAGGAGGGTGGCTGTGGCAAGGCTGCAGCGAGGAGGTGTGTGGCGTCGGGGAGGAGAAGGGAAGAAGAGGAGAAGAAGAAGAAAAGAGGAGGGTGGCTGCGGCAAGGGCTGCAGCGAGGAGGTGTGGGGCGTCGGGGAGGAGAAGGGAAGAAGAGGAGAAAAAGAGAAGGAGAAGAAGAGGGAAAAGAAAGGGAAGAAGGAGAGGAAAGGGAGGTGACTGCAGCTAGGGCTGCAGCACCTCTATTTTCCTGCATAAGGAAACAGAGGTGTGGGGCATCGGGGAGAAGGGAAGAAGAGGAGAAGAAGAAGAAGAAGAAGGGGGAGAAGAGAAGAAAAGAAGAAGAAGAAGGAGAAGAGAGGGAAGAGGGAGAGGAGAGAGAGGTAGCTACAGCAAATAGAGCTGCAGCACCTCTGTTTCCTGCAGGAGGAAACATAAGAGAAGAGGGGCAATGTATCGGGGAATAGTAGGGGAGGAAGATGGCTGTGGAGTCTGTGGCCGTGGTGGCTGCGGCCATTGCTGCAACTGCGACTGCGACAGTTGCTGCTGGGAAAGAAGAGAAGGAAAGGAAGAAAAAGAGGGAGAAGAGAGGGAAGAAGAGGCTGTGACTGCTACGGTGGCAGCTGCATCTGTAAGAGAAGAAAGAGAGAGAAGAAGAGGAAGAGGGGATGGTGGCTGCGGCTGCAGCTGCTGCTGCTGTTGCGGCAGCGGCAGTGGCTGCGGTAGCTGCAATGGTGGTGGTGGCTGCAGCAGCTGCTTTTGGGAAAGAGAAAGAAAGGAAAGGGGAAAAGGAGGCTGCGGTCGTGATTGTGGCTGCGGCGACGACGGCTGCGTCTGCAGCAGCTATGTCTATGAAAGAAGAGGAGGAAGAAGGCAGTGCGGTGGAAGGGGCTACGACTGTGGCAGCGGCAGCGGTGGTGGCTGTGGCAGCTATATTTGGGAAAGAAAAAGAAGGAATGAGAGTAAGAGAGAGCCGGTGACTGTGCCTCTATGTTCAGCACGAGCTATAGTTGCAGAGAAAGAAAGAAGACGGGTGCAGAAAACGAAACAGGGAGAGGAGATGGAGAAAAAGTAGAAAAAGGATTTAGGCGTACACATTCGGATCTTTGGATCAAAATCTGCGAAAAGCAAGTGTTCCGATCCTTCCTATTGCAAGTGTTTCGATCCCTTCTATTGCAAGTGTTCCGATCCTTCCTATTGTAAGTGTTCCGATCCTTCCTATTGCAAGTGTTCGGATCCTTCCTATTACAAGTGTTTCGATCTCTTCTATTGTAAGTGTTCCAATCCTTCCTATTGTAAGTGTTCCGATCCTTCCTATTGCAAGTGTTTCGATCCCTTCTATTGCAAGTGTTCCAATCCTTCCAATTGCAAGTGTTTCAACCCTTTCTATTGCAAGTGTTTCGATCATTTCTAGTGCAAGCTTTTAAATCCTTCCTATTGCAAGTGTCTTGATCCTTCCTTACTGTAATTTTATCTCTACATTTGCTATGAATATAAGGAACTTTGAATTGTTCTAGCCTTGCATTTGATATGTCTCCTGTTTAGATGTAACGATTTGAATCTGTGAAACTTTCGAGATTCTAACCTTTCTACGTTGTTATGATTATAACTTTATGTACTGACCTCTGATTTAGACAAAACTTGTTTAATCTAAATATGAACTTATAAAGCTTTCTTTTGATAGCTTATTTTAAGAATTTGAAGTAAAGTTTGCCTGCCCAATTATCTATTAAATCCGACCCTATGAATTATGCAAACAACGATTTTATTTCTGACCTTTGGTTACTAAATTAATTGTAACTCTTTGTTGGAAACTTTGATTCATACGAAACTTATTGTTTCTGAAACTCGATTGAAATATCTTTCCAATGATATATTTTTGAGTAAATTGGAGCATAATTGATAGTTTGAATCATTTGTTTAATGTACCTCTCAAATTCTGCCAAAAATCGAGCTTTGGTCGATTTCGCATATTTTGGTTTCATTCCTTTGGAAATTGATTTCATTTAGCTTTCTTTGTTTAATTGAGCTTTATATTTCTGCTTTGAATTCTTGTATTCTCTTGTCCTTAAATTATTTACATTCTTGACCTATTGTGTAAAGTTTATGCTGTATTGTATTGACTTGTATAGGCACATGTATATCTCATTGTTCCTTATTTGCTTTCGATATGTGCCTGTTCCAATTTCATTCCTTTGGATATTGAATTCATCTAACCTTCTTATTTCAATTGGGCTGTATGTGATTTCTTGGAATCCTTGTATGCCCTTGCTTTTATTTCCTTCCAAATCTGAATTCATTTGTGAAAGATTATGTTTGCATCGTATTGACTCGTAAAGGCATATGTATGTTTTGTTGTTCTGCATGTGCTTCCGATATGTCCCAATTTTATTGCTCAGATTGTCCTTTTGTACTCTGGTGTTTGTGGGATATTGTGAACCTTTGCCAAAAATGGTAAAGGGAGTTATGCATAGAGCTTATGATGCTCTACTAGCCCCCTATGTCTTCACTCATACGTGGGAGACTTATGTTTGGTGGTCATTCCGAAATGGATGTACCATTTATGTTATGGTCCCACTTCACATTCTGTATGTTTGATATGATATCTAGAGCTTTGGTTATGTATTTCTGTATGTGCTTTGGATAAGAATGATATGAATGCAACATCAATTTCGATGTTTGAGCTTCTGTTTCGTATTTGTTCTTTGATACGTTCCGAAATGATTCATATGTTGTTGTTCTGCATGTGCTTCCGATATGTCCCAATTTTATTGCTCAGATTGTCCTTTTGTACTCTGGTGTTTGTGGGATATTGTGAACCTTTGCCAAAAATGGTAAAGGGAGTTATGCATAGAGCTTATGATGCTCTACTAGCCCCCTATGTCTTCACTCATACGTGGGAGACTTATGTTTGGTGGTCATTCCGAAATGGATGTACCATTTATGTTATGGTCCCACTTCACATTCTGTATGTTTGATATGATATCTAGAGCTTTGGTTATGTATTTCTGTATGTGCTTTGGATAAGAATGATATGAATGCAACATCAATTTCGATGTTTGAGCTTCTGTTTCGTATTTGTTCTTTGATACGTTCCGAAATGATTCATATGTTGTTGTTATACTTTGAAATATTTTATATACCATTGATATGTTCCAAAATGTTTCATTTGTTGTTGATATGCTCCGAAACATTTCATACGCCATTGATATACTTCGAAATATTTCATCTACTATTGTTATGCTCCGAAATGTTCCATATGCCATTGATATGCTTTAGAACATTTCATACGCTATTGATATGCTCTAATTACTCTATGCTCCAATTGTTATGAACCAAATGAGTTTTGAATGACATGACATTTGCGATTTTGTATCTAATGATATGGTACCCTGAGAGTTCTTGTATTCTACCTTTGCATTGTGATACCTTATTTGTTTGAAATTGTCCCTTTTCATTCTGGATATATTTTATCACTTGCTGAGCTGTTTTTAGCTCACTCCATTGTTATATAAATCTTTCAGGTCAGCTTGTCACTCTCTGAGATGTTTGAATTGGGTTGAGGTAGTGGAGAGCTATTTAGAATTGTGGGCAAATCATATTGGTGGATATATTGTGGTTATTGTTGTATAAGTGCATTTTGTATGTAATGAAATGTTGTCGATGAATCTGAATTGATACATTGTGTAAAAGTGTTTTATGATCTCTTATTTGGAATTTCGTAATGTTGAGTTTAGTTTACAATGATATGAATTGGTGGTAAATGGTTGAAACTCTGATTGTATAAATTATTTATCTTATAGATTTATAAGTGTTGTTAATATTTTGCTACGTTGGTTTAGGTTTCATAAATGTGAATTATCGAGTGATGTGAGTTTGATTGAATGTTTTTCAGTGTCCTCAAATGTTAGTTTAGATCTTGGATTGTTTTGTGATGGAAAATTTTAATATTATTGATATTTTTGAGGGATGTGACAGTAGCAAATATGCATTTGTCATCATGGATGATTATAGTAGATACACATGGACTTACTTTTTGACACACAAAAGTGATTGCTTTAGGTATTTCTCTATGTTTTGTAAACTAGTTCAAAATGAAAAGAGCTTTATGATTTCATCTATTCGAAGTGATCATGGTGGTGAATTTCAAAACCATGATTTCTAAGAATTTTTTGAATCTAATGGATACAACCACAATTTCTCTACTCCAAGAAATCCTCAACAAAATGGAGTAGTAGAAAGAACGAATAGAAACTTACAAGAAATGACTAGAACCATATTAAACGAACATATCTTATCCAAATATTTTTTGGCCGAAGCCGTAAATATGATGTGCTATGTTATGAATAGGGTTCTAGTAAGACCATTACTCTCCAAAACTATTTATGAGTTGTGGAACAACAAAAAACCCAACGTTTCATACTTTAAAGTTTTTGGGTGTAAATGTTTTATTTTGAATGAAAAGATACATTAGGAAAGTTTGATAAAAAATTCGATGAAGGAATTTTCCTTAGTTATTCTTCTATTTCAAAGGCTTTTCATATTTTTAACAAAAGAACTTTAGTTATAGAAGAATCTATTCATGTTATTTTTAATGAAGTTTCCGAAGTTAAGAAAAATGATCTTGATGATGATGTTGATTTTGATGCTTTGAATTTAAATGAAACTCTTTCTCCAAATAGCAACTTGGATAAATCTTCTTCCAAAACATCCTTACCCAAGGAATAGAAGTACATAGATGCTCATCCTAAGGAGCTAATCATAGGAGACACATCAAGAGGAGTTCAAACTCGTTCTTCTCTTAAGAATTTTTGTGCAAACGCCACTTTTCTCTCCCAAATTGAATCTAAATGTATTGACGAGGCCTTGAAAGATGATTTATGGGTCATCGCAATGCAAAAAGAGTTAAATCAATTTTAGATAAATGAGGTGTGGAAGCATGTTTCAAGGCCAAATGACCATTTAGTTATTGGTACTAAATGGGTATTTAGAAACAAGCAAGATGAATTTGGTATCATGGTTAGAAATAAGGCTAGATTAGTGGCCAAGGGTTTTAACCAAGAAGAAGGTATCGACTATGAACAAACCTTCGCTCCTGTGGCACGATTAGAAGCTATAAGGATGGTCCTTGCCTATGCTAGTAGTAATAATTTTAAGTTGTTTCAAATGGATGTTAAAAATGCTTTTCTTAATAGCTTTATTTCCGAAGAAGTATATGTTGAATAACTTCCCGGATTTGAGAATGATAATTTCCCTAATCATATGTATAAACTGACTAAAGCTCTCTATGGATTGAAACAAGCTCCAAGGGCTTGGTATGCGAGACTTAGCTCCTTTCTTATTCAAAGTAATTTCTCTAAAGGCAAGGTCGATACTATATTACTTATTAAAAATATTAAAAATAATTTTCTTATTGTTCAAATTTATGTTGATGACATTATTTTCGGTTCCACGAATGAATCTTTATGCGAATCATTTGCCAAAAGTATGAGTCTAGAGTTTGAAATAAGCCTATTGGGGGAACTAACCTTCTTTTTAAGCTTATAAATTAAACAACTTAGTAATGGTATTTTTCTTAGTCAAACAAAATATGATTTAGACTTGCTAAAAAGATTTAACATGGATAATTCAAAGGCTATCAACACTCCTATGAGTACTTCCACTAAGTTAGACATTGATGAAAGTGGAGAAAGCTTTGATCAAAAAGCTTATAGGGGTATGATAGATAGTTTACTATACCTCATCTTAATTAGACCGGACATCATGTTTAGTGTAGGACTTTGTGCTAGGTTTCAATCTAATCCTAAGATATCTCATTTTAAAGCAGTTAAAAAAATTCTTAAATATCTTAAAGGAATCACTAATCTAGAATTACGATATCCAAATTTTGAGAACTTTAAATTAATTACTTATGCTGATGTGAATTTTGCTAGAAGTAGAATAGATAGAAAAAGTACATCTGGAATATGTCAATTCTTAGGACATTCACTTGTCTCTTGGTCTTCCAAGAAGCAAAACTCAATTGCACTATCCACAACTGAAGTCGAATACATAGCGGCTAGTATATGTTGTGCACAAGTTGTATGGATGAAAAATACATTGGAAGATTATAAAATTTACCTTAAAAATGTTCCTATTAAATGTGATAATACAAGTATAATATGTTTAACAAAAAATCCTATTCAACACTCTTGAATTAAATATATTGACATTAGGCATCACTTCATATGTGATCTTGTTAACAATCATGAAGTAATCTTAGAGTTTATTGATACAAAACATCAAGTAGCTGACATCTTTACAAAACCTTTAAGTGAAGAACAATTTGATTTTATTAGAAGGGAGTTAGGAATGTTAAATTGTCTGAATGCATGAGTTGTCATATTTCTTTTTCGGACTATCTTTATGAATTTCTTGAATGGAGCTTTCATGAGTTTATGTCGTATCAAGTTTATTCCATACCCTTGCTCCATCACGTAATGATGTTGATACACTTAGTCCCTTCACCTATTGAACTTATTGACAAATGCATCATTTTGACAAATACGTGGTATCGTATTTAGAAATGGTAAATAATGATAAGTATCATGATGTGCATTTTGATAAGTTTAAATGAACTTAACTTATTAGTTTGATACTTGAATTCAAAGGCCTTAAATTCAAGAATGTCTTTTCTCAAGTATGGCATATAGATAGGGGGAGTTAAGGTTAACTTTGTCATCAATTTATTGTCATCATCAAAAAGGGAAAGATTGTTGAATCTCAGATTTGGATGATGAAATCAATTGTAAATTGTTTGATCTAATCTATATGTTGAGAAAAGTGTGTAGGATTAACTACGATAGCAGTAAGAAATAAAGGAGGTGTTGTGCTGGAGTCAAGATCAAGATCTCGTTGGGAGTTCAACAGTTCGCCGGAAGTCCGGACGTTCATCGGAAGTTCTACTAGAACCAATCGAGAAGTCCAGGATGTTAGGATCAAAAGCGGAACTAAGAGAGGGGGGTGAATTAGTGCAGTGGTAAAATCACGTTGGTTTCAAAAATCTTTACGTTCGTTGAAAACCAATTTTGGATAGATAGCTTAAAAGCGTACGGAAGAGTGCAAGGCAGTTGAGTAGTGAGCAAGTAAGATGATTTGCAATTAAAGTAAATTGCACAAAGAAATGTAAACCAGATTTTTATAGTGGTTCGGTTGTCGTGACCTACATCCACTTCGTCGATTCCTCTTCCGTCAAGGCCACCGGCATCCACTATCGGTCTTCCTTTAATAGGCAAAGACCAACCTTCTTTTATACCCCTCTTCTCCTTTTCACAGGTTTTGGAGACAACCTTTACAAGCACTCACTCCTCTCTTAAATAGAATTCTAGACTTAGAGTAGAGGAGGGAATTTCTCAAGGGATTATAATAGTGTTTTCTCTCTTTTAAATTCTTTGTGCTTGTGTAACTTAACCAAGGATGAGATGGGTATTTATAGGCTTCAAGTGGATTCAAACTTGGAGCCTAAAAACATCTCATCTTGGGTTTCCCGAGTGTTGGCGGTACCACCACTTGTGCTGGGCGGTATCACCGCCCAATAGTTCTGACACTAGGCAGTACCACCGCCTACAGGACTGTGTCTGGGTAGTACCACTGCCTAGACTGGCAGTACCATTGCCTGACACTGCCTCTGGGTAGTACCACCGCCTGACATAGTCTCAGAGACTATGCCACGACGGTGCCACATGTTGGGTCATTGTTTAGGCCTTGCACTTGGTCCAACACAATCCATACATGGGCCCAACTGGCCCCTAATTGGGTTAGCCCAAATCCAATCCTAATTATATACTAACTACTAATTCTAAGACATTTACTAAGCTAAACAAGTCCATAAGTCTAGGTTCCTTCCGGCGAGCTTCTGGCGAACTTTCGACGATCTCTCGACAATGTTGCAGTGGACTCCCGGCAAGCTCTTGGACTTCATGATGATCTTCTTGGCTAGTTCCGATGAGCTTTTTTGGCAAGCTCTTAGACTTCACGACGATCTTCTTGGCTGGTTCCTGCAGAACTTCGGATGAACGTCCGGACTTCCGACGAACTCTCGAACTCCCAACGAAATCGCGTTCTTGACTCTAGGACTTCATTTTACTTTATGCCTTGATCTTATAGTTAATTCTACACACATAAAATACACTTCGATCTAGACAATTATTACTAAGCATGAATCATGTTGTCCAGTATGTCATTGGTCTATCGACGCTTCGTCCGATTCTTCAGCGTATCGTCCTCTCTTGCGGCCTATTACCCTATCGGCTAGTAGACTCTGCAACTCTGATCTCCTTAGCGCAATATCTGCTCTTCTAGGCCCGATACCCGAATTCACGTCCCGAAGCCTTTTGTTGACACGTCGACCGTTCCTCCAGCTCGACGTCTAATCTTCTGATATGTTCCACCGGCCCAACATGATTCTTCCTGTTTTAATTGTCTTGATCGAAGCATCCTGCGTCACTCAAAACGCAGATCAAATCATAAACACTTATCAATTGGTTTCATCATCAAAATCCGAGATTCAACAATCTCTCCCTTTTTGATAATGACAACCAATTGATGACGGAGTTAACCTTAACTCCTCGAGTTTAACCAAACTCCCCCTATCAATATATTATATTTGAGAGAACTCTTGGATTCAAAAATCCAAGCAACATGTTATCACAAACTTATGTATAACATCATACTTCTCCCCCTTTGTCATCAACAAAAAGGAGAAATTTAATTATCAAGTGTTTAGGACATACAAGTTTAACTCGTTGCATAATAAACATAATCTTTAGTTTTATCATTATGCAAGCTAGCAAAAATTTTGAGTTTTGCAAGTTTGTAAATTTTGCTAGATGTGCAAGTTTAGCATGTTTGTTTTGCAATGTTCAAGCTAGCAAGTGTTTGAAAAAGAAAACAAGTTTTGCAACATACAAGCTAGAAACAATTTAGAGTTATGCAAGTTTGCAAAGTTGCTTTTCTTTGCGATGGTAAGATAGCATATTTTTGCATCTTCTTGAGATTGCAAGCTAGCAATTCTCGGTGATATTCAAGATAGCAATTTCTTCTCTTTTGAGAAGTGCGATTATTTTTGCTTCCTTTGCGAAAACGCAAGCTAACAAAATGTTACATCATTTTACAACATGAAAGCTAGCAATTTGGCAAGTTTTACATCATATTAGAGTATGCAAACTAGCAAATTATATATATATGAAAGTTAGCAAAATTTTACATCTTTTGTGATGTGCAAGATAGACTATTTTTGTATCTTCTTGAAATGTGTAACTTAGCAATTATTGCTTCTCTTGAGATTTGCAAGATTGCACTTCTTGCTTCTCTTTTGAGATGAGCAAGCTAGCAAGTTTTGCTCCCCCATTTGTCATTGTCAAATAGAAGGGAAGAATAATACAATGGTGTAATTCATTTTCCTTTATTTCAATTTATAAATTATGACAAAGATAAAGTATCATTCTTATTTTAATATGCCATAATTGAGATAAACCTTGAATTCAAATCAAGGCAATTTTAATCATGATTCACATCATATGCAATACATCATATACATCATCGTAATAAAATCATAAATAAATCATATCATGACGGTACCAATTTTATGAAATTACATCCTATCATGCATGATCAAAACTTCTCCCCATTTTATCATTATCAACAAGAAAGAAGAAGGGAAGAACATAATGATATAAAATATTTCAATCATTTCAAGGCATACAAAATACATAGAAATCATGTCATGAAAGATAAGACTCTGGGACTTCATTTTGCTTTATGCTTTGCTATCGTAGCTAATCCTACACACATAAAACCCACTTCGATCTAGACAATTATTACAAAACTTGAATCATGTTATCCGACATGTCATTGGTTCATTGACACTTCGTCCGATTCTTCGGTACATCGTCCTCTCTTGCGACCTATTGCCCAATTAGCTGGTTGACCTCTGCAACTCCGATATCCTTAGTGCAATATCCGCTCTTCTTGGCCCGATGCCCGAAACCATGGCCTGAAGCCTTCTATCGATATGTCAACCAATCCTTCGGTGTGATGTCCAATCTTCTGACATTTTTCACTGGCCTAACATGATTCTTCCTACTTCAATTATCTCTCCTTGATCGAAGCTTCCTGTGTCACTCAAAACACATATCAAATCATAAACTCTATCAATTGGTTTCATCATCAAAATCCGAGATTCAACAATCTCTCCCTTTTTGATGATGACAACCAATTGATGACGGAGTTGAAACAAACTCCTGGAGTTTAATCAAACTCCCACTATCAATATGCCATATTTGAGAGAACTCTTGGATTCAAAAATCCAAGTAACATGTCATGATAAAATCATGCATAACATCATACTTCTCCCCATTTATCATCAACAAAAAGGAGAAGTTCAATTATCAAGTGTAAGACATACAAGTTCAAATCATTGCATAATCTCCAATTTTATCATCATGCAAGTTTTATAACATATAGCTAGCAAATTTGTTTATCACTTTACAACATGTATAATCACCAAATCATCATCAATTTGAAAGATGTGCAAGATTGCAAATTTTGCAAGTTTCATAGGTAAGCTAGTAATCTTTGGTAATGTTTAAGATAACATTTTCTTTTCTTTTGAGAAGTGCGATTATTTTTGCTTCCTTCGCAAATACGCAAGCTAACAAAATGTTACATCATTTTATAATATGGAAGCTAGCAATTTGACAAGTTTTACATTATTTTCGAATATGCAAGCTAGAAAATCTTTGAGATGTTCATGATAGCAAGTTCTTTCTTGCAAGCTATGAATCTTTCTCCCCCTTTGTCAATGTCAAAAAGAAGGGAATAAAAATACAATAATGCAAGTCATTTCCCTTTACATTAATTTTCAAATTATGACAAAGATAAAGTATCATTCTTATTTCAATATATTTGTGCGTCATTATAGTTTCAAATTAAAACATGCACAATTTCAAAACCTCATATTTCATCCTTACTTCATGCATAATACTAAACATAAATCATCATTATGGGCATATCATACATGATACTCAAACATTCATGATATATCATTTTAGCAACAAATCATAGTGTTGCATGTATCATTCCAAATCATAAATAATTCAAATTATAATGGTATCAAAATGTCAAATTACATTACATCCTACCATGCATGATCATAACTTCTCATTCATCAACATAAATTTATGAGTATTTTGTGCATAGTTTCATCTCATCACATGAAAAATATCAAGAGAATTTTGGTGATGAGATATACTTCATGAATACAAGGAATTTTACGTAATAGAAAAATCATATCATAAAAGATGAGATCATGTGAATACCAAAACACATGATTCATTTTGACAAATATTCTCTTTCGTGAATAGCAAAAAGAATCAGGGAGAAAATGATCTTAATTCATAGAAAGATTTCAAGTATTGCAAATCGAGAAATCAAGATCATGAATTGGATTATTTTCCTCTTTAGTAAACGATAAAGAGAAACATAAGAGATCAAATAGGAAATCTTGATTCATAACAAAAATTCCCAAATTATAATTTTGAAAAATCAAGATCATGATATAGACAAAATTTATTCAATTTCAAAACATGAAATCATCAAAATTACTTTCAAGAGATTCAAAATGGCATAAATGACTTTATCAATCTCTTAGTGAAAAATCGATAAGATAGAGAAAAAAAATTTCAAGAAAAATTCTTTCTTCTTTTTAGTTGTTTCAATTTATATGATTGATTTCATATAAGTATGCTCAAGTTTTTCACATGAAAACCATACATCATGTTTAAAACCGAAAAACAACTTTCATTATGATGGATCAATCATTATGCATAATTTTAAAATATAAAATCATCATTATTTCAAATCATCATTAAATTATCAACATGGTTTCATTGAACATAAAGCATCTTGAATTAAAATCAAAAGGCAATATAGAAATCATCAAGATACACATTATTCCTTCTTAAACACATACATAAGAGTAATCATTAAATATAATATTTTGCTGATTTATTATAAAGCATGTAATTTTCATGATCATTTTTAAAATAAAAGAAAGATAAGCATGATCCTATTTTTATTTATTTTCATTACATTATTAAACATGTAATTTTTAAGAAAAATAATTTTTCTAAACTAAATTAAAAATAACTCATGAAAAACATCATATAATTTTGAAAAAAAGTAAATGAGTTTTGTTTGAGTTGTTTGCCTCACTGTCGAGAAACATCATATAAGTTCGTCGTTTCGTCTTCATCGGTTTGCTCCTCTTCTTCGGATGCATTCGTTTTATCCCAAGTCACTTTGAGTACTTTCTTTTTCTTTTGTAGCTTCTTCTTTTTAGGTTTATTTTTGTTATTTGATTCTTGTTTTAAGAATTTTTTAAGCTTCATAGTTAAGAGTTCAAAGTCTTCATCACTTTAGCTTTCGCTCGAGTGGTCTTTATTTGTTCTAAGTGCCAAATCCTTTCTGTTCTTTGGAAGGTTGTTCTTAAGCTCTTCATGAGCCATACACGTCATCTCATAGATCATAAGTGACCCGATAAGTTCTTCGAGAGGGAAAGTATTCAAATTCTTGGCCTCTTGAATGACTATTACTTTATAATCCTAATTTTTAGAAAGTGAATGTAAAACTTTATTAACAAGTTCAAGATTCGAAAAACATTTGCAAAGAGTTTTTAGACTATTGACGACATCCGTAAAACGGGTGTACATGTCTCCAGTAGTTTTGCTTGGCTTCATTCTAAAAAGTTCAAAATCATGCATTAAAAGATTTATTTTAGAATCTTTTACTCTACTAGTGCCTTCGTGTGTGATTTCAAGAGTGTGCCAAATATCGAAAGTCATTTCGCACATAGAAATTCGATTGAATTTATTTTTGTCCAAGGCGCAAAATAGAGCATTCATAGCTCTAGCATTTAAAGAAAAAGTTTTCTTCTCCAAATCATTCCATTCATTCACTGGAGTAGAAGACTTTTGAAATCATTTTTAATGATATTCCATAAGTTTAAATCCATAGAAAGTAAGAAAACTCTCATTCGAGTTTTCCAATAAGTGTAGTCCGTCCCATTGAACATGGGAGGATGAACAATAGAAAAATCCTCTTGAAATCCGAAAAAAGTTATTTCTCTTGGTTGTTAAACCAAATGAGAAATAATGAGGCTTTAATACCAACTGTTAAGAAAGAGTCAGCACTAAGAGAGGGGGTAAATTAGCGCAGCGGTAAAATCACATCGGTTTCGAAAATATTTTCATTCATTGAAAACTGATCTCGAAAATATGCTTGACTTGAAAGCATGTTCATAAACGTATTGAAAGCAGTAAGCAAGTAAAGTGATTTGCAGTTAAAGTAAATTGCTCAAAAGAAACACAAACCAGATTTTTATAGTGGTTCGGTCGTCGTGACCTACATCCACTCCGTCGATTTCTCTTCTATCGAGGCCATCGGCATCCACTATCGGTCTTCCTTCAATGGGCAAAGACCAACTACCCTTTTACACCCCTCTTCTCCTTTTCACATATTTAGGAGATAACCTTTACAAGCACTCACTCCTCTCTTAAACAAAATTCTAGAATTAGAGTAGAGGAGAAAATTTCTCAAGAGATTGTAACAGTGTTTCTCACTTTTAAATTCTCTATGCTTGTGTAAGTTAACCAGTGATGAGAGGGCTATTTATAGACCTCAAGTTGATTCAAACTTGGAGCCTAAAAACATCTCATCCCGGGTTTCCCAGGTCCTGATGGTACTACCGCCTATAGCACTGACACTGGGCGATACCACCGCTTGGAAGACTATGTCTAGGTGGTACCACCGCCCAGACTGGCGGTACCAACGCTTGACACTGACACTGGGCAATACCACCGCCTGACACTGTCTCGGAGACTGTGCCATGATGGTACCACCTATTGGGTCACTGTTTGGGCCTTTCATTGGGCCCAACACAATCCATACATGAGCCCAACTAGCCCCTAATTGGGTTGGCCCAAATCCAATTCCAATTATATGCTAACTATGAATTCTAAGACATTTACTAAGCTAAACAAGTCCGTAAGTCTAGTTTTCTTCCGGCGATCTTCCGGCGAACTTCCGACTATCTCTCGGCAATGTTTCAGCGACCTCCCGACAAGCTCCTAGATTACACGACGATCTTCTTAGCGAGTTTCAATGAGCTTCTTTGGTAAGCTCCTGGACTTCTTAGTCAATTCGGGTAGAACTTCCGATGAACGTCCGAACTTTCGACGAACTCTCGAACTCCCAACAAAATCGTGTTCTTGACTTCGGGACTTCATTTTATTTTATGCCTTGCTATCATAGTTAATCCTGCACACAGAAAACCCACTTTGATCTAGACAATTATTACAAAGCTTGAATCATGTTGTCCGACATGTCATTGGTTCATCGATGCTTCATCCGATTCTTCGGCGCATCGTCCTCTCTTGGAACCTATTGCCCAATCGGCTAGTTGATCTCCACAACTCCGATATCCTTGGTACAATATCCGCTCTTCTTGGCCCGATGCCTAAAACTATGGCCTGAAGCCTATCGATACGTCAACTGATCCTTCGGTGTAACATCTAATCTTCTAACATTTTTCACCGGCCCAACATGATTCTTCCTACTTCAATTGTCTCTCCTTGATTGAAGCTTCCTGCATCACTCAAAATGCAGATCAAATCATAAACTCTATCAATTAGTTTCATCATCAAAATCTGAGATTCAACAATATGGTTGGTCTTAATTTGAAAGTATCGCATGATCAAGTACGGTCTCCATTTGATTACCGTATGCACAATTGCGAGCATCTCCTTGTCATAAATAGTCATCCTAAGATGGGAATGAGATAATGCCTTACTGGTATAAGTGAGGGGGTGGCCATCTTGTATTAGTACAATACTAATTCTGACTCTGAAGGCATCGGCTTCAGTAACAAAAGTATTACTGAAGTCGAGTAGAGCTAGTATGGGCGTTTTCATTATTGCGGCTTTAAGTTCGTCGAAGGCGGTGGTGACTTTGTCCAACCATTGGAAAGTATCTTTTTTCAATAAGAGGTGTACTAATCTTTCTATAGTTTTTCACGAACTTGCAGTAGTAGCCTATTAAACTGAGAAAGCCACTTAGCGATTTTATGTTCCTCGGGGTCGACCAGTTCCGCATTACTTCAATTTTGGAGGGGTCCACTGCCACACCTTCCTCTGATATGATATAACCAAGATATTTCACCTTCTATTAAAGAAAGCTATACTTCGATTTTTTGACAAAAAAACATGTTCTCATAAAATCATAAAAACAAGTCGTAAGTGCTGAAAATAACTTTCTAGAGAAGGACTATAAATAAGGATATCGTCAAAGAAAATCAGCACAAAATTACGAAGATAATTCTTAAAAATATTATTTATAAGGCTTTGGAAGGTGGAGGGAGAATTGGTGAGACCAAAAGGCAATACCAAAAATTCATAGTGGTCGTTGTGTGTTCAAAAGATAATTTTCGATATTTTTTTTCGCACACTCATATTTGATGATACCCAGATCGAAGGTCCAGCTTTGTGAAGACTCATACTCCCTTTAATTCATCAGGCAATTCATCTACCACTGGAATAGGGTATTTCTCCTTTATAATTATGCCATTGAGAGCTCGGTAATCAATGCATATTCGTCATGTTTCATCCTTCTTTCGTACGAGGAGCACCAGTGAAGAGTAGGGGCTGCAACTTGGCCAAATAATCCTGTTTTGAGCATCTCT
The DNA here is from genome assembly GCA_004837865.1 of Musa balbisiana. NCBI lineage: Eukaryota > Viridiplantae > Streptophyta > Magnoliopsida > Zingiberales > Musaceae > Musa > Musa balbisiana. The sequence continues at coordinate 29,146,990 of CM017196.1, read as the reverse complement.
TTTACAATCTTTTCTATTTCATCCTTTTGGAGATGTGGATACTAATATGGTTGAGTATTTGCTAGAGGTTTGCCCTGAAGAATCAGTATACAATGATCATACCGACAGGTAGGATGTAGGTTGCACAGTTCACCAAATATATCTAAAAATTCAACAAGCAAAGGAAGTAGGTTTGGATCTTTAAATTCTATTCGCTCTCCCTTAGTTTTCTACTCAAGTTATACTAAAAAGCTACTGCATGCTTTGTGCAAAACTTTCTCCATTTGTTATGTGTAAATCATCGTTACATCGCCCCCACGTTTCCCGTGCAGTATCCCTTGTTTCCCCTTACTGTAAAATTTCATAATTTGTTTCACAAAATTCTAGGTAATATCACCTAATGTTATTAGCCATTCGCTATTGAGCATGGACTCATAATCATCAAGAGGGAGGAGGAAGAAATCTGCAATTATCTCTTGGTCCTACAGCAATAGTTTCACCTATGGGCACCTATGATCACACTTCAAAACCCGTCCGTCGGTGACCTTAACATCAAACCTGCTGTAATTCTTGATAAGTAAGGCCATTCAGATAGCAACCTTGCTGTTCATAAAATTATTAGTGCTCCTGGTGTCAATAAGAACAGTGATAGGTTATTGATTCAGAAGTCTTCCCACTTTTATTGTTTGTGGGTTCGCGTAACCGGCAAGGGCATGCATCATAATATCAACAAGCTGCTGTTCTTCATCTGTGACCTCTTCCTTATGCTCCTGGACCTCCCCTTTCATGTCTTCAAGAGGTTCAATCAGTAGGAGGTGGCCCCTTTTGCAGTGATGATCGTGGTTCCATGGCTCATCACAATGCCAACAAAGACCCTTTGCTGACCGGTCACGTAGTTTTTCTGTTGTCAATTTTTTTTGTAGCAAAGGATGATTGAGAGTAGAAGGAGGTTTATATACCATGGGCCTATGAGAAATTCTCATCCTTCGAGCATCTTGGTTAAGTCATTATTCTTGTATTCGGGCGAAAGAAATCGCAACTGTCATAGTATGGGGCTGTCGTGCCTTAACCTCCCCTTTTATTTCTAGCTTGAGTCCTTCAATTAATATTCCTCATAATTGATGGTTAGTCCAATCACGAGCAAGGTAAAATAGCTTCTCAAACCTGGTTTGGTACTCTTGAATCATAGAGGTTTGTCAAATCTTTACGAGTTGGCTATCGATATTTTCATACTTCATAAGTCCAAAACGATTCAATAGTGTGTTCTTAAATTGATTCCACGTCAGAGCACCATGATTGTATTCCAGCCAATTATACCATTAAATTGTTGAATCTCAAATTTTGATGATGAAATCAATTGTAAATTGTTTGATCTAATCTATATGTTGAGAAAAATGTGCAGGATTAACTACGACAATAGTAAGACATAAAGCAGGTATTATACCAGAGTCAAGATCAAGATCTCATTGGGAGTTTGAGAGTTCGTCGGAAGTTCGGACGTTGGTCGGAAGTCTGGACATTCGTCGGAAGTCCGGACGTTCGTCGGAAGTTCTATCGGAACTAACCAAGAAGTCTAGGAGCTTGCCAAAGAAGCTCATTGGAACTTGCCAAGAAGATTGTCGTAAAATCCAAGAGCTTGCCGGGAGTCCGCCGGAGCATTGCCGAGAGTTTTTCGAATGTTCGCCAGAAGTACGCAGGAAGCTCACCGGAAGAGCAATTGATGCACCGGAACAAGAAGTGCTATGATCATATCTTAATTATCGTAGTTAGAGCATAAATTAAGTTAGGATTGGGAGGTAATCCCACTAACTTAATTAGGGGCCAACTGCGCCCTTAACAGGGCTAAATTGGGCTAAATTGAGCAGCCAATTCAGCCCCTGAAAATATGGTTAGTGGTGGCACCACCTGGAAAGTAGTGCCCCAGGTTATCTACGTGGTGGTACCGCTCAAACTGGGTGGTGGTACCACCGGTAGTTAATGCTACCAACAATGGTACTACCCCTGTCAAGTGGTGGTACCGCTAGAGCTCGGTCTCCGAGCTCTATCAAGCGGTGGTACCGCCCAGACTGAGCAGTAGAACCGCCTAGTGTCAGCGGTAGTACCGCCAATACCCCAGAAAACCAGGATGAGACAATTTTTGGCTCTATTTTTGAAGCCATTGGGGCCTATAAAAATCCCACCCTTTTCTACATGAAAGGGCACAAAAGTATTGGCATAATCTTGAATCTTTGAAGTATTAATGAGTTGTAAAAGTGCTAGAGTTCTCCTCCTCCCTTTCTAAGTGTTGAGATCATTCAAGAGAGGTATGAGACTTGTAAGGGTTCACTCCTAAACCCGTGAAAAGGAGAAAGCGCTGTAAAGAGGTGGTTGGTCTTCACCTATTGAAGGAAGGCCTTTAGTGGACGCTGATGACCTCGTTGGAGGAGGAATCCGAAAGTGGATGTAGGTCACGTTGACCGAACCACTCTAAATTCTGGTTTACTTTTTATTTATGTAATTTACATTACTACAAATTTCTTTAATCTTCTCTTGCACTTTTACAAAAACTCTCAAGTCCAATTTCTCTTTGAAACAGATTGAATCGAAACCATTTTCATCGAAATCGGTTTTAATCGAAACAAAGACTTTTGAAATCGCGAAAATTTTCTACTGCACTAATTCGCCCCCCCCCCCCCCCTCTTAGTGCTGCTCTTGATCCTAATAATTGGTATTAGAGCAAGGTTCACTCTCATTTGGTTTAAAACCCAAGAGAGATGACATTTGCCGACAACCAAGAGAGTCATTCAATTACATGTCCGCCTATGTTCAATGGGATGGATTACACATATTGAAAGATTAGAATAAAGATATTCCTAATTTCAATGGATTTTGAGTTATAGAACATTGCCAAAAATGGTTTTCAAAAGTCTTCTCTTCGAATGAACGATTGGAATGAGTTGGAAAAGAAGGCTTTTACTTTAAATGTCGAGGCTATGAATGCCTTGGTTTGTGTATTAAATAAAAACGAGTTTAATCGAGTATTGATTTGTGAAATGACTTTTGATATTTGGCACACACTCGAAGTGACTCATGAAGGCACTAGTAGAGTGAAGGAGTCAAAAATCAATCTTTTAGTGCATACTTATGAGTTGTTTCGGATGAAACCGAGTGAGACCATTGGAGACATGTACACCCGATTTACAGAAAAGAGGTGTAAAAGGGTAGTTGATCTTTGCCCATTGAAAGAAGATCAGTAGTGGAAGTCGGTGGCCTCAAGTGAAGAGGAATCGGGAGTAAATATAGTTCACGATGACCGAATCACTATAAAAATCTGGTTTGCATTTCCTTCATACTTTTTCTTTATATTGCAAATTATTTCACTTCTTTGTTACTTTAGTTGTACACTCTTACGAATATTATCAAAGTTAAACATTTTCGAATATCGATTTTCATCATAAGAAATTTTTTAAACCGACTCGATTTTCATGTACGTACTAATTTACTCCTCCTTCTTGAAAGATATATTATATTTTGATAAAAAGAAAAAATATGGAAAAAATAGAAAAGCCACAAATTGTTTAGATTCTGAATAAATAAGAAATAAAAAATCTCTAAAATAGAAAAGGAACGGTGTATGCCCATTGGATCTAATTCAAAGCTTTAATTTATAGTTATTTTAACTTATTAATTATACATTTTGCTTTTATTATTTATTACAATTTACTATATTTTTATATATTTATTTATTATTGTTTATAATATAAATTGATATGTAAGCAAATTATTCAATGGAATTATTTTTGATATTAAGATGCTATATTTTATTGATATTTTTTGTATAAATTTAATTAGTAAATAGACAATTTTTGAAGCTTAAAAATAAAAAAATAATGGTCATATAGACCTTTCAAATTTAATTTTAAGTATCATAAATATTTTTTTAAAAATTTATATTTTATTTTTTTCAAAAATGTAAATATTATTATTATATTACTCTTGAGTTTATAGTTAGAAAAATAGTATTAAATTTATTTTTCTAAAAATAATTTAATTTATTATATAATTTTATTATTTATATATATAAATTGATATATATATATATATAAGTAAATTATTTGAAATAATTTATTTTAAAATAATTTAAATTTTAGATTGGTTGAACTGGTTCAATTGTATAGGTTGGTTCATTAAAAATGTAGTATAGAAGATGGCAGCATTTAATGGGAGAGATAAGATAGCAACTTTTAAGGAGAAAAGACAAAAGTTATTGGAGGGTTACTTACACCATTTTGAAAAGTTGAGGCTCTCTGGAATGTTAAACATAGTGTTTCTGCTGACCAAGCAAACTTGCCAGAACATAAAGATTTTTAATTCAAATTCGAGCATTTTATACATCCTTTAATATAATACTTTTTTTACTAAAAAAATCAGAATTCCTATCAAGGTATAGTTGGCATCATCGCTTTACAAATTTTAGGATAGATATGAGAATCCCAACCGGAAATCAGCACCCGAAGGAATATTGACACAAGCAAGATGAGTTACAACTCATACACTTCAGATACTAGAGTGACATCTTTCTATCATTATTTTTTTAATTAATTGATAATCATTATTAAAATTTAATCAAATTTATAATATATTTTATCTAATTACATAGGATCACATAGACTAACTGCCATAATATATAAATGTTCAACAAGGTCAGCGTGTAATATGGAAAATGCACAGTTAATTCTGGAGAATACACTAACTGTAGCTCGTTGGAAATGTGATCCTATTTTATTCTAGAATCTTACAGCTACAATTGATGTTATTCAACATTCAAACATAGCGTATGTGCTGACCAAGCAACCTTGCCTGCACATAAAGATTTCTAATAGTATAACTATTTTTTTATTAAAAAAAGTCAACATAAATTAAACAAGAGGTGCAGCGAGTTGAACGTGAGAAAAAACAAATTATGGGGTAGATAAATGTTACCATAGGTTATCCATCAATCTTGAATCTCAAATATCAAAAATATTTTATGGTTCCATCATGTTTTTGTGGAAATAGAAAAAACTTGGAGAAAATAAGAAAACCATAAATTGTTTAGATTCTGAATAAATAAGAAATATTAAAATAATTCAATAAAATAGAAAATTAGTGACAGATGTCCATCTAGGTCTAATTTCAAGTATTCATGAAAATTTTAAAGTATTTGAATATGCGATATATTATTTTTGCTTTGACATTGAAAATAATATATGAGATACTAGGACTTAATATTTTTTGACCAAAATTTTAACATAAAATTTTCATCTATTTAAAAGCTCAAATGTCAAAAAAACATTACATGGATCTATCATGTTTTGGTGAAAATAGAAAAAATGGAGAAAATAAAAAATCATAAATTATTCAAATTATGAATATTTAAATATATCAAAAAAAATTAAAATCGAAAAAAAAGAGATAGATGTCCATCTAGGTCTAATTTAAAGCTTTCATAAAAAAATTAGTATATTTGAACCTCTCCTTGCGTACGATATATTATTTTTGCTTTGACATTGAAAATAGTACATTGGGTTGATGCAATAGTTTTAAAAAAATTAGAGTATTTGAACTAGTCCTTGTATGTGATATATTATTTTTGGTTTGACTCCAAAAATATCATATCAAATATTAATGCTTAATTTTTTATGAAATTTTTATCATTAGTTGTCTATCTATTTAAAAGCTCAAATGTCAAAAAAACATTACATGGATCTATCATGTTTTGGTGAAAATAGAAAAAATGGAGAAAATAAAAAATCATAAATTATTCAAATTATGAATATTTAAATATATCAAAAAAAATTAAAATCGAAAAAAAAGAGATAGATGTCCATCTAGGTCTAATTTAAAGCTTTCATAAAAAAATTAGTATATTTGAACCTCTCCTTGCGTACGATATATTATTTTTGCTTTGACATTGAAAATAGTACATTGGGTTGATGCAATAGTTTTAAAAAAATTAGAGTATTTGAACTAGTCCTTGTATGTGATATATTATTTTTGGTTTGACTCCAAAAATATCATATCAAATATTAATGCTTAATTTTTTATGAAATTTTTATCATTAGTTGTCTATCTATTTAAAAGCTCAAATATTAAAATATATTATATAGATATTGTTAGGATTGAAATCGGTACTAAGAGGGAGGGAGGAGTGAATTAGTGCTTTTGTAAAAATAACAATTTGAAAAAATCTCGTTTGATAAACCCGGTATTGAAAAGATACTTAATTTGAAAACATTCATAAAATGTAATAAGTAATAATATCAGTAAGCAATAAAGATAAATGGTAAAAGAAAAGAGCATACCAGATTTATAGTGGTTCGGTCATCGTAACCTATGTCCAGAATGATTTGAACGTGTACTTCCAATATGCAATGATTTAAAGATGTGCAAGTTTATCATTTTTGCTTCTTGAGATAGCCAAGATAATACTTCTTTATAATGTTCAAGATAGCAAGTTCTACATCATGCAAGCTAGCAAATTAGAGATGTTCAAAAAAGCAACTCTTGCTTCTTGAAATATGCAAGTTGCAAGCTAGCAAATTTTTGCTTCCTTTGCAATGTTTGAGGTAGCAAAAATTTGCTTCCGTTGCAAAGTGCAAGTTAGCATGTTTTGCATCTTGAGCTAGCAATATTTCTCCCCCTTTGTCATTGTCAAAAAGAAGGGAAGACCCTTTACATCAATTTTTAAATTATGACATGTCAGGATCGGGGTCAGCACTAAGAGGATGGGTGAATTAGTGCAGCGGTAAAAGTCACGTCGGTTCAAAAAACTTTATTTCGATAAAATCAGTTTCCGATGTAAAACCATTTCGTAAATATCTGAACTTAAAACATGTTCGTAAATGTATTGAAAGCAGTGAGCTATTAAAGAGGTTTGCAGTAAAGATAAATTGCTCAAAGAAATACAAACCAGAGAATACGGCAGTTTTAGAGTGGTTCGGTCAACGTGACCTACATCCACTTTCGGCTTCCTCCTCCGATGAGGTCATCGGCATCCACTAAGGGCCTTCCTTCAATAGGCGAAGCCCAATCACCTTTTACACCTCTCTTCTCCTTTTACTGGGTTTAGGAGTTAACCCTTACAAGCACTCACTCTCCTCTCTAAACAGAATTCTAACACTTAGACTAGAGGAGGATTCTCACAAGAGATTTCTACAGCGATTGTTTATTTTAAACTCTTTGTACTTGTGTGCTTTAACTAGGGATGAGAGGGTATTTATAGGCTTCAAGTTGATTCAAACTTGGAGCCTAAAACTTTCCCATCCCAGGTTCCCTAAGCACAGGCGGTACCACCGCCTGGGGGTCAATGCTGGGCGGTACCATCGCTTGACACAGTCTCGAAGACTATGCCACAACGGTGAGACTTCTTTGGGCACTGTTTGGGCCTCTTATTGGGCCCAACACAGTTCTTACATGGGCCTAGCTGGCCCATAATTAGGTTGGCCCAAATCCAAGCCCAATTACGTGCTAACTACGAAATTCTAAGACATTTGCTAAGCTAAACAAGTCCCTATGTCTATTCTTCCGGTGAACTTCCGATGATCTCTCGGCAATGTTCCGGCAGACTCCTGGTAAGCTCTTGGACTTCACGATGATCTTCTTGGCGAGTTCCGACGAGCTTCTCTGGCAAGCTCCGAGACTCCTCTACTGGTTCCTCCAGAACTTCCGATGAACGTCCGGACTTCCGACGAACTCTCGAACTCCCAACGTGATCTCGATCTTGACTCTGGGACTTCATTTTGCTTCATGCCTTGCTATTGTAGTTAATCCTGTACATGTAAAACATACTTCGATCTAGACAATTAATACTAAGCATTAATCATGTTGTCCGATCATGTCATTGGTCCCTCGATGCTTCGTCTGGTTCTCCGGTGCATCGTCCTCTTTTGCGGCCTATTGCCCAATCAGCTAGTTGACTCCACAACTCTGATATCCTTAGTGCAATATCTGCTCTTCTTGGCCCATTGCCCGAATCTACGACCTGAAGCCTTCTGTCGATACGTCGATCGTTCCTCTGACCCGACATCCAATCTTCTGACATGTTTTCCCCTGGCACAATATGATTTTTCCTGCTTTAATTGTCTCATCCTGATTGAAGCTTCCTACGTTATTCAAAACGCAGATTAAAACATAAACACTTATAGATTAGTTTCATCATCAAAATCCGAGATTCAACAATCTCTCCCTTTTTTATGATAACAACCAATTGACTACAGAGTTAACCTTAACTCCCAGAGTTTAAACAAACTCCCCCTATCAATATGCCATATTGATCGAAACTCTTGGATTCAAAAATCCAAGCAACATGTCATGATCAAATCATGTATGACATCAACATACTTCTCCCCCTTTGTCATCAACAAAAAGGAGAAATTCCCACTATTCATGTGTTTGGAATATAAAAAGTTCAAATCATTGCATAATTAACATAATCTCCAGTTTTATCATTATGCAATTTTGCTATCATCATAGATATGCAAGGTAGTGAGATAGCATGTTCTACTTCATACAAGCTAGCAAATTTTACAACATTTTAGAACATGCAAGCTAGCAGTTTTAAGATGTTCAAGAAAGTAACACTTGCTTCTTGAAATATGCAAGTTGCAAGCTAGCAAATTTTTGCTTCATTTGCAATGTTTGAGCTAGCAATTTTGCTTTCGTTGCAAAGTGCAAGTTAGCATGTTTTGCATCATGAGATAGACAAGATAGCACTTTTGCAATTTTTGTTTCTTAAGATAGGCAAGCTAGTGATGTTCAAGATAGCAAGCTCTTTCTTCTCTTTTGAGAAGTGTCATTTTTTGCTTCCTTTGCAAAGTGCAAGCTAGCAAAATTTTGTTTCATTCTTGAATTGTGCAAGAAGGGTTGGATGTTCTATTGTTAGGATCAAAATTTTGGTTGATTGTTAGGATTAGGGGTCAGCACTAAGAGGAGGGGGGGGGGTGGGTGTGAATTAGTGTAGCGGTAAGATAACGATGGTTTAAAAACTTTCGTACGATAAAACCGTTTTCGACGTAAAACCATTTTTGGAACTTAACTTGAAAGTGAGTTCATAAAAGTATTGAAGGCAGTAAGCACTTAAAGAGGTTTGCAGTGAAGATAAATTACACAAATGTAAATGCAAACCAGATTTTAGAGTGGTTCGGTCAACGTGACCTACATCCACTTTCGGCTTCCTCCTCCGACGAGGTCACCGGCGTCTACTAGAGGCCTTCCTTCAATAGGCGAAGGCCAATCATCTTTTACAACTCAATTACCCTTTTACCGGGTTTAGGAGATAACCCTTATACCCCCACTCACTCCTCTCTCAAACTATTCTAACACTTTAGATCTTTGAGAGGAGCTCACATAAGATTGTAGTAGCGTTTCTATACTTTTTTCTCTCAATGCTTGTGTTCTTTAACCAGGGATGAGAGGGGTATTTATAGGATTCAAGTTGGTTCAAACTTGGAGCCTAAAACTATCCCATCCCGGGTTCCCCGGGCATGGGTGGTACCATCGCTTGGGGGCCAGTGCTGAGCGATACCACTGCTTGACACAGTCTCGAAGATTGTGCCATGACGGTGAGGCTTCTTGGGACACTGTTTGGGCTTCTTATTGGGCCCAATATAGTTCTTACATGGGCCTAGCTAGCCCCTAATTGGGTTGACCCAAATCCAAGCCCAATTACATGCTAACTACGAAATCCTAAGACATTTGCTAAGCTAAACAAGTCCCTATGTCTATTCTTCCAGTGAGCTTCCGGCGATCTTTCGACGAACTTCCAACGGACTCCCAGCAAGCTCCTGGACTTCACGATGATCTTCTTGGCAAGTTTCGATGAGCTTCTCTGACAAGCTCCAAGACTTCTCGGCTGATTCCTCTAGAACTTCCGACGAGCGTCCGGACTTCTGACGAACTCTCGAACTCCCAATGTAATCTCGATCATGACTCTGGGACTTTATTTTGCTCCATGCCTTTCCATCATAGTTAATCCTGCACATGTAAAACATACTTCAATCTAGACAATTAATACTATGCATTAATCAAGCTGTCCGGTATGTCATTGGTCCCTCGACGCTTCGTTCGATTCTTTGGCGCATCGTCCTCTCCTACGGCCTATTGCCCAATCAGCTAGTTGACTCTGCAACTTCGATATTCTTGGTGCAATGTCCGTTCTTCTTGGCCCAATGCCCGAATCCACGGCTCGAAGCCTTCTGTCGATACGTCAACTGATCCACCTGCCCGACGTCCAATCTTCTGACATGTTCCTCCGGCCCAACATGATTTTTCTTGCTTTAATTGTCTCATCCTGATCGAAGCATCCTGTGCCACTCAAAATGCAGATTAAAACATAAACACATATCAATTGGTTTCATCATCAAAATCCAAGATTCAACAATCTCTCCCTTTTTGATGATGACAACCAATTGACGACGAAGTTAACATTAACTCCTGGAGTTTAAACAAACTCCCCCATCAATATGCCTTATTGATAGAAACTCTTAGATTAAAAAATCCAAGCAATATGTCATAATCAAATCATGCATGACATCAACATACTTCTCCCCCTTTGTCATCAACAAAAAGTAGAAGTCCAACTATTCATGTGTTTAGAAGTAGGAGTTCAAATCATTGCATAATAAATCTTCAAGTTCTATCATCATAGATATGCAAGTTGGCATATTTGCTTTTCTTGAGATAGGCAAGATAGTAATTTTTGGTAATGTTCAAGATAGCAATGTTTGCCTCTTCTTGAAATGTGTAACTTAGCACACATTGCTTCTCATGAGATTTGCAAGATAGCACTTTTGCTTCTTTTGAGATAGCAACTCTTTGCTTCTCTTTAGATCACAAGCTAGCAATTCTAGCAAATTATACATCATGCAAGGTAGCAAATTTTTGTGATGTTCAAGATAGTAAGTTCTTTCTTCTCTTTTGAGAAGTGCTATTTTTTGCTTCCTTTGTAAAGTACAAGCTAGCAAAATGCAAGATAATAAGCTAGCAAGAAACAATATTTTACATGAAGCAAACTACATGAAGTACGTTTGCATCTTCTCTTGACTTGTGCAAGCTAGCTAGCAACATTTCTCCCCCTTTGTCATTGTCAAAAAGATGGGAAGACCCTTTACATCAATTTCTAAATCATGACAAAGGTAAGTATCAATCTTATTTGTGCATCATTACATTTTCAAATTAAGACATGCACAATTTCAAAACCATACATTTCATTTTTCATGCATGATACAAATAAATCAATCATCATTATGAGCATATCATACATGATACTAAAACATTAAAAACTTTTAAGCATTTATCAATATTTTGATCATGATACGAAATATTCATCATTTAGAGCATTCATGATACACATCATATGCAACACATACATCATCATAATAAAAAAAATAAGTATTGCATGTATCATTCCATCACATGGAGAATATCAAGAAGAATCATAGTATGAAAAATCTTGATTCATAGAAAAATATCATGTATCGAATATCGAGAAATCAAGATGATGATATAGATGAAGACATTCCTATAGCAAAAAGATGTCACGTAAATGATCTCGATTCATGTATAATATCTCTCAATTTTTTATGAATCATTATAATTCCAAAAAATCATGATTTATTTTGATAAATTTCAATAAAAATATACAATAACACATAGTAGGAGATCTTGATTCATAAATGATTTCAAGTTATAATTCATGAGAAATCAAGATCATGATTTTGATAAAAACCATTAAATTCAAATCATCAAAATTATCAAAATCTCAACATTACTTTCAAGAGATTCAAAATGGACACAAACAACTTTATCAATCTCTTAGTAAAAAATTGATAAGATAGAGAAAAAAATTTTTTTAAAAAAATACTTTTCTCTTTTTACTTGTTTAAATTCATGTGATTTATTTCATTTATGCCAAATAAAAATGTGCATCAATGTTTAGGATCAAAAAATGAATTTCGTCATAAAAACCATCAAGACCAATAACTCACAAAAATCATCATGTATAACTTTAAAATCTCATGCATAAAATCATCAAATCATGGTATCAAAACTTCAATATTTTCATTACAACATCAAGCAAGGTTTCACTGAACATAATTTTGAATGATTCTTATAGATATCTAAAACTTCTTTAGTTATAATTTATATGATTGACTTTATATTAGCATGCTCAAATTTTTGTTCTTATGTCAAAACTATACATCATGTTTGAAAAACAAAGACAAGGTTCATAAAAAATATCAAGCCTTCCATACAAAAGCCATACATTGTCATTGAAAAACAATATGCAAATCATCAAAATACACATTCTTACTTCTCAAGCACATACATAAGATTAATCTTACTAGGTGTGCAATCATTAGATTTATATCTAACATTTTATTGCATTAACATAAAACATGTAATTTTCATTATCATTTTTAAAATTATGAGCATGATCATATTTTTACATTTTCATTTTTAAACATTTAATTTTCAAGAAAATTAATTCAAAACTTAATTACAAAAAAAAATACATCATGAAAAGCATAATGTAATTTCAAAGTAAATTAAGGGGATTTCGATGACCTCATTATTGAAAGTGGTTAAGGCGTAGTTTGCCACCTCGCCTTTCTCGATTTTCTCTTCATCTTTAGAGTAGCTCGATTCATCCTAATTTTTATTCTTTTTCGTGCATTTAAAGCAAGTAGTTCCATTTTTTTTATTCATAAATTTTTGTTTTATTAACTTTTTAAATTTCTTAGTGAGTTCAAGTTCACCATCACTTGAGCTTATGCTCGAATGATCTTCAATTATTCTATGTCCCAAATCCTTCCTGTTCTTTGGAAGGTGGTTTTGTCCATCATGTTCATCATGTGCATTGTGCATCATTTTATATGTTATCAATGAATCGATAAGTTCTTCAAGTGGAAAAATATTTAAATCTTTTGTTTCTTGTATTGTCATTACTTTCAATTCCCAAGTTTTAGAAAGTGATCTTAAGATCTTATTAACGAGTTCAAAGTTTGAAAAACTTTTACCAAGTGCTTTTAGACTATTGACGACATCTGTAAAACAGGTGTACATGTGTCCAATAGTCTCTTTTGATTCCATACAAAACATCTCAAAATCATGCATCAAAAAATTTACTTTAGAATCTTTTACACAACTTGTGCCTTTGTGTGTGATTTCAAGAGTGCACCAAATATCGAAAGCTATTTCACACAAAGAAACCCGATTAAACTCCATTTTATCTAAGGTGCAAAATAAAGCATTCATAACTCTAGCATTTAAAGAAAATATCTTCTTCGCCAAATCATTCTAATGGTTCATTGGAAGAGAAGACATTCGAAAACCGTTCTCGATAATATTCTATAAATTTAAATCCAACGAAGGCAAGAAAACTCTCATTTGAGTTTTCCAATAAGTGTAGTCCGTCCTATTGAAAAATGGAGGACGAATGAGAGAGTGACCCTCTTGAAAGTCGAAAAGAGCCATTTCTCTTGGGTGTTAAACAAACAAAGAAATCACGAGACTCTGATACCAATTGTTAGAATCAGGGGTCGGCAATGAGAGTGGGGGGGGGGGGGGGGGGGGGGGGGGGGTGGGAGGGTGAATTAGTGTAGTGGTAAGATAACGATGGTTTAAAAACTTTCGTACGATAAAATTGTTTCCGACGTAAAACCATTTTCGGAAACTTAACTTGAAAGTGAGTTCATAAAAGTATTGAAGGCAATAAGCACTTAAAGAGGTTTGCAGTAAAGATAAATTGCACAAATGTAAATGCAAACCAGATTTTAGAGTGGTTCGGTCAACATGACCTACATCCACTTTCGGCTTCCTCCTTCGACAAGATCATCGGCGTCCATTAGAGGCCTTCCTTCAATAGGCTAAGGCCAATCACCTTTTACAACTTAATTCTCCTTTTATCGGGTTTAGGAGATAACCCTCCCCCACTCACTCCTCTCTCAAACTATTCTAACACTTTAGATCTTTGAGAGGAGCTCACATAAGATTGTAGCAGCATTTCTATACTTTTTTTCTCTTAATGCTTGTGTGCTTTAACCAGGGATAAGAGGGGTATTTATAGGCTTCAAGTTGATTCAAACTTGGAGCCTAAAACTTTCCCATCTCGGGTTCCCCGGGCACAAGCGGTACAACCGCCTAGACTAGCGATACCACCAGTTGCTTCTTGAAATATGCAAGTTGCAAGCTAGCAAATTTTTGCTTCCTTTGCAATGTTTGAGCTAGCAATTTTGCTTCCATTGCAAAGTGCAAGTTAGCATGTTTTGCATCTTGAGATAGACAAGATAGCACTTTTGCATTTTTTGTTTCTTAAGATAGGCAAGCTAGTGATGTTCAAGATAGCAAGCTCTGTCTTCTCTTTTGAGAAGTGCCATTTTTTGCATCCTTTGCAAAGTGCAAGCTAGCAAAATTTTGCTTCATTCTTGAATTGTACAAGCTAGCATCTTTCTCTTTGAGATGTGCACATTAGCAACTCTTTCTCCCCCTTTGTCATTGGTAAAAAGAAGGGAAGACCCTTTACATCAATTTTCAAATTATGACAAAGGTAAGTATCAATCTTATTTGTGCATCATTATATTTTCAAATTAAAACATGCACAATTTCAAAAACCTTACATTTCATTTTTCATGCACAATATCGAAAAATAAATCAATCGTCGTTATGAACATCCATGATACACATCATATGCCATACATCACATACATCATCATAATAAAAAGCATAAGTATTGCATGCATCATTCCAAATCATAAATGTTTCAAATCATGGTGGTATTAATTTGTCAAATTGCATCCTACCATGCATAATCATAACTTTTCCCTCTTTTATCATTATAAACAAGAAAGAATAAGGGAAGAACAAAATATTATAAAATATTTCAATTATTTCAAGGCATATAAGCCACAAATACAAAGACATCATGTCATGAAGGATAAAATCACTTGAATACCATAAGACACGATTCATATCATAAATCTCTTCTTTAAATAAAATACCAAAAAATCATAGGAGTACAAAGAAGAGATCTTGATTCCAAAAAAATCTTAATTTTAAATATTAAGAAATCAAAATCATGATTTAGATAAAAATTTATTCAAATTTAAATCATCAAAATCATTTTCAAAGGCCAAGAGATTCATAAAAATGATACAAATGGATTCATCAAAATCAATAAGAAAGAGAAAAATAATTTTCAAGAAAAATTTTAGTTGTTTCAATTCATATGATTTTATTTCATCTATGCCAAATAAAAACATGTATCAACATTTAGGATCGAAAAATGAATTACGTCATTAAAACCATCAAGACCAATAAATCACAAAAATTATCATGTATAACTTTAAAATATCATGCATAAAATTATCAATCATGGTATCAAAACATTTAATATTTTCATCATTATGCATTACTTTAAATCAAACATGATTTCATTTAATCAAAATCGAAAAATAATATGAAAATCAACATGATACACATTATTACTTCTTAACCACATATAGCATGATTTCATAAGGTATTTTTAATCAAAATTAAATTTTTTTTATTAAACATGTAATTTCTATTATCATTTTCGAAATTAGCATGATCATAATTTTTGCATTCCCCACCCCCCCCCCCCCCCCCCCCCTTTTTTTTTTTTAAAAACATGCAATTTTAAAAAAATAATTTTTCTAAACTAAATAAAAAAGAAAATGCATCATGGAAAGCATCATATAATTTCAAAGTAAATTAAAGGTATTTTGATTACCTCAATGTCGAAAGCCGTTAAGGTGTAGTTTGCCACCTCGCCTTTGTTGATTTTCTCATCGTCTTCGGAGGAGCTCGAGTCATCCCAAAGTTCTTCCTTCTTCTTGCATTCATAACAAGTAGGTTCGTTCTTTTTAAGTTTATTTTTGTTCTTCAATTTTTGTTTCAAGAACTTTTTAAATTTCATTTGTAGTTCAAGTTCACCATCACTTGAGCTTATGCTCGAGTGGTCTTCAAATGTTCTAAGCTCGAAATCCTTCTTGTTCTTTGGAAGGTGATTTTTAAGTTTTTTACGTGCATTGCACGTCATTTCATAGGTCATCAAGGACCCTATTAGTTCTTCGATTGGAAATTGGTTCAAGTTTTTCGATTCTTGAATAGCCGTTATTTTTGAATCCCAACTCTTATTAAGAGAACGCAAAATCTTATTTACAAGCTCAAAATCCGAAAAACATTTGCCAAGAGCTTTTAAACCATTGACAACATCCGTAAAACAAGTGAACATGTCAACAATGGTTTCGCTCAGCTTCATTCGAAAAAGTTCGAAATCATGTATTAAAAAATTAATTTTTGAATCTTTAACTTTGCTAAGTCCCTTCATGTGTGATTTCAAGAGTGTACCAAATATCAAAAGCTGTTTCGCAAGTAGAAACACGATTAAACTCATTTCTATTTAAGGTGCAAAACAAGGTATTCATAGCCTTTGCATTTAGAGAAAATGTCTTCTTCTCTAAATCATTCCAGTGGTTCATTGGAAGAGAAGACATTTGAAAACCAAATTTGACTATGTGCCATAAATCGAGATTCAACGAAAGCAAGAAAACTCTCATTCGAGTTTTCCAATAAGTGTAATCTGTCCCATTGATAAAGGGAGGATGAATGAGAGAGTGATCCTCTTGAAAGCCGAAAAGAGTCATTTCTATTTGGGTGTTAAACCAAATTAGAAAACGAGGCTCTGATACCAATTGTTAGGATCGGGGTTGGCACTAAGAGGGAGGGTGAATTAGTGCAGCGGTAAAAGTTACGTTGGTTCAAAAAACTTCGTTTCGATAAAATCGGTTTCTGACGTAAAACTGTTTCATAAATATTTTAACTTAAAACACGTTCGTAAATGTATTGAAAGCAGTGAGCTATTAAAGAGGTTTGCAATAAAGATAAATTGCTCAAAGAAATGCAAACCAGAGAACAC
The DNA here is from genome assembly GCA_004837865.1 of Musa balbisiana. Classification (NCBI taxonomy): domain Eukaryota; kingdom Viridiplantae; phylum Streptophyta; class Magnoliopsida; order Zingiberales; family Musaceae; genus Musa; species Musa balbisiana. The sequence goes on along the minus strand of CM017196.1, from coordinate 29,130,054 downwards.
GACAGTTTTAGAGTGGTTCGGTCAACGTGACCGACATCCACTTTCGACTTCCTCCTCCGATGAGGTCACCGACGTCCACTAGAGGCCTTCCTTCAATAGGCGAAGGCCAATCACCTTTTACATCCCTCTTCTCCTTTTACCGGGTTTAGGAGATAACCCTTACAAGCACTCACTCACCTCTCTAAATAGAATTCTAACACTTAGACTAGAGGAGGATTCTCACAAGAGATTTCTACAGCGATTCTTTACTTTTAAACTCTCTATGCTTGTGTGATTTAACTAGGAATGAGAGGGTATTTATAGGCTTCAAGTTGATTCAAACTTAGAGCCTAAAACTTTCCCATCCTGGGTTCCCCGAGCACGAGTGGTACCACCGCTTGCGCTGGGCGGTACCACCACCTAATGTCAGTCTAACACTGACACTGCCCTAGGTGGTACCATCGCCTGGGGGTAGTGCTGAGCGGTACCACCGCCTAGCACCCTGCTAGGGGCGGTACAACTGCCCAGACAAGCAATATCACTGCCTGACATAATCTCGAAGACTGTGCCATGACGGTGAGACTGCTTTGGGCATTGTTTGGGCCTCTTATTAGGCCCAACACAGTTCTTACATGGGCCTAGCTAGCCCCTAATTGGATTGGCCCAAATCCAAGCCCAATTACGTGCTAATTATGAAATCCTAAGACATTTGCTAAGCTAAACAAGTCCCTATATCTATTCTTCCGGCGAGCTTCTAACGAACTTCTAACGAACTTCCGATGATCTCTTGACAATGTTTCCACAGACTCCTGACAAGCTCTTGGACTTCACGATGTTCTTCTTGGCGAGTTCCGATGAGCTTCTCTGGCAAGCTCCGAGACTTCTCGGCTGGTTCCTCCAGAACTTCCGACAAACGTCCAGACTTCCAACGAACTCTCGAACTCCCAACGTGATCTCGATCTTGACTTCGAGACTTCATTTTGCTTCATGCCTTGCTATTGTAGTTAATCCTGCACATGTAAAACATACTTCGATCTAGATAATTAAAACTAAGCATTAATCACGTTATCCGTTCATGTTATTGGTCCCTTGATGCTTCGTCCGATTCTTTGGCGCATCGTCCTCTCTTGCGGTCTATTGCCCAATCAGCCATTTGACTCTGTAACTCCAATATCCTTAGCACAATATCCACTCTTCTTGGCCCGATGCTCGAATCCACGGCCCGAAGCCTTCTGTCGATATGTCGATCGTTCCTCCGGCCCGACGTCCAATCTTTTGACATGTTTTCCCTAACACAATATGATTTTTCCTGCTTTAATTGTCTCATCCTGATCGAAGCATCCTGCGTCACTCAAAACATAGATTAAAATATAAACACCTATAGATTGGTTTCATCATCAAAATATGAGATTCCACATGATAAAGGTAAAGTATCAACCTTATTTCAACATGTTTGTGCATCATTATAGTTTCAATTTACAACATCCATAATTTTAAAACTTTACATATCATCCTTACTCTATGCATGATACCAAATCATCATTTATAATTACTTCAATATTAGCAACAAATCATAGTATTTCAAATCATGATGGTATCAATTTATCAAATTATATCCTACTATGCATGATCATAGCTTCTCATTTGTATGTATCAAAATAAATTTATGAGTATTTCATGTATAATTTCATATCATCACATGAAAAAGATCAAGAGAATTTTGGTGATGAGATACACAAATAATGAAGACAAATTGTGAATATCAAGAGATATATTATGATTCCTCAAATAGCGAATAGAAAGAATCATAGTTAATAATCTTGATTTATAGAAAAGTCTCATGTATCGAATGTCGAGAAATCAAAATGATGATTCATATATAAAAACAAAATCACAAGTTATATTCAAGAGAAAAATCATCATTTATTTTCAACTCATTCAATTTGTCAAATCAACATTTTTTAGATATACATGATACCAAAACATGGTTTCAAATGTTTAACATATAACATGCATAATTTCAAACCATTTTCAAGATCATCAAAGATAGAGAATATTTTTATTCTCATAAAAGATAGCTCAAGTAGAGAGATCAAAAAGAAAGTTCATGATTTGGTTGAAAAATTTTCATTCATTTTAAGGCATACAAGCCATAAATGCAAAGAAATCATGTCACGAAAGATAAGACCACTTAAATACCAAAAGACATGATTCATATAGTAAATCTCTTCTTTAAGTAAAATACCAAAAAAAATTGTAAGAGTACAAAGAAGAGATATTGATTAAAAAAAATCTCACGTAATTTCAATAAACCAAGATCATGATTTTGATAAAGCTCATTCAAATTCAAATTGTCAAAATCATTAAAATCTCAACATTTCTATCAAAAGATTCAAAATGACATAAAGAACTTTATCAATCTCTTAGCGAAAAATTGATAAGATAGAGAAAAAGAAATTTTCAAGAAAAATATTTTTCTTGTTTTAGTTGTTTCAATTCATATGATTTTATTTCATTTATGCCAAATAAAAACATGTATTATGTTTAAAACTAAAAGAACAAGTTTTATTACGACAAAGATCAATAAGGCATAAATCACGAAAATCATCATGCATTATTTTTAAATCTCATGCATAGTATAAAATCACCAAGCATGATACCAAAAATTTTAATGTTTTCATTACAACATCAAGCATGGTTTCATTGAACATAATTTTGAATGATTCTTATAGATATCTAAATCTTTTTTAGTTTTAATTTATATGATTGACTTTATGTTAGCATGCCCAAATTTTTGTTCTTATGTCAAAACCATACATCATAGTTTAAAATCGAAAGAGCAAATATCATCATGAAAATTATCAAGATCAATAAACCATGAATTACCCAAAAATCATTATTACTTTAAATCATCATGCATAATTTAAATATAAAATCATCAAGCATGACACTTACATTATTTAATATAAGCTTGCGTTTTTCGTTTATGCCAAATCAAAACATGCATCATTTTCAAAACCAAAAAAGTCACTTTCATTACCATAAAAATCGATAATACATAAATCGCAAGAATCATCATGCATAATTTTGAAAAATAAATTTATCAGGCATGATATCATCAAACATGATTTCATAAGGCATTTTTAATCAAAATTATTTCATCTATCATAAATATATAATTTTCATGATTATTTTCAAAATTACTAGAATGATAAGCATGATCCTAATTTTTTTTTACATTTTCATTAAACATTATTAAACATGTAATTTTCTAATATATATATATATATATATATATATATATATATATATATATATATATATATATATATATATATATATATATATATATATATATATATAAAATTTTCTAAACAAAAAAAATGCATCATGAAAAGCATCATGTAATTTCGAAATAAACAAAGGGGATTTTGATTACCTCGTTGTCGAAAGCCATTAAGGAGTAGTTTGTCACCTCGCCTTTGTTGATTTTCTCCTCATCTTCGGAGAAGCTTGATTCATCCAAGATTGCTTCCTTCTTCTTGCGTTCAAAGCAAGTAGTTCCATTCTTTTTATTCTTTAATTTTTGTTTCATGAACTTTTTAAATTTCATGAGTAGTTCAAGGTCACCATCACTTGAGCTTAAGCTCGAGTGGTTTTCGATTGTTCTTAGTCCAAAATCCTTCCTATTCTTTGGAAGGTGATTCTCAAGTTCTTTACGTGCATTTCACGTCATTTCATAGGTCATTAGAGACTCGATAAGTTCTTCGATGAAAAAAGTATTCAAATTTTTTTAATCTTGTATAGCCATTATTTTCGAATCCCAAGTTTCAAAAAGTGAGCATAAAACTTTACTAACAAGTTCAAAATTTGAAAAAGTTTTACCAAGACCTTTTAAACCATTGATGACATCCATAAAACGGGTGTACATGTCAACAATGATTTCACTTGGTTTCATTCGAAAAAGTTCAAAAGTGCGCCAAATATCGAAAGCCGTTTCGCAAGCAGAAACCCGATTAAACTCAGTTTTGTCTAAGGCGCAAAATAGAGCATTCATGTCTTCTTCTCCAAATCATTCCAATGGTTTATTGGAAGAAAAGACATTTAAAAACCAAATTCGACTATGTGCCATAAATCGAGATTCAACGAAAGCAAGAAAACTCTCATTCGAGTTTTCCAATAAGTGTAGTCTATCCTATTAAAAAAGGGAGGATGAATGAGAGAGTGACCCTCTTGAAAGCCAAAAAGAGCCATTTCTCATTGTGTGTTAAACCAAATGAGAAAACGAGGCTCTGATACCCATTGTTAGGAAAAGAGTCGGCAATAAGAGGGGGGGTGAATTAGTGCAGTAGTAAAAATTACGTCGGTTCAAAACTTTGTTGCGGTTAAATCCATTTCCGACGAAAAACTATTTTGTAAAAGTATTAACTTTGAAAGCGTATGGAAGAGTGTAGTAGATGTAAAGCAAGTAAAGTGGTTTGCAGTAAAGTAAATTACACAAGAGAAACACAAACCAGATTTTTATAGTGGTTCGATCGTCGTGACCTACATCCACTTCGTCGATTCCTCTTCCGTCGAGGCCACCAGCATCCACTATCAGTCTTCTTTCAATGGGCAAAGACCAATTACCCTTTTACACTCGATTCTCCTTTTACCGGGTTCAGCAGACAACCCTTACACCCCCACTCACTCCACTCTCAAACTATTCTAACACTTAGAACTTTGAGAGGAGCTCACACAAGATTACAACAGCGTTTCTATCCTTTTTTACTCTCAATACTTGTGTCTTTAATCAGGGATGAGAGGGGTATTTATAGGCTTCAAGTTGATTCAAACTTGGAGCTTAAAAACATCTCATCCCGGGTTTTCCGAGCACGGGTGGTACGACCGCCTACACTAGGTAGTATCACCGCTAATGTTAGTCTGACATTGACACTGCGTTGGGTAGTACCACCGCCTGACACTGGGTGGTACCACCACCCAGGCTGGTGGTACCACCGCCTGTAGCCTCTCGAAGGCTGTGTCTGGGTGGTACCACCGCCTAACACAGTCTCGGAGACTGTGCCACGACAATGTCATCTCTTGGGGCATTGTTTGGGCCTTTTCATTGGGCTCAACATAGTCCTTACATAGGCCCAGTTGGCCTCTAATTGGATTGGCCCAAATCCAAACTGAATTACATGCTAACTACGAAATATAAGACATACTTAAGCTAAACAAGTCCCTATATCTTGGTTTCTTTCGGCGATCTTCCGGCAAACTTTCGACGATCTCTCGGCAATGTTCCAACGGATTCCCGATAAGCTCTTGGACTTTACGACGATCTTCTTGGTGAGTTTCGATAAGCTTCTTCCAGTAAGCTCCTAGAATTCTTTGTTGGTTCCTACAAAACTTCCGACGAACGTTTGGACTTCCGACGAACTCTTGAACTCCCAACGAAATTGCGTCCTTGACTCCAGGACTTCATTTTACTTTATGTCTTGCTATCATAGTTAATCCTGCATATGTAAAAACACACTTCGATCTAGACAATTAATACTAAGCATTAATCATGTTGTTTGACATGTCATTGGTCCCTCGACGCATCGTCCGATTCTTCAGTGAATCGTCCTCTCTTGCAGCCTATTTTCCAATCGGCCATTTGACTCTGTAATTCCAATATCCTTAACGCAATATCTGCTCTTCTTGGCCCGATGCCCGAATCCATGGCCCGAAGCCTTCTGTCAATACGTTGACCGATCCTCCGACTCGACGTCCAATCTTCTAACATGTTTTCCTTCGGCACAATATGATTCTTCTTGCTTTAATTGTCTCATCCTGATCAAAGCATCCTGCGTCACTCAAAACACAGATTAAAACATAAACACTTATCAATTGGTTTCATTATCAAAATACGAGATTCAATAGTACTATCGCCTAACACTAGGCGATACCACCGCCTAACACGGTCTCAAAGACTGTGTCTTAGAGACCAAGCCTTTAGTGGTTCCACCGCTTGGATCGGTGGTGCCACCGCTTGACCCAACTTTTGGGTCATTGAATAGGCCTCATAATGAGCCCAAATTAGTTCCAATTTAGGCCCAATTGACCCCTAATTGAGTTGGCCTAATTACATTCAAAACTAATTCAATTACAACCTAAACTACTTTAATCTAGACAAATTATTACAAAGTATGAATCACATGCTTGTTCATCATGTTATTGGTTTATCTGACACTTCGTCCAACCCTTCGACTCATCATCCACTCCTTTGGCTTATTGCCCATTCGATATGTTGACCTCCCGTAATATCTGATATTCTTGATGCAATATCCGATCATTCTGGCCCAATGCTCGAACTCATGGCACGAAGCATTCTGTCGGCATGTCAACCAATTTTCTAACATTGTCCATTCCGGCCGAACAATTGATTCTTCCTACTTTAATCAATTTGCCTCTCCTTGATCGAAGCTAGTCCTGCATCACTTAAACACACATTAGATCATAATTTTATCAATTGGTTTCATCATCAAAATCTAAGATTTAATAATCTCTCCTTTTTTTATAATGATAACCAATTGATGATAGAGTTTAACTAAACTCCCCCTATCAATATGCCATATTGATAAAAACTTTTGAAATCATAAAATCATGACTATTTCATCATTGTATGCATCATGAATATTGAAAGAGCCAATTAATCATATCATTACATGCTTCTTAAAATTATGAGTATTTCATACATAATTGATGATGGAGTTTAACTAAGCTCCCCTTATCAATATGCCATATTGATAGTAACTTTTGAAATCATAAAATCATGACTATTTCATCATTGCATGCATTATGAATATTGAAAGAACCAATTAATATCATCATTGCACGCATCTTAAAATCATGAGTATTTCATATATAATCATAATTTTAAAATATCTTAGTACACCATACATGATCATCATTATAACTTTTCCCCTTTCGTCATTAACAAAAAGGAGAAGTGCAACTAGCAAGTTTTCAAGCTAGTAATTTAGCAAGATTTACATCACTTTAGAATATGCAAGCTAACAAATTGACAAGTGTTACTTCTCTTTAAAGTATGAAGGCTAGCAAGTTTTGTTTCTCTTAAGATGAGTAAGCCTGCACTTTTCTCTTGACAAGTGCAAGATAGCAAGTTTCTGCTTCTTTGAAATGTGTAACCTAGCCATTTCGCTTCCTTTTACAATGTGCAAGCTAGTAATTGTTGCTTCTTTTTGTAAGCTAGCAAGTTTTCTTTCTTTGAAATGTGTAAGTTAGCAAGATTTTCTCCCTTTTTGTTATTGTCAAAGAGAAGAGAAGAATACAACAATATAATTTTTTTTCTTTTTACAACAGTGATTCAAACATATCATGAGATATACAAATCATAAATACAAGATAATTCAAGTCATAAGCATCAAGGAGTCAAGTGACATATCATGATTAATTTGAATAAATCTCTTATATAGTAAATACCAAGAAGAATCGTAGGAGGATAATTAATGGTAAATCTTGATTTATAATAAATCTTAATTCATAAATATCAAGTGAATGAAACAAGATTTGTTTGGATGATCTCTTCTTTAATGAAAGAAAAAATCTTGATTCATAGAAAACATTTAAGTTGTAATCAAAAGAATAATTTAGATAAATTTTCTCTTTAGTAAATGGCAAAAAGAAATATAAAAGGTCAAACAAGAGATCTTGATTTACAAAAAAAATCTTAAGTATTAAATATCAAGAAATAAGGATTATGATTAGAATAAAAACTTCTCTATAGCAAAAAGAAACATAGGAGAACTTGATTTATGCATAAGAAATCTCAAGTCATCAACATCATGATCCAGAAAGAATTTCAAATATCAAGTATAAGAATGGGATAAAACTCATTCAAATTCAAATCATCAAATCATCAAAATCACTTTCAAAAGATTCAAAATGGCATAAATAGATTTTTTAGTCTATTATTGAAAACTCGATATGTTAGAGAAATTTTCAAAAAGAATGCATTTCCTTTTTAGTTTTAATTTGTGTGATGCCTTAGTCTTTCATACAAAAACATTACATCATTGTTTGAAAATGAAAAGCAATATGCAAATCATCAAGATACATATTATTGCTTTTTGCAAGGTGTTAACATGCAATTGTCATGATCAAATTTTTAATTTTTCAAAATCACTAGAAAGAGAAGTAAGATCCTCTTGTTGAATCTCGGATTTTGATAATAAAATCAATTGGTAAATTGGTTGATCCAATTTATATGTTGAGAAAAGTGTATAGGATTAACTATGATAGAAATCAAGGCGTAAAGCAAAATGAAGTGCCAGAGTCAAGATCAAGAATTCGTTGGGAGTTTGAGAGTTCGTCGGGTGTCTGGAGGTTCATCGGAAGTGCTGCCAAAATTGGCCGAAAAGCTCATCGAAACTCACCAAGAAGATCGTTGTAAAGTCCAAGAGCTTGTGGGGAGTCCGTTGGAAGATTGCCGAAAGATCGTTGGAAGTCCGTCGGAAGATCACCAGAAGAAACCTAAACTTACCGGACTTGTTTTGTTTAGTGTATGCTTAAAAAATCGTAGTTAGCACATACTTAAGCTTAGGTTTAGGAGGTAATCCCATTAAACCTGTTAAGGGCCAACTAGGCCCGTAATTGGATTGGTTTGGGCCGGATTCAAGGCCTAACCAGGTTGCTGAACCCTGTCTGGTGATGGCACCGCTAAACTAAGGCGGTGAAACCACCTAGGGCTCAATCACTAAGAAGCATGGGCGATGGTACCACCCAAACTGGGCGGTGGTACCGTCGGTAGTTATTACTACCAAGTGGTGGCACTACCAACACCTCGAAAACCCAAGATGAGACACTTTTTGGCTCAAATTTTGAAGCCATTAGAACCTATAAATACCTCCCCCCCCTTTTCTGCATGAAAGGCAATCAAAGTGTGAAAAAAAATCTTTAAGTGTTGTGGTGTAAAAGTATTGTAAAAGTGCAAAGAGTCCTCCACTCTCTCTTTAGTTTTGCAATCATCTAAGAAGAGGTATGAGGCTTGTAAGGGTTATCTCCTAAACCCGTGAAAAGGAGAAAAAACTGTAAAAAGGTGGTTGGTCTTTGCCTATTGAAGAAAAACCATTAGTTTATCCACTACAATAATTCGCCCCCCACCCTCTTAGTGTCGTTCTTGATCCTAACACATCTTATATATATATATATATATATATATATATATATATATATATATATATATATATATATATATATATATATATATATATATATATTACTAATTTAAAAATAACTCATAAAATGCATCAAGTAATTTCATAGTAAGGTAAAGGGGTTTTGGTTGAGCTACTTACCTTGTTGTCAAAAGCTATCAAAGCATAGTTCGCCACCTCACCTTTGTTAATTTGCTCCTCGTCTTCAAATTTATTGGTTTTATCTCATGTCACCTTAAGTGCTTTCTTCTACTTTTGTAGCTTTTTCACTTGCGAACAATTGCTTTTGAGGTGCCCCGGCTGATTACATTCATAGCAAGTTATTGTGTTCTTTTTAAGTTTGTTTTTGTTCTTAGTTTCTTGTTTTAATTTTTTTTTAATTTTCTCGTTAAAAGTTATATGACATCATCATCATCATCATCATCACTTGAGTTATCACTCAAGTGGTATTTTTGGTTCTCAGTGTCATATCCTTCATGTTCCTTGGAAGGTTGTTCTCATATTCGTCTTATGCCATACAACTCATTTCATATGTCATTAGAGACCCGATAAGTTCTTCAAATGAAAAATTGTTTAGATCCTTTGCTTCTTGAATGACAATTACTTTGAGATCCTAACATTTTGGAAGGGATCTTAGAATCTTATTTATAAGTTCACGATTAGAAAAACTTTTACCTAGTACTTTTAAACCATTAACGACATTCATAAAACTAGTGTACATGTCTCTAATGGTTTCACTTAGTTCAATTTGAAATAATTCAAAACTATATATCAAAAGATTAATTTTAGAATCTTTAACTCTACTAGTGCCATCATGTGTGATTTTAAGAGTGTGCCAAATGTCATGCATAGTTTCACAAATAGAAACACGATTAAATTTATTTTTATCTAGCGTATAAAACAAAGCGTTCATCGCTTTAATATTCAAAGAAAAAAATCTTCTTCAAATCATTCCATTTGTTCATTGATTTATAAGATTTTTAAAAATTATTTTTAATGATATTCTATAAATTAAAGTTCATAGAAAGTAAATAAATTCTCATTCGAGTTTTTCAATACGTGTAGTCCATCCCATTAAACATAGGTAGACGAGTGATAGAAAGACCCTCTTGATTGTTAGTAAAAGGTATTTTTCTTATATGTTAAACCAAATGAGAAAAACCTTAGTTTTGATACTAACTATTAGGACTAAAATCAGCACTAAGAGGGGGGGGGGATGAGGTGAATTAGTGCTTTTGTAAAAATAACGATTTAGAAAAACCTTGTTCGATAAACCTCGTATCGAAAAGATGCTTAACTTGAAAATATTCATAGAATATAATGAACAATAAAATCAGTAAGCAATAAAGGTAAATAACAAAAGAAAAGAGCACATTGAATTTAGAGTGGTTCGGTCGTCATGACCTATGTCCACTACCGATTCCTCCTTCATTGAGGCTATTGGCATCCACTAATAGTTTTTTTTAATAGATGAAGACCAACTATCCTCTTACAACTCTTTTCTCCTTTTGATAGACTCAGGAGAGAGCTTTTACACCCCATTTTTACAAAGTTTTCCTCACACTCTCCCTTTGAATAATCTCTAAACTTTAGGAGAAGGGACTCTATACTTTACAAGAGTTTACAATTTCAGAATCATAGAGTTTTATTCTACTTTCTTGTTGCCTTAAGAAGGAAAGATTGAGATATTTATAGACCCCAAGTGACTTCAAAAATTAGAGCCAAAATTTAAATCCCTGAGATTTTGAAGTATTGGTAGTACCACCACTTACGCTAGGTGGTACCATTGCCTAATATAGTCTCAGAGACTGTATCTTAGAGACCGAGCCTCTAGTGGTTCCATCGCTTGGACCGACGGTGACACTAGTTGACCCAACTTTTACATCATTGAATAGGCCTCCTAATAAGCTCAAATTAGTCCCAATTGACCTCTAATTGAGTTGGCCTAATTATATTCAAAATCAACTCAATTATAACCTAAACCACTTCGATCTAGACAAATTATTACAAATCATGAATTACATGTTTGTCCAACATGTCATTAATTCATCCAGCGCTTCGTATGACCCTTCAGCTCATCGTCCTCTCCTTCGGCGTATTGCCCAATCGGCATGTTAACCTCCAGCAACATCTAATATTCTTGACACAATTAGTAAATAAATAATATTAAAGCTTAAAAATAAAAAATAATGGATATATAGACATTTCAAATTTATTTTTAAGTGTCTTAAAATTTTAAAAATTATATATTTTCTTTTTTAAAAATATGTAAATATTATTATTATATTCCTCTTGAGTTTATAGTTAGAAAAATAGTATTAAATTTATTTTTATTTTTAAAAATAATTTAGTATATTATATATTATATATTTTTAATAATATAATTGATATATAAGTAAATTATTTAATATAATTTATTTTAAAATAATTTAAGTTTTAGATTGGTTGAACTAGTTCAACTGTATAGGTTGTTCCATTAAAAATGTAGTATAGAAGATGGCAGCATTTTAACGGGAGAGATAAGATAGCAACTTTTAAGGAGAAAAGACAAAAGTTATTGGAGGGTTACTTATACCATTTTGGAAAGTTGAGGCTCTCTTGAATATTAAACATAGTGTTTCTGCTGACCAAGCAAACTTGCCAGAACATAAAGATTTTTAATTCAAATTCGAGCATTTTATACATCCTTTAATATAATATTTTTTTTCTATAAAATCAGAATTCCTATCAAGGTATAGTTGGCATCGTTTTACAAATTTTAGGGTAGATAAGAGAATCCCAACCGGAAATCAGCACCCAAAGGAATATTGACACAAGCAAGATGAGTTACAACTCATACACTTCAGATACTAGAGTGACATCTTTCTATCATAATTTTATTATTAATTAATAATCATCATTAAAATTTAATCAAATTTATAATATATTTTATCTAATTATATAGAACCACATAGTCTAACTATGATAATATATAAATGTTCAACAAGGTCAGCGTGTAATATGGAAAGTGCACAGTTAATTGTGGAGAAGACACTAACTGTAGCTCGTTGGAAATGTGATCCTATTTTATTCTAGAATCTTACAGCTACAATTGATGTTATTCAACATTCAAACATAGAGTTTATGCTGACCAAGCAAACTTGCCTGCACGTAAAGATTTCTAATAGTATAACTTTTTTTATTAAAAAAGTCAACATAAATTAAACAAGTGGTGCAGCGAGTTGAACGTGAGAAAAACCAAAATTACCGGGTAGATGAGTGCAAGCAGCCCTATAGATTCCCTTCAGAAGGCCTCTCCCTCTATTCCACAGTTCAGATCCTCCTTCCTCTCTTGCTACTGCAACTCATGGCAAGCATGGGATCCATCAGGGATGTGATGCAGCTGACGCTCGATGAGGACGAGGAGGCATGCACGTACGCCCTGCATCTGGCGATCGGCTCCGTCCTCCCCATGGTCCTCAAGGCCGCCATCGAGCTCGAGCTACTGGAGATCATCGTCAGGGCCGGCCCCGGCGCCATGCTCAGCCCAGCCGACATCGCGGCCAAGCTGCCAACCGCAAACCCGCAGGCTGCAGTCATGGTGGACAGGATCCTCCGACTGCTCGCCGCCTACAGCGTTGTCAACTGCACCGTCGAGGCCGGTGACGACGGCCACCCCTCGCATAAGTACAGCGCCGCGGGCGTCTGCAAGTTCTTGACCAAGAACGAGGACGGCGTGTCCCTGGCATCCATGAGTTTGATGAACCAAGACAAGGTCCTCATGGAAAGCTGGTAATCAGGAGAGAGCGTTAACCGAAAGCAATTAACTCTTCTCGTTTCTTGTCGTACTATTTATTCTGCTTGGGTTTCTCGTCGACAACGGTGGCAGGTATTACTTGAAGGATGCGGTGTTGGAAGGCGGCATCCCCTTCAACAAGGTCACCGGGATGGCGCCGTTCGAATACCACGGAAGCGACCCGCGGTTCAACAGGCTGTTCAACGACAGCATGAGGGGTCGCTCCACCATCCTCATGAAGAAGCTACTCCAAGTCTACCGCGGCTTCGACAGCATCAAGGTGCTCGTCGACGTTGGTGGCGGCATCGGCGCCACACTCCACATGATCACCTCCAGGCACTCCCACGTCAAGGGCGTCAACTTCGACCTTCCTCATGTCATCTGTGAGGCACCACCCTACCCAGGTAGGTCCAACATGTAATGATTCAACGTAAGAACTTCTACCGTACCCAGTCCTAGGTATTTATTAAGAACGATTCTTGTGTAGTATTTGACTTGCATTCATTCTTGGCATGTATCGGCTGCAGGAGTGGAGTATGTTAGTGGAGATATGTTTATAGGAATCCCAAGTGGAGATGCCATTTTCTTGAAGGTAAATTAGATCTTGTCAAAGATCCAATTTCTACCTGGATCAGTTGGATGATCGGAATCACATGAGACACATCACACAAATAAAGTTGGTTAATCAAGAACATGTGACTTATGTTATATGATTACAATTTAAAAATGATTGAAATTGCATTTAGAAATATATTTATATTTTTAATATGTAATTGAATAAAAAAATTTGAGTGATTATATAGTTATAGAATGCTTTGAGAGTTTGATAAATAATAGATGAAGACTGTATTTTAAATGTACATTGATGTAAGTTTCATTTGATAAATTATATTTCAAAAGTCCATTGAATATTTATGATAAATTTATCATTCTAATATTTTTAATGTTTTTATTTTATATTTAAACTAATAAGTAAATAAATAAAAATAAATAAATGACTGTATGTAATCTTACAAAAAAATTTATTGGTAAATATATAATAAATATAAAATATAATCTTATAATAAATATAAAATATTTTTAAAAATAAGTAGATAAAATTTTATCTTTTAGAAAATATAAATTATATTAGTTTCTCACTAAATGATTTTAGTAATCTTATAATTTTAGATAAAGTCGTAGGATATTTTTAAATTTTAAAAAATTACACTAGTATCTTGCAAATGATGAAATGCTAATGCTACCCCAAAATAGCATCCGCATTTGAGCATTTCAAATGTGACTTGAAAAAATTATAGTAAATACTGATTCAATACCAATTCATATTTGAAATGTGCATTAAAAATTTAAGATTTAAACATTTCAAATAACATCTAGACTAGATAAGATTTTTTAAAAAAATATTAAATACCAATTCACATTTCAAATATGCATTAGTACATTGGAATCAATAAACAATTGACTATTGCCTTTCAGATATAGTTTTTTTTGGACTTACCTTTATTAATATTGACAAAGAAATTAAACATTCAGTGGATTCTTCATGATTGGAGTGATGAGCATTGTGTGAAGATATTGAAGAATTGTTGGAAGGCACTGCCCGAGAAAGGAAAGGTGATTGTGTTGGAAAGTGTTCTACCAACAATCCAGGAGTCGACTCCTCAAGCCAAATGTGCATATGAAACAGATGTTATCATGTTGGCTCACAGCGATGGAGGCAGGGAGAGGACGCAAAAGGATTTCCAGGACCTGGCAAGGGATGCTAGCTTCTCAGGATTCAACATCACTTATCTCTTCGCCGCTACTTGGGTCATGGAATTCACCAAATAGATTACTGGAAGCTATATATATATATATATATAGACACGAATAATGCTCAATCTCATATTATATTCACAATGTTATCTTACTTGTTTTGCTTTATAAGACTACTTGGTTGTCAGCTTGTATCCAAAATAAAGTTTTACAACAGCTAATGGATCCTGACACGAATAATGCTCAATCTCATATTATATTCACAATGTTATTTACTTGTTTTGCTTATAAGACTACTTGGTTGTCAGCTTGTATCCAAAATAAAGTTTACAACAGCTAATGGATCTGATTCTATTGTCAAACATATCATCCCGAAGTTTTGTTTCCGCTTCTGAAGTCTTCACAAGACATCCCATGCACTATGTTGGCAGAGGTCAAATGTAGTAACATATGGCTGGAAACAAACATCAGTCACGTAATAGATCAAGTCACCGATTTGCATGTTTATAATGAAACCGTAGACTCAGGTAATTAACTGCTGCATGAAAGTGAGTTGATCCGCACGCAGCCATCTCCATCTTCGCTGTAGGCCATTGTTGACCCGTCACTGGAACCAAAAGGTCGCCAGTGACCTCTCTGTGCTTCTGGATCATGCATACAAACAGTACATATCGTTTTCTCAAGTGTAGTGGATATATATATATAGACACGAATAATGCTCAATCTCATATTATATTCACAATGTTATCTTACTTGTTTTGCTTTATAAGACTACTTGGTTGTCAGCTTGTATCCAAAATAAAGTTTTACAACAGCTAATGGATCCTGATTCTATTGTCAAACATATCATCCCGAAGTTTTTATATATATATATAGACACGAATAATGCTCAATCTCATATATTCACAATGTTATCTTACTTGTTTTGCTTTATAAGACTACTTGGTTGTCAGCTTGTATCCAAAATAAAGTTTACAACAGCTAATGGATCCTGATTCTATTGTCAAACATATCATCCCGAAGTTTTGTTTCCGCTTCTAAGTCTCAAGTGTAGTGGATATATATATATATATATATATATATATATGATATAATATCCAAGCCAAAAAACCTTACCATTGTCTCAGCGTGGAGCAACCATTTTATTATCTTTTATTTATTTATTTAAAAAATTACTTTAATTTTAAATTATTAAATTTTTAATTCTTGTGAAGATTGTTAGATTTAATTTTATAAAAAATAAAGTTAAAATAAAAAAATATTTTTGTCCGTTACATAATGAAAGGATGTGTAGGTACTGTATATATCCTTGTATGATAACCTTACGTTTTTGGACTCTATAAATAGAGTCTTAAAACAATTTTTTCTCTTTAATTTAATTTAGATTAAAACATTTTTTTCTCTTTATGATAATCAATTCAATTTAGATTAATACAATTTTTTCTCTTTCATAATTTTTTAGTATATTTATTTTGATTTTATATAACTGCTCGGCTCATTGAAAGAGATTAGTTAAGTGAGTGAGAATCTCGATCAATCCTACACATAGAGATTAGATTTTACATTAAGATAGTTATTACAAACCTTTGGATTCTTTCTAAACTTTATTCTTCTATTTTATTATTTTTAATCAAAATTTGAATATCTTATCTTTTTATGTCAATAGTTTAAGATAAAATCTCGATGGATTTTGATTAGGAGGCTAATAAAGAGTGAATATGATAAGACTGATTTATGTCAATATTTGTTATTTTTTAACTGAACGTTCCACTAGTGTGTAATTTCATCATGTAATAGTCTGTAATTTTATCAGTCCATCGGAATACATTTCCACTAATGGATTAGTAAGTTTCACTTTCGATTTTATGATTAAATATTTGATGAATGAACTGTCAAACGTGTGTTATTTATGGGCCGATATCGCTGTACAGTGTTCCATTATTCAAAAGGAAAGTTATATATATCGATGTACAGTGTCATTTATGAAAGTTGATATTTAAAACATTTTTTTCTCTTTATTATTTTTAATCAAAATTTGAATATCTTATCTTTTTATGTCAATAGTTTAAGATAAAATCTCGATGGATTTTGATTAGGAGGCTAATAAAGAGTGAATATGATTAAGACTGATTTATGTCAATATTTGTTATTTTTTAAACTGAACGTTCCACTAGTGTGTAATTTCATCATGTAATAGTTGTAATTTTATCAGTCCATCGGAATACATTTCCACTAATGGATTAGTAAGTTTCACTTTCGATTTATGATTAAATATTTGATGAATGAACTGTCAAACGTGTGTTATTTATGGGCCGATATCGCTGTACAGTGTTCCATTTATTCAAAAGGAAAGTTATATATATCGATGTACAGTGTTTCATTTATTGGAAAGGAAAGTTTCATACTATGTTTTGTTAGCCGATTTGGGTTAGAAATCCGAAATCACCCTTTTGGTTTTTAGAATTTTCGGTATGTCCTTTACTTCCACAGCATTCAGACGTTTCCTCTTGTGCATGAACAAATGCCGTGCTTCCTATGATGGTTCTACCTGTTTTGTACGTGCAATATGGCAATGTTTTGTTGGGCGGAAAATGATATTTAAAACATTTCCTCTAGCTGCATCAATAATATTGAAAATAATTTGGTCCACATATATCATTACTAATTCATCTTGACCAACGATGATTCAGCATGTACATGTCACGTTGGTGTTGTTGTCATTTTAAGAAATATCAACTAAAACATAATATACATGTCGCTTTACCGTTTCAGGTTCTTAAACTTCAAATAGCTCCTCATCACTTGTGACTGTGTTGTTTAGATCTGTCGCACTAATCTTGGCTTTCTGTTACTGTGAAATTTAATTTCTGCTCGTCGAACCTTTGTTTTTTTGCTAAGCGCATGCCTGCACGCAAACAAAAAAAATGTACTTAAGTACTAAAATATGTTGACAACACTATATGTTCCTTTGTGAATTTTATATAGTGTGATCGGAAGGTTGTGTTTCTGTCCATGTTGGTCGTTTTCTGTGCTTCATTCCAAGAAATGTTGCTGATTACTTTTTAGGATCACATGATTCATAGAGCATCGAGGATCTATAAATTATGATCTAGTACATTGATTGCTATAAATTATGTTTGATTTAATAGACAAATTTTGCAGCATGGTTTCTACAAAATTATCTCTAGAATTTAAAGTAATATATATATATATATTATTGTTTTTTGAATTTTTTGATTAATTAGGCTTTGATTTCTTCAATTGAATCATAAAATCTCTAATGTCTTTTAATGTTGTGAAAGATCTACCAAATATTGGTATTAATTCTTCTATGATATCATTGCAAAGAATTGTGACTTAGGCTTCGTATGACGTGATACTAGGATTTATAATTATTTATTATTTTGCAACATGATGTGTATAGTGCCAAAATTATATGATATTCTTGCCAACTTTAAAATTCATTGTTAAGAATATGCCGAGGGAACTATTTGGATGATTTTTAAGTCATGAATAATAATATTATGATTAAACTCAAGAGAAAGAAAAAGACTTAGAACAATACTTTAAAAGAGAGCTATAATACCTTATAAACTCAAAAAAAAAAAAAAAAGAATGCTTCATCAACCAAGTCTTAGTGGAGCTTTTATAGATCTTAAAAGGTTTTAAGAATGTAGCCAAAAATGCAAACACTAAAATTTTGGGACACGAGCAATACTATAATCGTAACTTTTGATATTGTAATTTTAGACTTTAGTAATACTATCATCGTAAAATTTGAATTCTGGATAATACTACCATCGCCATAGGCGATACCATCATCCAAAAGACTAACAAAGTATAAATAGTACTTATCAATTAATTCAAGTAGTACTATCACTTGGGCCTAGCGATATCATCATTTAAGCCTTGTTTAAGCCATCAATTTGACGTTTTAATGAGCCCAATTTGATCAAATTTAAGCTTAATGATTTTTTTGACTAGTTAGTATTGTTTCGGTCTAATACCAACTTAAATTAACCAAAAATGATATTAATCAAGATTTTGACAAATCAATCAGATATCCGATACATTTATGAAGCTCTCAATATGTTGTATGCTTTTCTGACATGTCGTTTGATTATCCAACTTAAATTGACTAAAATGACATCAATAGAGATTTTAATAAATCAATACAAATCCTATAGATTTACGAAACTTTTGACACATTGTATGCTCTTCTAACATGTTGTCTCATTTTGTAGCACTTCATTTAAACCTCCAACATATCAACTTTTCCTTTGTTTAATTTCTCATTTTGATGACATTGTTAACATCTACAAGCATATCAAACATGTTATCAAAATGAAAAATTAAAAATATATACTTCACTGTTATTTTGTTTACAGCCATACTATCAATATACAACCTCTATGTTTTATCCATTTTTGGTGTTAAAAGAGCCGATACAGCACATGGACTAACTGATTCCTTAATTAGTCCTTTGAATAGTAAACACTATACTTGTCTTTGTAATTTAACATGTTTTTTTTGGTGACACATGATAACGAGGAAAGTTATAGCACCAAGAATAAAATAAATATAATGTTGGATATCACATAAAGGGGTACACAAAAAGGGGTAAGTCAGTTGGAAGGTCGATAGAAGCCAAACCTTCAAACTAGTCTAGCATACTTTTTACTTCTTTTAGAATCTCATTAGCACAATTTTGTTTATCTTGCTTAGCCACCGATGCATAATGAACATTCTCTTCCTTGTAGGGTTGTTTAAACTCTTTGTAATTTATCAAACTAACTAAAATTTCAGATTGTATAGTGGTAGGAGATTCCTTTATTGGCTAGAAAAGAAACTTCATTCTATCTTTAACTAGAGAATAGTATTCTTTCTCCCATTATGAGCATTTTGATTAAATTATCATAGTTAACAAAGAAGTAAATGACATACATCCATAGGAAGTATAATAAAATAAGTTATCTTCATACCTCCCAATAGAGGAGTTTGAGCTAGCACCTTTGAACACCAAGAAACTGTCTACCCTAATTCAAACCATGAAATATTATATAACTTTGTTGATGATGCAGTTTGATCTAGCACCTTTGAAACACCAAGAACTGTCTACCCTACTTAAACCATGAAATATTATATAACTTTGGATGATGCCACAATGCAAGCTTTAGTTTATCTACCATAAGTTGTGAAGTCATATTCTCTATACTACCTAAATCAATAAGTTCTAAAAATATTATTTCTAGACCACTAATCATCTTCTTGGACTAACATGATACATTGGAAAACAAGATTTTCACCCTTAAAGTTTGGCTCATAGTTTTCTTCTCTTTGGTACCTTCAAGTTCCTCATCATAGATAAGATCATTATCCTCTTCATTTTACTCCTTTTCAATAAGATTAACTTTGGCTTCGTCATATCTACAACATTTGGTACTTAAAGTAGAACCATCGTTTTACTAACTTTTATTTCCTCCCAATAGAGAGTTTGATCTAGCACCTTTGAAACACCAAGAACTGTCTACCCTACTTAAACCATGAAATATTATATAACTTTGGATGATGCCACAATGCAAGCTTTAGTTTATCTACCATAAGTTGTGAAGTCATATTCTCTATACTACCTAAATCAATAAGTTCTAAAAATATTATTTCTAGACCACTAATCATCTTCTTGGACTAACATGATACATTGGAAAACAAGTTTCATTTTTTGTTGAATCTCAAATTTTGATAATGAAATCAATTGATGAATTTACGATCTAATGTACTATTTGAGAAAAGTAATGTAAGACTAACTTCAATCATAAAAAGATAAAATAATTAAACCAAAAGGATCAAAAGTTGGGCCGAAGTCAGAGATCGGGCATCAGGTCGGATGATATAGACGTTATGCCAAGATTAAACGTTACGGGAGTCAACATGTCGATGGATTGAGTGATATGCCAAAGGTTTGGATGATGCGCCAGAAGTTTACTGAGAGCTTGGATGAACAAATGACAAGCTGTACAACTTAAATTTATTATTTTTGTAATTGTTTAAGTCTTAATCATCATAGTTATGTCTTAATTTGAGTTAGATTTGGGTGTAACTCTACTAACTCAATTAAGGGCCAACTAGGCCCAAATTAGGGCTCATAAGCCTACTATTTCGCCAAGAGCCACGTCAAGCGGTAGCACTACTAGGGTTGGTGGTGGAACTGTTTAAGGCTCGACCACCTAGGAATTGTCTAGGCGGTGGTACCATTAGTAGTTAATGCTGTTATGCGATGATATCACTAGAGCCTAGTCTCTAAGGCTTTGTTAGGCGATCATACCGCTCAGACTGATGGTAGTACCGTTAGTTGTCAAGGGAGCAGACAGTGGTATCGCCAATACCCCGAAAACCCGAGATAAGACACTTTTTGGCTTCATTTTTGAAGCCATTTGGGGCTTACAAATACCCCAATCTTTCCTATTTGTAAAAAAATAAAAAGTGAACTTAAGTCTTAAGATTTTGAGTTGTAAAAGTTTTGAAAAAGTACTAAGTGTCCTCCTTCTTAAGGTTTGTGATCATTCTAAGAGAGGTGTGAGGCTTGTAAAAATTATCTCTTAAACTTGTGAAAATGAGAAAGAGTTGTAAGAGGGTAGTTAGTTTTCACACATTAAAAGAAGACCATTAGTGAACACCGATGCCCTTGACGGAGGAGGAATCAAGAGTGGACGTAAGTCACAACGACTGAACCATTATAAATTTACTGTGCTCTCATCTTTACTGTTTATCTTTATTGCTTTCTGATTTTATTGCTTACTCTACCTTGCACTTACTTTTAGTCAAGCACACTCGAGATTGGTTTTCATCAAATGAGATTTTTTTTAATCAATGAAAGTTTTCTTTAAGCACTAATTCACCCCCCCTCTTAGTGTTGATTTTGATCCTAACAGTTGGTATCATAGCAAGGTTTCTCTCTATTTGGTTTAACACCCAAGAGATATGACTTTTGTTGGCAATCCATAGGGTCTTTCTATTACTCGTCCTCTTATGTTCAATGGGAAAGACTACACGTATTGGAAAACTCGAATGAGAATTTTTTTGCTTTCTATGAATTTCAATTTATGGAATACTATTAAAAGCAGTTTTCAAAAGTCTTCTAAGCTAATGAACGAATAGAATGATTTGGAGAAGAAGACTTTCTCTTTGAATGTTAAAGTAATAAACTTTTTATTTTGTGCTCTAGATAAAAATAAATTTAATCAAATTTCTATATGCAAAAATGCACATGATATTTGGCATAAACTCCAAGTCATACATGAAGGCACAAGTAGAGTTAAAAAGTCAAAAATTAATATTTTGGTACATAGCTATGAGTTGTTTCGATTGAAACCAAGCAAGATTATTGGAGACATGTACACATATTTTACGGATGTTATCAATGATTTAAAAGCACTTAGTAAATTTTTTTTAATTTTGAACTTGTTAATAAATACTAAAATCCATTTTAAAAAGTTGGAATCTTAAAGTAACGGTAATACAATAAGAAAATGACCTGAATAACTTTTTGGTTGAAGAACTTATCAAGTCTTTGATGACCTATGAAATGATATATTTAGCACATTATGAATTTGAGAACAACCTTTCAAAGAATAGGAAGGACATGACACTTAGAACCAAAGAAGACTACTTGGGAGAAAACTCAAGTGATGATAATAATGATGATGATGACTTAGCACTTCTTATAAGAAAATTTAAAAAATTCTTAAAAAGGAATAAAACAAAATAAGACACTAAAAATAAAAGTGAACTAAAAAAAGATACAATGATATACTATGAATGCAAAAAGTTGGGACACTTCAAAAATGAATGTCCCCAAGTAAAGAAGAAACTACCAAAGAAAAAGAAAGCACTCAAGGTGACTTGGGACGATTAAAGTGTCATCCAAAGATGATGAGCCAACCAATAAAAAATAAGTTACAAACTATGCATTAATGGCATTTGACAATGAGATGTATTTATAAGCAAAAGTTACAAACAAGAAATGGTACCTTGATAGTGGATACTCAAGGCATATGACCGGAGACCCAATAAGCTCATTAGCCAAGACGAAGGATATGTCACATTTGGAGATAACAATAAAGGAAAAATTATTAGTAAAGGAACCATAGGTAATAAGTCAAACCTCTTGATTGAAGATATGTTATTAGTAGATGATTTAAAACATAATCTACTAAGCATTAGTCAATTGTGTGATAAATGATATATCATCAAATTTGAACCTAATACTTGCATAATTGAAATACTATACAAAAATAGATCTATAATTGCCTTAGAAAATAACAATATGTATACTATTGATATTGATGATTTTTATGATAAAATGTGTTTTTGGGCTTTAAACGATAATGTATGATTTTGGCATAAGAGACTAGATTATGTTTGTATAAAACTAATCTCTCAAATCTCAACTAGAGAACTCGTAAGAGGAATGCTTAGCATCAAGTTTGTCAAAAGCAAACTCGTAAGAGGAATGCTTAGCATCAAGTTTGTCAAAAGCAAAGTTTGTGATGTATGCCCAACAAGAAAAATAAATAAAAAATAGTTTTAAATCAAAGAATCAAATAAAGACCTCTAGACTACTATAATTAATCCATATGGATTTATTTGAACTAATTAATATAATAAGTCTAGGAGGTAGTAAATACGCTTTAGTAATTATTGATGACTATAGTAGATACACATGGACATACTTCGTGGCACATAAAAGTGATTGCTTTAAATATTTTTTAAAATTTTATAAACTTGTTCAAAATGAAAGGGTTTTATGATTTCATATATTCGTAGTGATCATGGTGGTGAGTTTCAAAACCACGATTTTTAAAATTTTTGTAAGTCAAATGGGTACAACCATAATTTCTCTACTCCAAAAAATCCATAATAAAATAGAGTAGTTGAGAGAAAAAATAGGAGCTTACAAGAGATGGCAAGAACCATGTTAAATAAACATAGTCTACTCAAATATTTTTGGGCCAAAGCCGTTAACACGACATGCTATGTCATAAACAGAGTTCTCGTAAGACCATTATTTTTCAAAACTCCCTATAAAATGTGGAACAATAAAAGACCCAATATTTCATATTTTAAAGTTTTTGGTTGTAAATATTTTGTTTTAAATGAAAAAGATGCCTTAGGAAAATTTGATGCAAAATTCAATGAAGGCATGTTTCTTGGTTATTCCTTCATTTCTAAAGTTTTTCGTGTTTTCAATAAAAGAACTTTAATTATTGAGGAATCTATCCATGTTGTCTTTAATAAGGTTTTTAAATTTAAGAAAAATAATTTTGATGATGATTTTTATTTTGATGCTTTAAATATGAATAAAAACTCTCCGTCCCCAAGCAACTTGGATGCATCTATTGTATCTCGAATTTTTATGATGAAATCAATTGATGAGTTTATGATCTAATCTGCATTTTGAGTGACATAGGACTAACTTCAATGCAAATCGATTAAAATATGAGGCATCAAACATTGGGCCAGAGTGAAACATGTTAGGAGATTAGACGTTAAGCTAGAGGATCGGTCGACATACCGGTAGAAGGACTTCGTGCCAAAATGATAGAATCCTAGAGGAATTCTATGTAGATTAATCTTTGAGGGAGATCACTCTTTGAAACGCTATAGGGGTTCCACCCTCCTAGAAGTCGATCATATGACTGCAATTATAGATAGATCTTACTCTTAAAGAGATAGAGGCTACATACTTATATAGGGCTCCAAACCCTAGCCCTAAGGGCTGCTTCCTAAGTGAGTTACCCCTTTTGACCTCAACCATAGCTGACCATCCTAGTAGGGGGGGCGATGGCTAGGAAGCCCAAAGGCCCAAATATAAACCCTAGCTACTCTTCTTTATAGGATAGAGGCGGCTATGTGAGGTTTATTACAATCTCATAGGGTTTTTATTAGCTACTTCTTGGTTGAGTAGGACCCAACCCTACTGGGGTCCTATTAAGCCCACCCTCTCCAATTCAGTCTTGTCCTCAAGGCTGAGGTTCCATGAACTCATGGAACTGGGTCTTCAACTCCTCATATGATTCTCATGTGGCGTCTTCGAGTGGTAAATTATTCTAATGCACTAGTACTTCAATAGCGGGATGTCTGTGACGCATCATGATTCTACGGTCAAGGATGGCTTGTGGTTGGGTTTGAATATCTCCATCATAAGTGGTGTTGGGTAGTTGGATCTGGGGTGACTCATGTTCTCTCAACTTGGGCTTCAAGCATGACACGTGGAAGATAGGGTGAATTTTGGCATTCTCAAATAATTTAAGTTTGTACACCATGACTCCAATACGCTTTGTGGATAGGGCCCATAAAAACATGGGGATAGCTTCATGGATGCTCGTGTGTTGATGGATAGTTGTTTGTAAGGCTGTAGGCAAAGATAAACCAATCTCCTACTGAAAACTCTCTTTCGCTTCGTCGTGCGTCGACTTGCTGCTTCATTCTGGCTTGAGCGATAGAGAGATTATCCTTTAGCAGCTGTAAGAGTTTATCCTTGTTAATTAAATCTTGGTCGACTTGATCTACCTTGGCTAAGTCAATTACATACTTTGGAATCACAAGGGCTGGCCGACCATACAACGCGTCATATGGGGCACATTTTGTAGATGAATGATATGTAGTATTATACCACCATTCAGCCCAGAGAAGCCATTTTGCCCACTCCTTTGGCCGGTCACTAGCGAAACACCAAAGGTACACCTCTAAACATATATTCACCAACTCTGTTTAGCCATTAGTTTGTAGATGATATGCTGTGCTCATCTTGAGTTTGGTGCCCTGTAAATGAAATAACTCAGTCCAAAATTTACTGTTGAAGATCTTGTCATGGTCACTTACAATGGACCTTGGCATCCCATACAGTTTAATAATATTTTCTATAAAAATCTAAGCAATACTAGCAG
The DNA here is from genome assembly GCA_004837865.1 of Musa balbisiana. Lineage (NCBI taxonomy): Eukaryota > Viridiplantae > Streptophyta > Magnoliopsida > Zingiberales > Musaceae > Musa > Musa balbisiana. The sequence goes on along the minus strand of CM017196.1, from coordinate 29,104,396 downwards.
TAGTGTAGGGATTTCACACAACACAAAAATGAGCATATTTCGTAAGTCGATCAACCACCACGATGAAGTCCATGGAGATGTCAATCCACACTAAGTCTGGTATCGGTAGCGGTTGTAGCTTCCCTGGACTCGCCACTATTTCACCCTTTTGCTGGTGACATATATCACATTGTGCCACATATTTACAAATAATTTTTTTCATCCCTCTCCAAAAAAAAATTTACTTCACTCTTTTGTAGATTCTCATAAATCCGGAGTGCCCTGCTAAAGGTGTGGAGTGCATTTCATGTAGGATAATTTTGATGCAAAAGGAGTCGAGTATAAGCACAATGCGACCTTTGTAGCGAAGATCCCTCGAATCCCAAGTATAGTGGGCTATTGCGCTTAGATCCTCCTCCAATTTTTTTTATGATGTTGCTGATCTTTGGATCCTTCTTCCATTCCTCCATAATGTCCTTGAGGAAGCCGGTGGTAGGAAGGGAGATGGCTGAAAATTTAGCTTGCTCAGGTAGCCATGAGAGTGCATCTATAACAACGTTTTCTTTTCTTTTTTTGTAAATAATTTTATAATCAAATCCTAAAAGTTTGGTTACCCATTTTTGCTACTTAGGGGATGATATCTTCTTTTCCATAAAGTACTTGAGACTTCTATGGTTGGTTTTAATTTGAAATCACTGGCTGATCAGGTAGGGTCTCCACCTTGTTACTAAGTGCACAATGGCAAGCATCTCCTTATCATATATTGACATTTTTTGATGGGAGGGAGACAACACCTTTATGGTGTATGTGAGTGGTCAACCATCTTGCATGAGAATGACTCCAATTCCGACTCTAGATGTGGTAGCTTCAATGATGAAGGGTCGGCTGAAATTTAGTAGCACCAACACCGGCATCGTCGTCATGGCTGCCTTTAATTTGTTAAAGGCAGTGGAGGCTTTGTCCGACCATTGGAATGCATCTTTTTTCAATAGAGAAGTGAGGGGTGCACTGATCTTCCCATAATCCTTCACAAATTTTCGGTAATAGCCCGTTAGTCCAAGGAACTCGCATAGTAATTTCACGTTTATAGGTTTTGGCCAACCTTGCATTGCTTTAATTTTTGTTGGGTCTACTGCCACTCCTTCTGATATTATGTGCCCAAGGTACTTTACTTTTTACTGGAGAAAGGTATACTTTAGCTACTTAACAAAAAGAATATTCTCCCAGAAGATCATCAAAACAACCTATAAATGCTAAAAGTGAGTCTCAAGAGAAGGACTGTAAATGAGAATATCATCGAAAAATACCAGCACAAATTTACGAAGAAAGCTCTAAAAAATATCATTCATGAGACTTTAGAAGGTTGAAGGAGTATTAGTGAGTCCAAAAGGCATTACCAATAATTCATAATGGTCGTTATGTGTATGAAATGCAGTTTTTAGAATGTCATCTTCACATACCTGAATTTGATGGTAATTGGATAAGAGGTCTAACTTTGTGAAGACTCGAGCTCCTTTTAACTCATCAAGAAGTTCATCCACCACTAGTATTGAGTACTTATCCTTAATGGAGATGCCAATTAAAGCTTGGTAGTCGATGCACATCCGCCAAGTTCCGTCCTTCTTGCATACAAGTAGCACCGGTAAGGAATAGGAGGAAGACCGCGCGGTTCAACAAAAATGTCGACAAATTCAGCAAGCAATTAAGCGAGATTTTGATCTTTAATTTCTATTTTCTTCCCCTCTGGTTGTTGCTAGAGATGCATCAAAAAGCCACCATTTACTTTGTGTAAAACTTTCTCTATTCGTTGGGTCAAAACGGTGGTTACGTTGCTTTTGCGCTTCCCACGTAGGATGATCTGTTTGCCTTTGCAGTAGAATTTCATAATTAATTTGGAAAAGTTCCAAGAGATGTCACCTAGCATCATCAGCCATTTTATGCCAAGCACGACCTCAAAATCATTAATTGTTAGAACGAAGAAGTCGGTGACAATTTCCTGATCTTGTAGTAATAGTTTCACCTGCGGGCATCTTTGGTCGCACTTTAGGATTCTGTCGTCAGCGACCTTTACGTTGAACTTGTTGGGAAATCTTGGAGGCGACATCATATGCACAGTGGAAGAACAGAAAACAAAATCCCCAATTCCCAAAGATATGTTCATTATCATGCTAAGATTGGTGCGCAAAAATCCACGAAACAGAAAACCACGTGTGAGATAGATTACGTTACCTAGTGAGATCGTATATCCCTGAATCCCTGCAGATCTCTAGGGGAGGGTGAAGGAGGTCAAGCGTCATCCTCTCTAGCGGTGATCCACATAGTAGGGCTGCGACGATGCTCCTTAAAACTCTAGGCCTACTTTGAGGTGGAGAGAGGGGGGAGAATAGGAGAGGCAAGCAAAAGGCTCTAGCCTATAAACCATTGATTCTCTCCTATTTATAGAGGTCCCCTATCAACTTAACCCTAATGGATCCTCCCCTATTGGGTATTGGATCTCCATCCAACTATCCAAGCCTCTTAGATTAGTGGATCTCTATCCAATAATCTCACATGGGCTCTTATTGGATCTCATCCATAGGATCCAATAATTCAAGGACTTATTAGATATCCAATAAGATAGAGGTTTCGGCGGATATCTCACATCCGAACCTCTACTCATCGCAATGTCTACCATATGTGTGTGACTCTCTAAGCCCAATATCGAGCTGGCCGTGAGTCATACCTATCAAAACTCCTTCTGGCTTAGTGAATTATTATCTCTATAATAATTCACTCGACTTATCGACTGTGGATGTACTAGGCCACTATGCTACAATCTCTAGATGATACAGGGGAATCTAATCCATTGGACCTATCTGTCCTCAGTTACTGTGTACCTATAGTCCCTTGTCCATCTAATATCCCAGAGATCGTATACCAGGCATAATGCTGTTAGGTCCATACGGTTTATACTCGAGTCTCGCTCTAATCGGATTCTCCCTGAGAACTCTTTCTCTCTCAATCCAAATGACCATGACCAGGGATTTGTCTGAGCAAGAACATATGGGATATTCCTCATGCACCGAGAGTGGATGATCTTCTATCGACACTCAATAGCCCTCGTAAGGTTGACTGCCACTCCCGATGACCTATTGTGCTAGATCTGGGATATCCAAACCTATAAGTCTAGTATCAAAGAGTGGAGCACTCATATAGGACATCCTTGGTGTCTCAAGTCTAAGGACCAGATACACCACTAGGACTATGGAGTCGCTCTCTAACAATAAAGCATCATCAATCATTTAGCATTCCATAAGCGGATCAATCAGTGAACTCATTTCCCAATGAACACCTGTATTGTATCCCTAGTGTCCCCACACAAGCAGCTATGAGACCAACTGCATTCATCATATCGATGAGTATACAACACACTAGTCTATCTGGTTATCTTAATATCCCTCTCGAGTAACTTATGACTGGGATTATTTAGGATCTATGTTTAAAGGTGAATCCATCTCATTATCGTAATCTCATCACGATCTGATTCCTATTGTACAAATCCAAGGACATCACAATATATATATATATATATATATATATATGTTAATATAAAGTGATAAAATACCAAAATATAATAAGCAAAAAGACTACATGTTAGTCAAACGTGCCATCACTCACGGATTGGCTATAGGGCACATATGACTAGCAATCTCCCACTTGACCTAAAGCCAATCACCTATGTGTCTAATCTTTATCAGACCCGTGTGATGCTCAAGATAATCTGAGACAACGACGTTGTCAGTGGATCTGCAATGTTATGCTTCGGATGGAATTCTTTCCACTACTACATCTCTCGGGTCAGCTCTTTGATCAGGTGGACCTCCTCAGAACATGCTTAGATTTATATATATATCTATGTATATAGTTAATATAAAGTGATAAAATACAAAATATAATAAGCAAAAAGACTACATGTTAAGTCAAACGTGCCATCACTCACGTGATTGGCTTATAGGGCACATATGACTAGCAATCTCCCACTTGACCTTACCTAAAGCCAATCACCTATGTGTCTAATCTTTATCAGACCCTTGTGATGCTCAAAGATAATCTGAGACAACGACTTTGTCAGTGGATCTGCAATGTTATCTTCGGATGGAATTCTTTCCACTACTACATCTCCTCGGGTCATGCTCTTTGATCAGGTGGAACCTCCTCAGAACATGCTTAGATTTTTTATGAGACCTAAGTTCTTTCGCTTGAACAATCGCACCATTGTTGTTGCAATATAAGGGAATCGGTTCCTTGCTGCCTAGCACGACTCCTAGATCTATGATGAACTTTTTCATCCAAACTCTCTCTTTTGCTATCTCTCCCGCAGCAATGTACTCCACCTCTGTGGTCGAGTCAATAGTAGTATTTTGCTTAGAACTCTTCTAGCACACTACTCCTCTATTCAAGGTGTACATATACCCCAAATTCGACTTGCCATCATCAACATCGGACTGAAAAACTTGAGTCCATGCTACATATACTAGTAAAATATCTTTAGTCCTTCAAGTACTTAAGGATACACTTTACTGCTTTCCAGTGCTCCAAGCCTGGATCCGCCAGATACCTGCTCGTGGCACTCAGAGCATATGTAATATCAGGCTTAATACATAGTATGTCATACATAATAGACCTTATCGTTGAGGCATAGGGTATCCTATCAATGTTTGTCCTTTCTTCAGGAGTCTTTGTGGATATACTCCTATAAAGTGATATCCCATGTCTCATCGGTATAAGATCTCTCTTGAAATTTTTCATGCCGAACCTTTTGATAATAGTATCTATGTACCTAGATTGAGACAAGTCAAGCATCCTCTTGGATCTATCTCTATTGATCTAAGATATAGAATGCTTCCCCTAAGTCCTTCATCGAGAAATGTCTAGATAACCAAGCCTTTACTGTGGATAGCATTCCTACATCATTCCCAATGATCAAGATGTCATCTACATATAATACCAAAAAGGTGATAGCACTCTCACTTACCTTCCTATACATATACATCTTCATTCTTAATGATGTTATAAGATCTGATTGCCTCATTAAATCTTATGTTCCAACTTCGGGAAGCTCGCTTTAGTTCATAAATGGATCTAAGAAACCTGCACACCTTATCTGGGCAGTCCTTGGACACAAATTCCTTAAGCTATATCATATACACCTCATCTTTGAGGTTGCCATTGAGGAATGCGGTTTTCACATCCATCTGCCGGATCTCATAATCATAGTATGTTGCAATAGCCAATAGAATTCGAATGGATTTTAGCATGGCTACGGGTAAGAAGGTTTCGTCATTGTTAACACCTTACCTTTGACGATACCCCTTAACCACTAGCCTTGATTTATAGGTCTTTACTTTTCCATCTACTATGATCTTTTTCTTAATGATTCACTTACAATTGATGGGTACAATACCCTTAGGTATATCAACTATGTTCTAAACCTTGTTGGAGTACATGGAATCCATCTTAGAAATCATAGCTTCTTGCCACTTCCTGGAGTCTATACTCATAATATCCTCCTCGTAGGTCTGAGGATCAATATCATTAATATCCTCTCCTCCAATATGTCCCACATATCTCTCAGGAGGATGGGATACTCTGTCGGACCTATGTAAAGTTGAAACTTGTGTGTTAGGTACCTGAATAGACTCGGGCTGTAGAGTGGTGCTTGAGCTATATTTTCCAACCTTACACAACTCTATCATGTTCCCAATATCTCCGGCCAAGAATGTGTTCATTCTCAAGGAACACTGCTCTCTTGGCTACAGAGACCTTTTGGTCCTCGATATGATATAAATAATACCCACAAGTTTCTTTAGGGTATCCCACGAACTTGCACCGCTCCATCCTTGATTCCAACTTATCGGGGTTATGTCTTTTAATGTGGGCAAGGTAGCCCCAAATCTTAACAACCTTAAGATTGGGCTACTTCCCTTTCCATATCTCATATGGTGTAGAAACTACTGACTTAATTAGAACTCTATTTAGAAGGCAAGCTACGGTCTCTAGAGCATATCCCCAGAATGAGATGAGTAGGTCAGCGAAACTCATCATGGACCATACTATGTCTAACATTTTACGATTCCTCCTTTCAAATACACCATTGAGCTAAGGTGTATAAGGAGGTGTCCATGAGGATAGAATCTCATGGTCCTTGAGGAATTGGGTGAACTTTGTATTTAAGTACTCACCTCCTCAATCTGATCGAAGAGTCTTGATACTCTTTCCAGTCTGGTTCTCCATTTCATTTTTATACTCTTTGAATTTCTCAAAGGCCTCAGACTTATACTTCATTAAGTACACATGTCCATATCTTGAGAAATCATCAATAAAGGTAATGAAGTAGGAGTAACCACTAATGACATGAGTTGACATGGGTCCACATACATCACTATGTATGAGTTCCAATAGCTCAATGGCTCTTTCTCCAATTCCACTAAATGGAGAGTTGGTCAATTTTTCACAAAAGTAAGGCTCGCAAGTTGTATATGACTCATAGTCAAATGGATCTAAATATCCACCCTTTAGCAACTTTTGAATCCTTCCCTCATGGATGTGACCTAGCCTACAATACCATAGGTATGCATTGTTCATCTCATCTCGTTTTCTCTTAAACACACTTACATTCATGATATGTGGAGTAGTGTTTAGCATAAAAAAACCATTATGCAATGTTTCTCTTATGATGATCTCATCATTGAACAATCATTGTTCTCAAAAACTAATTTATATCCACTAACTATCAAATATGAAATGGAAATAATGTTTTTGATAATAGAAGTAATAAAATAATATGCATTCAATGCAATATTAGCTCCACCAGGCAGATGTAGGGTGACCTCACCAATAGCTACTATAGCAACTTTTGCTCCATTACCTATCTTGAGGTCCATCTCGCCACTGGCCAATCTCCTAGGCCTTGTCAGAACTTGCAATGAATTGTAAATATGATAAGCTCTACCGGTATCCAATACCTATGTGTTATCATAAGAGTCTGATGAATGGAGACTGATCATGAATGTACTTAAAGTTTCTCTAAGCTTCTGTTTCGCTCTCTCTGCAAGGTAATCTTTGTAGTTCCTCTTCCAGTGCCCATCTTTTCCGTAGTGCAAGCACTGGCCTTTGTCCTTTGTTAGGTCTTTCTTAGCAACCTTTGCTTTACCTGGTCTGCCCTTGCCCTTGCCCTTCTTAAGAGACTTTTCTACTTTCCTTTTCTTTCTAGTCTCACTAGTGTATAGAACTGGCTTCTCTTTCTTGATAGTGCTCTATGCCTCCCTCAACATATTAAGGAGCTCCGGGAGAATCATCTCAAGCTTGTTTATATTAAAATTCATTATGAACTATAAAAAGGAATCTGGTAGGGACTGAAGCACAAGATCCACACATAAGTTATCCTCTAGGACCATTCCTAGACCTGTGAGTTTCTCTATCCACTCAATCATCTTTAGGACATGGTTCTAAACCAGTGTCCCCTTAGTCATTCTAGCATGAAAAAGGCTCTTGGATATCTCATATCATCGAGTCCTTCCATGTTCCTCAAACAGTTTGTGGACATGTAGGAGAATGGATCTGACATCCATCTTTTCATGCTGTCTCTGTAACTCAGGAGTCATGGAGCCCAACATATAACACTAAGCAAGAGTGGAGTCATCAATGTACTTCACGTAGTGAGTGATCTCATCCTCGCTTGCCCCTTCCTTAGGCATAGGCATTATTGTATCAAGGACTTACGCGATTTTCTCCACCGTGAGAATAATTCTCAAGTTATAGAGCCAATCCATATAATTTGGACCAGTGAGATAGTTGACATCAAGTATACCACGTAAGGGATTTAAAAGCGACATTTTTTGAAAATAAAGATGCAGCATAAATAAATAACATGTAGATTTTGTAAAAAAATAAGCAATTAAGATATGGAGTTTAATCTTAATATGCTCCTAATATTTTATTAGCGAGTCATGCGACACCCTCAGCACATAAAATGGAAGTCTTCAGCAAACTCTAGTGGGGATCAGGATCTAATCCGCGTCTTAGTGTAACCTTGAGGGACTCAACCAATCACACTAAGCCCAAAAGGTAGGCAACTCTTGCCGATCATAACTCCTTATGATTTCCGTCCTATTCGGCCTCCGAATCACCATGGTCTCGAGAGACTCGACCAACCATGATATTCGGTTAAGTCAACACCATCATTAAAAGATGAGTTTGATTTGATGATATACCCTCGAGGGACTCAACTAAGCATACCACGTCCTCAAGTCACCAGTGACATCTCTATGTCATAGGCAAGATAGTGAATCATGATATAGGTGAGCCTCGAGGGACTCAACTAAGCATACCACGTCCTCAAGTCACCAGTGACATCTCTATGTCATAGGCAAGATAGTGAATCATGATATAGGTGAGCCTCGAGGGACTCAACTAAGCATACCACGTCCTCAAGTCACCAGTGACATCTCTATGTCATAGGCAAGATAGTGAATCATGATATAGGTGAGCCTCGAGGGACTCAACTAAGCATACCACGTCCTCAAGTCACCAGTGACATCTCTATGTCATAGGCAAGATAGTGAATCATGATATAGGTGAGCCTCGAGGGACTCAACTAAGCATACCACGTCCTCAAGTCACCAGTGACATCTCTATGTCATAGGCAAGATAGTGAATCATGATATAGGTGAGCCTCGAGGGACTCAACTAAGCATACCACGTCCTCAAGTCACCAGTGACATCTCTATGTCATAGGCAAGATAGTGAATCATGATATAGGTGAGCCTCGAGGGACTCAACTACTCGAGGGACTCAACTAAGCATACCACGTCCTCAAGTCACCAGTGACATCTCTATGTCAGGCAGATAGTGAATCATGATATAGTGACCTCGAGGACTTAATCAACTTAACCTATATTAAGAATCGGTCACTACCTACAACGATGGAAGGCCACATGGGTCAATCTAATTGCCTCACGTTTACCAACTTAATATTATCGAGAGAGGGGTTTCTTTAATTTGGTCTCCTAATATGAAATGTCACACACATATATATTTAATATATATCTACATCGGATGCAAATATATATATATATATATATATATATATATATATATATATATATATATATATATATATATCCAGTAGGTGTATAAACAATCACACATCACATGAGCAATTACACTAGATGATCATGGACCACAGCCTAATGTGATCAGGCTCGAGCTAGTGGGCCTAATCACTCATATCAAGATTTATGTGTGTAGTCGTGAATCTCTATGCCCTATGATCATCCATCTCGTCCTCGTTGGTTCCATCGGCATCACGATACATCTCCAAGCATCGCAATTGTTCATCTCGTGGATCCCACTATAGCATCCACGCTCTCGCTGTGCCTCCTCGTGTGATTACAACTTAAACATAGGCACGCAGGCATGATAATAAACGAGAAATAAAATGGAGGCTCGCAAACCCCAATAATGATAATCACAAATACACACATCACATGGTCCATGAACATCTGTCCATACATCATACATCACATATGTAAATCATCATCACGTATGACTACTAGATAATAATAATTAATTAAATATTTTAATTAATTAATATTTTATGAAATCAGAGATATGCAAGGAATTTTTTGATTTATGAGGGGTATTTTCATAATTTGGACAAAGGATAAAACTTGGAATTTCTAAAATTTTAAGGGGCAAAATTATCTTTTAGCCTAAAACCCTAATCCCTCTCTTCTCCTTGCTTGCTACAGCTGTCGCCACCTTGCCGGTGGCAGCTTGTGTTGCGGGGGGGGCATTGGCCCTACTCGTGGGCGGCTCACCCACCGGTGTTGTGCTTGCGGACGACGCCGTCGTTGCAGTCGGGCACCCTTGCGGGCGGCTGTGCTCATGGGCGTAGTGCCCGCAAGCGCCGTTGCCTTGCAACACCTCAACCCATGGGAGTAGCGTCGCCCGCTGGGGCTCACTACTGCCATTGCTATCGGCTCGAGCATGGGCCCAGAGGCGACAGGTGTCGCTTGCGCCCGTGGGTCTAGCACCTGCATGCGCCGCCCTTGCATGCGGGAGCAATGCCCTCATGCAGGTGGCTGCCACTACAATAGCCCGTCGGCTATCGGTCGAGAGCCTGCACGCATATGGCAACACTGCCATCTACGAGGGTGGCAATATTTGCTACCCTTTCTCGCTTTTGGGTCAATGATTTTGACGTTAAAAGTTTCTCTGAAACACAACACACGCAGTTCAAAACCAATTTTCGCACGAACAACCTAACTCTGATACCATTGTTTGAAAATCTTGGGGGTGATATCACATGCGCAACGGAAGAACAGAAAATAAAATCCTTAATTCCCAATGATATGTTTATCATCGTGTAAAGATTGGTGCATAAAAATCTACAAAACAGAAAACCACGTGTGAGATAGATTGTATTACCTAGGGAGATTGTATATCTCTGAATCCCTACAGATCTCTAGGAGAGTGTGAAGGAGGTCAAGCGCCCTCCTCTCTAGTGGTGATCCATATAGCAGGGCTGCGATGACGCTCCTCAAAACTCCAGACCTACTTTGAGATGGAGAGGGGGAGGAGAATAGGAGAGGCAAGCAAAAGGCTCTAGCCTATGAACCACTGATTCCCTCCTATTTATAAAGGTTCCCTATCAACTTAACCCTAATGGATCCTCCCATATTGGGTATTAGATCTCCATCCAACTACCCAAGCCTCTTAGATTAATGGATCTCTATCCAATAATCTCTCATAAGCTCTTATTGGATCTCATCCATAGGATCCAATAATTCAGGGGTTTATTGGATATCCAACAAGATAGGGGATCCGATAGATATCTCATATTTGAACCTCTACTCATCGCAATGCCTACCATATGTGTGTGACCCTCTAGGCCCAATATCGAGCTGGCCGTGAGTCATACCTGTCAGAATTCCTTCTGGCTCCGTAAATTATTATCTCCATAATAATTCACTCGACTCATCGACTACGGTCGTACTAGGCCACTACGTCGTAGTCCCTAGACGATACAAGGGAATCCAATCCATTAGACACGTATGTCCTCAATAACCATATACCTATAGTCCCTCATCCATCTAATATCCCAAAGATCATATATTCGGCATGATGCTATTAGACGCATACGGTTTCTACTCGAGTCTCGCTCTAATTGGATTCTCTCGGAGAACTCTTTCTCTCTTAATCTGAATGACCCTGGCTAGGGTTTATTTAAACAAGAATACATGGGACATTCCTCTCATGACACCGAGAGTGGATGATCCTCTATCAACACTCAATAGCCCTCATAAGGTTGACTACCACTCCCAATAACCGGTTGTGCTAGATCTGTGACATCCAAACCTATAAGTCCAATATCAAAGAGGGGAAAGCTCATATAAGACATCCTTGATATCTCAAGTCGAAGGACCAGATACATCATTGGGACTACGGATTGCTGTTTGATAATAAGGCTTCATCAACCATTCAACATTCTATAAGCGGATTAATTAGTGAACTCATTCCCCAATGAGCACTTGTATTGTATCCCTAGTGTCTCCACACGAGCAGCTATAAGACCAGCTGCATCCATTATATGGACGGGTATAAAATATACTAGTCTGTCCGGTTATCTCGATGTCCCTCTCAGGTAACCTATGACCAGGATTATTTAGGATCTATGTTTAAAGGCGAATCGGTCTCATTATCATGATCTCATTATGATCTAATTCTCATTGTACAAAACCAAGGACATCATTATATATATATATATATATATATATATATATATATATATATATATATATATATATATATATATATATATATATATATATATATATATATATATATATATATATATATATATATATATATATATATATATATATGTAACAAGTAATATAAGTGATAAATGCTAAAATATAATAAGCAAAAAGACTATGTGTCAAGTCAAACGTGTCATCACTCACGTGATTGGCTTACAAGGCATATATGACTAGCATGTTTGATAATAAGTTATCATTAATCATCCAACATTCCGTAAGTGGATCAATCAGTAAACTCATTCTCCAATAAGCACCTATATTATATCCCTAGTGTCCCCACACAAGTAGCTATGAGACCAGCTACATCCATCATATGGACAAGTATATAACACACCAATTTGTCTGGTTATCTCGATGTCCCTCTCAAGTAACCTATGATCGGGATTATTTAGAATATGTGTTTAAAGGTGAATCAATCTTATTATCATGATCTCAACATGATTTGATTCCACAAATCTAAGGATATCACAATATATACATGCATATATGCAATAGTTAATATAAAGTGATAAATTGTCAAAATATAATAAGCAAAAAGGCTGTATGTCAAGTCACACATGCTATCACTCACATGATTGGCTTGCAGGGCACATATGACTAGTAGAACTCGCTGTAACATTCGATGTGGAGTGCCATTCGAGCAGCAACATTATTATTTAAGAAGTTATTAGTGCTGCCCATGTCGATGAGAACAATAATCGATTATTATTTGAGAATGCCTCCAACTTTCATCGTTTGTGAGTTTGAGTAGCCGGCTACCGTGTGTACCATAAAATCGGTTGGTTATGGCTCTTCTTTCGCATCTTCTTCTTCATGTTCAAGGCTCTCTTCTGGATGTTCAATGACCTTTTCTTCTATTAGTTCAATCACAAGAAGTCTCCCTTTTTTATAGTGATACTCGTGTCTCCACAGCTCATCGCAATACCAACATAACCCCTTTGCAGATCATTCCCGAAGCTCTTCTCTTGTCAACTTTTTTGGTGTAGGGGCATGGCTAATAATAGGGGGGCTGAGGACTTTGGTATTGTTGATTGGGGAGCAACCCTAGTCCTTCGGGCTTCATGGTTCAATTGCTCATCTTGAAGTCATGCGAAAGAGATGTCTGCCATAACCGTGTACGGTTGTCGTGCTTTCACTTCTCCCTGGATCTCCAGCTACAAGCCCTCAATAAAGATTCCTAATAGCTATTTTTTAGACTAATCATGAGTTTGATTAGATAACCTTTCAAACTTGGTTTGACACTCCTGAATGGTGGAGGTTTGTTGGATCTTTGCTAGTTGTCTGTCAATATTCTCGTAATCGATTTGTCTAAAGCGGATCAACAATCCTTCTTTGAATTGTCGCCATGAGAGAACTCCATGAGTATGTTTAAACCAGTTAAACCACTGTATGACATCCCCTTTAAGATATATAGCCATAATTTCCACCATAGATGTGTCTACGATTTTGTGGTACCGAAAATATCGCTCCGTACGTAAGTTCCAACCAATCGGGTCTCCTTCTTCCCATCTAGGGAAGTCCACCCTCATGCGTGGATAGTAGGGATTGTTGAATCTCAGATTTTGATGATGAGATCAATTGATGTGTGTTTGATCTAATCTATATGTTGAGAAAAGTGTGCAGGATTGACTACGACTGTAGTAAGACATAAAGCATATGAGATTTCGTTGGGAGTTCAAGAGTTCGTCGGAAGTCTAGATACTCATAGGAAGTTCTACCGGAATTGACCGAGACGTCCAAGTTCTTGCCAAAAAAGCTCATCGAAACTCGCCAAGAAGATCGTCGTAAAGTCTAGAAGCTTGTCGTGTGTCCATTGGAACATTACCGAGAGATCATCAGAAATTCACCGGAAGCTCGTTGGAAGAAACCAAGACTAACCGGACTTGATTTAATTAGAATATATCTTAAGAATCATAGTTAGCATATAATTAGAGTTAAATTTACGAGATAATCCCATTAACTCTGTTAGAGGCCAACTAGGCCCGAAGTTAGACTGGTTTAGGTCGGATTCAAGGCCCAACCAGATTGTTGGATCCTGTCTGGCGATGGCACCGCTTGGGACGTAGTCTCCCAAGTAGTTTGGGTGATGGTACTGCCTAGATTAGGCGGTGGTACCGTCGGTAGTTAATGCTGCCAACGGTGGTACCGCCAGAGCTCGGTCTTCGAGCTCTATCAGGCGGTAGTACCACCCATACTGGGCAGTGGTACCGCCCAGTGTCAGGTGTCAAGCGGTGGTACCGCCCAATAATGGTGGTGGTACTGCCAATACCCCGAAATCCGGGGATGTGACATTTTTTTGCTCCAATTTTGAAGTCATTGGGGCCTATAAATAACCCACCCTTTTTTGCATGAAATGGTACAAAAGTGTTATTATAATCTTGAATTTCTTGGGTGTTAAAATGGTGTAAAAGTACCAGAGTTCTCCTCCTCCCTTTCTAAGTGTTGAGATCATTCAAGAGGGGTATGAGACTTGTAAGGGTTATCTCCTCAACCCATGAAAAGGAGAAAGCACTGTAAAAGGTGGTTGGTCTTCACCTATTAAAGGAAGGCCATTAATGGATGTTGGTGACCTCGATGGAGGAGGAATCCGAGGTGGATGTAGGTCAAATCGATCGAACCACTCTAAATTCTGATTTGTTTTTCCTTTTGTGCAATTTACATTACTACAAACCTTCTTAAGCTTCTCTTTACATTTTTATGAAAGCTCTCAAGTTTAATATCTTTTCGAAATGGGTTTGAATCGAAACAAAAATTTATGAAATCGATGATTTTTCGCTACACCAATTTACCCCCCCCCCCCCCCCCCCCTCTTAGTGCCGCTCTTGATCATAACAATTGGTATCAAAGTAAGGTCACTCTCATTTGGTTTGAAACCCAAGAGAGATAGCATTTGCTGACAACTAAGAGGGTCACTCAATCACACGTCCGCCCATGTTCAATGGAACGGATTACACTTATTGGAAGACAAGAATGAAGATTTTTCTTATATCTATGAATTTTGATTATGGAACATTGTAGAAAATGGCTTTCAAAAGTCTTCTCTTCCAATGAATGATTGGAATGAGTTGGAGAAGAAGACTTTTGCTCTAAATGCCAAGGCTATGAATGCCTTATGCTTTGGATAAAAACAAGTTCAATCGAGTGTCGATTTGTGAAATGACTTTTGATATTTGGCACACACTCGAAGTTACTCATGATGGCACTAGTAGAGTAAAGGAGTCGAAAATTAATCTTTTAGTCCATAGTTATTAGTTATTTCGGATGAAACCGAGTGAGACCATTGGAGACATGTACACTCAATTTACGAATGTCGTCAATGGTCTAAAAGGACTTGGTAAAAGTTTCTCAGATTTTGAACTTGTTAAAAAAATCTTAAGATCTCACCCAAAGAGTTGGGATTCTAAAGTAATGACCATTCAAGAGGCCAAGGATTTAAATAACTTTCCTGTCGAAAAACTAATCGGGTCACTAATGACCTATGAAATGACTTGTAATGCTCATGAAGAGCTTGAGAACAACCTTCCAAAGAACAGGAAGGATATGACACTAAAAACTCAAGAAGACTACTTGAAAAAAAATTCAAGTGATGAGGACTATGATGAAGACTTGGCACAAGAAAGTTCAAAAAATTCATAAAAAGAAATAAATTTAAAAATGACACTACAAATAAAATTGAACCCAAAAAAGAACAAGTAATATGCTACGAGTGCAAAAAGCCAGGACACTTCAAAAGTGAATGTCCCCAAGCAAAGAGGAAGCATCCAAAGAAGAAGGCCCTTAAAGCAACTTGGGACGACTCAAATGCTTCTGAAGAAGAGGAGCCAACCAACACCGAGCAAGTTGCTCACTATGCGCTAATGGCTATTGGAGATGAGGTAAGTAGTTCATTAGATGCAAATTTATCTTTTGATGAACTATTAAGTTCTTTTCATGATTTATTTGATGAATATAAATTAATTAGTAAAAAATATAAATTGTTGAAAAAGGAGCATGCTTCTCTTGTTAGTGATTTAGATAGATTAAAAGTTGAGTACAATGATAGTTTAGCTCCATGTACGAAATGTGATAAACTAGAAATACTTCAAAAGGAAAACTTGCTACTCAAAGAAACCTTAAAAAATTTAAGGTTGGTAGCAAGTCCTTGAACATGATCCTTGCCAATAAGAGTCATGTCCACAAGAAAGGTGGAATCGGATTTATGAGTAGCTCTCACCAAAATCCAACTACCTTTATTAAAGGCCCTACCTTGCATGTATCACCTCACACCAAATGCAACTTTTATTGCAAACTCGGACATATTGCCTATAAATGTCCACTTAAGAGATATAGTCCACATAAATTGATTTGGATTCCTAAAAGAACCTCAAATGACCCAATACAATATGATAAGTTATGTAGATCGATTTTTGAGGCACCCAAGGTCAAATGGGTATCTGAAAATCATCTTTTTTTTGTAGAAAAATGTCTCATCACAAGCTAGGAGCAAGAGATGGTACCTTGATAGTAGATGCTCAAGGCATATGACCGAAGATCCATCTCAATTCTCAAAGCTCACTATCTTAGACGAAGAATATGTCACCTTAAGAAATAACAAGGGTAAAATCATTAGTAAATGAACCATAGGTAACAAATCCAACCTTTTTATTGAAGATGTGTTGTTCGTTGATGGCTTAAAGCATAAACTTTTAAGCATTAGTCAATTGTGTGATAAAAGATATATCATTAGATTTAAATCTAATGCTTGCATTATTGAAAAACCATACAAAAACATATCTATGATTGCCCTAAAATAAAATAATATATACACTATCGACATTAATGATCTTTGTAATGAAATATGTTTTTCAATTTTGAATGACGATGCTTGGCTTTGACATAGGAGATTAGGTCATGCTAGCATGAAACTAATATCTTAAATCTCATTTAAAGAACTTGTAAGAGGAATTCCTCATATTAAGTTCATTAAAGATAATGTGTGTGATGCATGTCAACTAGGAAAACAAATAAAAGGTAGTTTCAAATCAAAGAATCAAATAAGTATCTCTAGACCATTGCAATTGATCCATATGGATTTATTTGGACCAATTGCTACATCAAGCCTAGGAGGTAGCAAATACACCTTTGTCATCGTGGACGATTATAGTAGATATACTTGGACTTACTTCTTGGTACACAAAAATGATTTCTTTACGTATTTCTCTAAGTTTTGTAAACTTGTTCAAAATGAAAAGGGTTTTATGATTTCATCAATTTGAAGTGATCACGGTGGTAAATTTCAAAACTATGATTTCCAAGATTTTTGTGAATCTAATTGATACAACCATAATTTCTCTACTCCGAGAAATCCTCAACAAAATGGGGTAGTAGAAAGAAAAAAATAGAAACTTATAAGAAATGACAAGAACTATGTTAAACGAACATAGTCTACCTAAATATTTTTGGGCCAAAGCCGTAAATATAGCATGCTATGTTATGAATAGGGTTCTAATAAGACCATTACTTTTAAAAATACCTTATGAGTTGTGGAACAAAAAAAAACCCAATGTTTCATATTTTTAAATTTTCGGATGTAAATGTTTTATTTTGAATGAAAAAGATACTTTAGGAAAGTTTGATGCAAAATCTGATGAAGGAATTTTTCTTAGTTATTCTTCTATTTCTAAGGCTTTTCGTATCTTTAACAAAAGAACTTTAGTTATAGAAGAGTCTATTCATGTTGTTTTTAATGAAGTTTCCGAAGTTAAGAAAAATGATTCTGATGATGATCTTAAGTTTAATGCTTTAAATTTAAATGAAACCCTTTCTCCATCTGGCAACTTGGATGCATCTTCTTCCGAACCTTCTTTACCTAAGGAATGGAAGTATGTAGATGCTCATCCTAAGGAGCTAATCATATGAGACACATCAAAAGGGGTTCAAACTCATTCTTCTCTTAAGAGTTTTTATGCCAACGTTACTTTTCTCTCCCAAATTGGACCTAAATGCATTGACGAGACCTTGAAAGATGATTCATGGGTTATCGCAATACAAGAAGAGTTGAATCAATTTGAGAGAAATGAAGTGTGGAAGTTTGTTTCAAGGTCAAATGACCATTTAGTTATTGGTACTAAATGGGTCTTTAGAAACAAGCAAGATGAATTTGGTATCGTGGTTAGAAACAAGGCTAGATTAGTGGCCAAAGGTTTCAACCAAGAAGAAGGTATCGATTATAAAGAAACTTTTACTCTTATGGCATGAATAGAAGTCATAAGGATGCTCCTTGCCTCTACTAGTAGTAATAATTTTATGCTATTTAAAATGGATGTTAAGAGTGCTTTTCTTAATGGCTTTATTTTCGAAGAAGTTTATGTTGAACAACCTCCCGGATTTGAGAATGATAATTTCCCTAATTATGTGTTTAAATTGACTAAAGCTCTCTATGGATTGAAACAAGCCCCAAGGGCTTGGTATGAGAGACTTAGCTTTTTTCTTATTCAAAATAATTTCTCTAAAGGCAAGGTCGATACTATATTGTTTATTAAAAATTTTAAAAATGATTTTCTTATTGTTCAAATTTATATTAATGATATTATCTTTGGTTCTACAAATGAATCCCTATATGAATCGTTTGCCAAAAGCATGAGTCAAGAGTTTGAAATAAGTCAATGGGTGAACTAACTTTCTTTTTGGGCTTACAAATTAAACAACTTAGTAATGAAATTTTTCTTAGCCAAACAAAATATACATTAGACTTGCTAAAATAATTTAATATAGATAGTTCAAAGGCTATCAACACTCTTATGAATACCTCCACAAAGTTAGATATTGACAAAAGTGGAGAAAGCTTTGATTAAAAAACTTATAGGTGTATGATAGGTAGTTTACTATACCTCACTGCAACTAGACCATATTTAGCATAGGATTTTGTGCTAGGTTTCAATCTAATCCTAAGCTATCATATCTTAAAGCAATCAAAAGAATCCTTAGATATCTTAAAGGAACCAAAGATCTAGGATTATGGTATCTAAAATGTGAAAACTTTAAACTAATTGCTTATGCTGATGCTGATTTTACTGGATGTAGATTAAATAGAAAAAGCATATCCGGAACGTGTCAATTTTTAGAACACGCACTTGTCTCTTGGTTTTCCAAGAAACAAAATTCGGTTGCACTATCCACAATTGAAATCGAATACATTGTAGCTAGTGCATGTTGTGCACAAGTTGTATAGATGAAAAATACATTGGAAGATTATAAAATTTATCTTAAGAATATTCCTATAAAATGTGATAATACAAGTCCAATATGTTTAACAAAAAATCCTATACAACACTCTAGAACTAAACACATTGACATTAGGTATCACTTTATACAAGATCTTGTTAATAATCATGATATAATCTTAGAGTTTATTGATACAAAACATTAATTGGCTGATATCTTTACAAAACCCTTAAATGAAGAACAATTTGATTTCATTAGAAGGGAGTTAGGAATGTTAAACTGTCCGAATGCATAAGTTTTGTTTCTTTTCCGAACTATCTTTCTCTTAATGTATTTCATGAATGGAGCTTTAATGAATTTATTGTTAGGATCAAGAGCACTAAGAGGGGGGGAGTGAATTAGTGCAGCGGAAACCTTTCGACGATTTAAAACTGCGTTCGTATGATAAAATAACGATTTCAATGCGAAAACCAATTCGAAAAGTTCTTTAACTTAAGATCAAGCGAAGTGTAGTTAAAGTAAAGCTATGGAGATAGTTTGCAGTTAAGATAGAGAACATAATATAAATGTAAACCGAGATTTAGAGTGGTTCGGTCAATCTTGACCTACATCCACTTTTGGCTTCCTCCTCCGATGAGGTCATCGACGTCCACTAGAGGCCTTCCTTCAATAGGCGAAGGCCAACCACCCTTTTATAGTTTCACTCTTTTTGACGAGCTTAGGAGACAACTCTTACAAATTTTCACTCCTCTCTTGAATGATCAAAACTTGGAAGAAAAGAGGGAGAAGAACTTTTGCTCTTTACAACACTTTTGAGCTCTAAAAATCACAGAGTAAGATCAAGCTTTTGGTGCCCTTTCATGCAGGAAAGGGTGGGGTATATATAGGCCCCAAACTGATTTGAATTTGGAGCTCAAAAATGTCATATCCTAGATTTCCAAGGTCCTGGCAGTACTACCGCCATAACTGGGCGGTACTACCGCCTGACAGAGCTCGGAGACCGAGCTCAGGCGGTACCACCGCCTAGCCTCACTCAGAGACCAAGCCCAGGCTGTGCCACGGCCCAGCTTTCCTAGGAGACTGAGCTCCTGGGTGGTGCTACCGCCGGCTAGGAAATCTAGGTCCGAATGGGCTAATCCATTCGGCCCAATTTGGGTCTATCAAGGGCCCAATTGCCCCAAGATTAAGTTAATGGGATCACCTCCCATTTCTAACTTAATCATCATGTTAACTATGATATTTTTAAGACATTTACTGTAACTTTCTCCGATGCGTCAATCGTTTCTTCTGGCGAGCTTCCGACGAACATCTGACGAACCCTTGGCGATGCTCCGGCAAACTCCTGGACTTGCGACGATCCACTTGGCGAGTTCCGACGAGATTCTTTGGCAAGCTCCTGGACTTCTCGGATTTGTTCTCGCAGAACCTCCGACAACCGTCTGGACTTCCGTCGAACTCTCAAACCCCCAACGTGATCATAGTCTTGACTCCGGCGTAACTCCTACTGCATGTCTTACTTTCATTGTAGTTAATCCTGCACACTTATCTCAACATATGGATTAGATAACAAATGACAATTGACTTCATCATCAAAATCTGAGATTCAACATTTATCTTCCTTGGTATTAAGTTTACTCCACTTGCTCCATCACGTAATGATGTTTAATACATTGACAAATGCATCTTTCACGGATTTCACTCTTATTGATTTTTTAATAAGAAATGGATTTGATTTATGAAGTCCTATTCAAAGTTTTTGATCCTTCATTTGATGCTTCTTTCTTCATGAAAAAATGTTTATGAATTTTTAGTGTCTAATAATCACTTGCAAGAATGGCGGTTTGATTAAGTGTGTAACGGATTTGATTTATGTTTGATACACTTTATCCTTTTCATTGTTAAAATTGAAGCATGATTTAATGAAACTCATCATTTCGAATTTGACTTGGTTTAAATTATTTCATGAATTTAGTTCTTGATGGATTCTCTCCTTGCCTTTCTTCCTTTTCTTGTTCTTATGACAAAGGAAGAAAGAGATTTCCATAACTAAAAAGAAACCAAATAGACTTGGTTCAAATTATCATGCAAAGTTTTACTTACCTTCATTGCTTGAATTTTTACCACACTTGCATTGATAAATTATTCTCCTTTTTGTTAATGACAAAGGGAGAGAAATGTGACAAATTGATGACAAATTGGCATGTCTTAGATAAATGCATTGTATCGTAAATGCTTGAATGTCTTGCAAATACTTTAAAAATGATTGGTATCATCAAATACATACTTGAAAAATATGTATCAAAATGTTTGCTTGAAACATAGAGAAATATGGCATTATGACTTACAAATATATCATTCCTAGTATCATGCTTGAATTCATATCATTTTGATAAATGTCCTTCATTATGATAAGGTATCATAATATATACTTGCTATTTACAATTGGTATCTTGCCAAGGAATGATGAATTGTCATCTTGCTATATTTCATATTCGAAATTTATATCATATTTGAAAATGATGATTGTTTATTGGACTTGAAAATGGATGTCATGCTTTGACATCATTTTTATTGACAAAATGTGGTATCATCTTTAGAATTGGTAAATCATAATAAGTGTCATGATGTGCATTATGATAAGTCTAACTTATCAATTTGATGCTTGAATTCAAAGGCCTTGAATTCAAGAGTGTCTTTCCTCAAGTATGCCATATAGATAGGGGGAGTTAAGGTTAACTCCGTCATCAATTGATTTGATAAGACCCTAAGGTCTTATCGTGGAAGAAAGGAAAGAAAAGGGAATGATAAGACCCTGATAATGATCGCTTCGAGGGGATCGACCCTCCTTGATCGCTTCGAGGGGATCGGCCTCCTAGGGTTTGTCCACCGAATGGAATAACATTTCATTCATTGATTGATTGATAGAAAGGGTTACATCACTATTTATAGAGTTCCACCTAGAGTCCACCAAGACTTGGACTCTTAATAATAAATAAATATTAAATAAACTTCTACCCGACTCTAACTGAACTAAATAGACTCAATAAACATTATTCAAAAGCTCAGATAAAGGGTCCTAACAGTTCCTCCCTCTTCAAATCAGCCTTGTCCTCAAGGCTGAGCAGCATCAATCTCAGGGAGCTTCTCTTTAGTCATAGACTATCTGCAACGCATCACAACCCGTTGATCAAGTAAGTATGGTCTCCACCTTTTGATAGTGTAAGCAACAGGTCGGTCTTTCAGTGTAGTAATCGTTGTAAGAAACTACTGGCCCTATATAATCAATTTTATCTTTGAACCTTTGCTATCACAAGTGAAAAGAATTCAAAGGCCTTGAATTCAAGAGTGTCTTTCCTCAAGTATGCCATATAGATAGGGGGAGTTAAGGTTAACTCCGTCATCAATTGATTTGATAAGACCCTAAGGTCTTATCGTGGAAGAAAGGGAAAGAAAAGGGAATGATAAGACCCTGATTAATGATCGCTTCGAGGGGATCGGCCCTCCTTGATCGCTTCGAGGGGATCGACCCTCCTTGATCGCTTCGAGGGGATCGGCCTCCTAGGGTTTGTCCACCGAATGGAATAACATTTCATTCATTGATTGATTGATAGAAAGGGTTACATCACTATTTATAGAGTTCCACCTAGAGTCCACCAAGACTTGGACTCTTAATAATAAATAAATATTAAATAAACTTCTACCCGACTCTAACTGAACTAAATAGACTCAATAAACATTATTCAAAAGCTCAGATAAAGGGTCCTAACAGTTCCTCCCTCTTCAAATCAGCCTTGTCCTCAAGGCTGAGCAGCATCAATCTCAGGGAGCTTCTCTTTAGTCATAGACTATCTGCAACGCATCACAACCCGTTGATCAAGTAAGTATGGTCTCCACCTTTTGATAGTGTAAGCAACAGGTCGGTCTTTCAGTGTAGTAATCGTTGTAAGAAACTACTGGCCCTATATAATCAATTTTATCTTTGAACCTTTGCTATCACAAGTGAAAATCCATCCATCAACGATCTTTACTTAAAATCTGTCATAGTCTTCAATGTGGTGGGCCAATTGGTCAACAGTCTCACTATCCATAAAATTGTTAGTACTACCAGTATCAATCAAAACTATAATAGGCTGATGCTCCAAAGTTTCGCCAACTTCCATAGTTTGCGGGTTAGAGTAGTCCGCTAATATATGCATTGTATGTATGGTTGGTTCAACATCTTCGTTAGAATTTATACCTTCATGATCGGAGTCCAAATTCTTAGCTTTCGGCTCCTCTCCAATTGGTTCGATCATTAGAAGTTGCCCTTGTTTACATCGGTGCTCTATACTCCATTTTTCATCATAGCACAAACCCCTTGATGATATTTCCTTGCTAATTTTTTTCTCATGTATATGTGCGAATGAGATCGCAGCTATCATAGTGCGGGGTTGTCGAGCCTTAACTTCACATTGGATCTCTGGAATAAGCCCTTCAATAAATGTACCCAGAAGTTGTCGTTCCGACCAATCTCTAGCTTGATTTGATAATCTTTCAAACCTACTCTGATATTCTGACACTGTAGAAGTTTGACAAATTTTGGCAAGCTGGCCATCAACATTCTCATAATCGGATGGACTAAAGCGAATAAGAAGCCCTCTTTTGAATTGCTCCCACGAAGGAACTCCATAGCAAGTTTCATACCAATTGTACCACTGGATTGCATCTTCATCGAGCTGGATTGAGGCCACCTCTACCTTTGATTCTTCTGGGGTTCTGTGAAAACGAAAGAAATTTTCTGCCTTAGAAATCCAACTAGTCGGATCTCCATCTTTCCATCTCGGAAATTCCACCTTCATGTGTGAGTAGTTTGTGTCACAATCTTGGAGCCCTTTTTCTATATTTTCAGATCTATGCAACGTAGAACTTGAGCCCCTATCTTGTTGAAATTTGCTGAGACTCTCCAGTAGTCTCTTTTTGAAATCATTAAGTGTTTCTTGCAACCGGTTCTCAATTCTGATTTCCCATGCTACCATTTGTGCTTTCACTGCGTTATCGGTGGCCATTGCGCAAGACTGCAAATCTGGGTTCTCAACTCCTGTTTTTTTATGTCGGTTAAGGGCATCAGCATTGTCAATACAAAGTTGCCGAGAAGATGGACGCCGAGGGCAATGCTTTGGTCTTTGCGTTGGAGGAAGAGTTGTTGCCCTGTCTCTGTCATTGTGTGGGGTGAGAGCGCCGGGCCTGAAAGGCGACTACGTCGATGTGGTTGCAGCTGCTGGACCCAAGGGGCGATCGCTGGGTAGTGGGCTTGAGGCTGCGGTGATGGCAACCTGCGGTTGTGGTAGAAGATGCTAAGCAGGGGGAGGCAGCGTTGAAGCGGCCGAGGTTGAGAAGAGGAATCGATGGTGCGTGCGCTGCTAGGGTTGAGGCAAGGCCGCTATCCTTGCTGTGGTTGCTGCGTGCGCTGTTAGAGGGCAGCTGCTGTAGAATGAGGGGTTGGTCGTTGGTTGGGAGCAGCGGCGGCGGTGGTTATAATCGGCGGCTGCTGCAGCATAGGGTGCCACTGTTTTTTTTTTTTTTTTTTTTTTTTTTTTTTTTTTTTTTTTTTTTTTGCTGCGTGCGGCGGTGGTTGCTGCGTGTTCTGTTTTTGTCGCACCACAGAAGGGGTTGGCCGGAAGGATCACGAGCGGTTGAGGAGAAGGCTGCGGTGGCTGGCAGCAGCGGTGGTCGCTGGCCGGAGTGCAGCGACGGCGGTGGAGAAGGAGGCAGCGAGGGTCGCAGCAGGGATTGAGGTTGCAGTGGAGAATAGGAATCGACGGTGGCAATGCGGGGGCAATTGGTGATTTGCCCTGTTTCTGTCACGAGAGCAACGGGGAGGCTGCGAGGATCACGGCTAGGCGGCGAGCAGAGTCGTCACTGGCTGGGGAGCAGCAGCGACGGTGACGGCAGCCGGCGTTCGCAGCAGCAAGGGGACCTGCGACTGTGGTGCAAGGTGAGTTGCCTGTGCTTGCTCTGTTTCGGTTACAAAAGATGCAGAGCAAGGGGAGCGGCGGCTGGGAAGCGAGCGGCGGTCGTCGCACGGTGGCTGGCAGCGGTGGTGGGTCGGCTGGGCGGCGGCGGCGCTCGAGGGGAAGAGGAGTGCTGGAGGAGGCGCCGCTGCGATCGACGAGGGGCTGCGGCAACAGAGGAAGCTCTGTTTCTGCAGCTGGGGGGGGACAGCGGCGGCGTTGGTCGATCGGCCAGGAAACATCGCCGACTGTGGAGAAGGAGTCGTTAGTGGCTGGGGGGCAGCGGCGGTGGCTGCTGGCCGGAGAGCAGCGGCGGCGGGTGGGCCGACCGGAAGCAGGGGCGTGGCTGCGGCTAGGGAAGCAGGGCGTGGCTGCGGTTTTTTTTTTTTTTCTTTTTTTTGTGGAGGAAGATACTGCAGCGAGAAAAGGAGGATCGCTGCTCTGATACCAAATGATAAGACCCTAAGGTCTTATCGTAAAAGAAAGGAAAGAAAAGGGAATGATAAGACCCTGATATGATGCGGCAACAGAGGAAGCTCTGTTTCTGCAACCGCTGCAAGAAGGGGCTGCGGCAACAGAGGAAGCTCTGTTTCTGCAACCGCTGCAAGAAGGGGCTGCGGCAACAGAGGAAGCTCTGTTTCTGCAACCGCTGCAAGAAGGGGCTGCGGCAACAGAGGAAGCTCTGTTTCTGCAACCGCTGCAAGAAGGGGCTGCGGCAACAGAGGAAGCTCTGTTTCTGCAACCGCTGCAAGAAGGGGCTGCGGCAACAGAGGAAGCTCTGTTTCTGCAACCGCTGCAAGAAGGGGCTGCGGCAACAGAGGAAGCTCTGTTTCTGCAACCGCTGCAAGAAGGGGCTGCGGCAACAGAGGAAGCTCTGTTTCTGCAACCGCTGCAAGAAGGGGCTGCGGCAACAGAGGAAGCTCTGTTTCTGCAACCGCTGCAAGAAGGGGCTGCGGCAACAGAGGAAGCTCTGTTTCTGCAACCGCTGCAAG
>CM017196.1:28958268-29078268 GCA_004837865.1 Musa balbisiana | reverse complement strand
CCTATCTGTGGCTTCAAACGGCAACGCAACACCAGCAAAATCCAAGGGTAGCAAAGTAGTCTGGAATGGATCTACCGAGTCAGCATCTGGTTCACCTTCTCCAGTGGAAAGGGCACTTTCTTTTTTGCCAAATGTATCTTCACCTGTGCCAAAGCCACACACTTTCTTGAAGCGACCACCAAAATTGGTGGAGTCCAAGCAACCAACTAAGACCAGCACAAGTCCTGAAGTAGGAATGCAAAACATCACATGCTAGGCCAAGGTCTTCTTTTGTCTGCTGATTCTTTTTCGGTGTCTTTTTTGTTGTTTTAAGATCATAATCTTGGTTGTAGAACCCACAACGAACATTGAAAGGCTCAGAGCTACAAGAAAAGTTGGATGCCATTGCTGAAGATTTAAAGAAAGCAAGGGCGCAACTGGCTTTTGTCGAGCTGGAGAAGGTCCAGGCTATCAAGGAGTTGAATGAAGCTTAGAGATTGGCCAATGAGACAAATGAGAAACTCGAGGCCGCAATTGTTTCTAAGAAGATGATTGAGGATCGCTTGGAGGTTGAGAAGGTTCGGGCCGATGAGTTGGAACAAGAGAACATTGAAGGTGCACGAAAAAGGGAGGAGGAGCATCAAAAGGAACTCGAAAACGTCCCAAATCAACGTGCTCTGGATGGTTCAGCGCTGCTGTCGATGACTCAGGAATTCCAGAAAGTAAAACTTGAGTCAACTAATGCCAACATTGCAAAGAACACAGCCCTGAGCAAAGCAGATGAAGCAAACAAGATTGCTGAAACGAATGGACAAAAGGTGGATATCTTGTCCAAAGAAGTGAGCCATTTGAAGTCCTTGCTTGATTCCAAGCTGGATAATATGAACAAAGAAGCAGCAACGATGATTAAGAAGTTGAATGTGGTAGTTGATGGTTCGAAATTTGAACTTGAAAGAGCCAAGAGGAACCATCCACAGCTTCAAATGGAGGTGACTGATGCAAGGAAGGCCGAATCAGATGCATGTAAGCAAGTTGAAGAGTTGAAAAAGGAGGTGGCATCACTAGAAACTCGGCAGAAGGAAGCCAATAAATCTGAGAAATCTGCAACAGAATCTCTTGCAATCATGGGGAAACAGATGGAAGAGTGTGCCACATTACTGCAAGATGCTGAAAATGAGATTTTCACTCCAAAGGAAAGAGAATCTATGGAGATTGAGGTAGTTAAGTAAAAAAAATTTTCTTGAGTAACCAGATAGGAATCGTGATTTCTCACAGGAAGAGGCAGTAAGCTTGAGAAAGACAGTTGAACTGTTAAAATCTGTGCTTAAGAAACTGGAGGAGAAGTTGCAGGCACTCAATAAGGAGAAGATTGTTGCACCAGATATCGAGGGACTGGTGGAGGAGAGGAACAAGCTCATTAATGAACTCAACACTAGTAGAGATGAAGGAGAGAAGGCCCAAAAAGCAATGAAAGGTTTAGCTTCAGCATCGCATGAAATGTCTACTGAAGCCAGAGAAAAATCAAGAAAGGCTTTTAGCAAAGCAAGCTGAAATTTGCAGATAGAGCAAATGAATTCATCTATCAAGAACACTGAAGAGAGGCAAGAGGTCATGCTTGACGTAGCATGACATGAGATAGTTTGCCTTCCAGAAAACAGTCGAAAAATTCAAAACAGAAACCAGCAATTCAAGCAGTAAGTGGGACACAAAGGAGCAACATTTTATTAACACCATAAAAAAATCCTGTAATGATCACAAGAAATACAAAGATAACTTCAGTTCCATTCTGAGATTTTGTTTGATGAGAATTGTATTTCATACTCCCTCACAAGGGTCAAGTAGAGAATAAATTATTTATATTGCATCATATGAGGTAGTTGTTTCTTATCTTGCTCTTCATGCTGCTTAAAGTCTATGCCTGCGGTTAGCAAATAGTAATCCTCTTCTTTTTCTTCATGTCTACCATTTTAGACATTTGATTGTCTCAGAAGAAGGATGGTTTTTTGTTAACTTGCCTAGTGTAGTGTTGGTAACAACCAGTAGAATTAATGTCAACTAGTTGACCAACTAATTAACCAATGCATGACTTTTATCCATAACATCAAAATTTTGAATGACATGTTTTTGGTTATATGTTTTAGGCATAAGTGAAACTATGGAAAATGTCTTCTCAACAAATATATATATGTATGTATATATATATGTATATGTATGTATGTATATATATATATGTACATATATATATACATACATACATATACATATATATATACATACATATGTATATATATACATATATATATACATACATATGTATATATATACATATATATATACATACATATGTATATATATACATATACATATACATATAATACATATACATATACATATACATATACATATACATATATACATATACATATACATATACATATATACATATACATATACATATATACATATACATATACATATATACATATACATATACATATATACATATACATATATATATACATATACATATACATATATATATACATATACATATATATATATATATATATATATATATATATATATATATATTAAGGATGGAAAAGCAAGAAAACGATAAAAACATAATATTACGATATAATTAAAAGTAAATGTTTTCAATCAAGAAAATTGATATAGTATTAAACAAGAGGTAAGACTTAGAACACTTATAAGATATTTCTAAGTGTATACTCTACCTTACTTCGTAAACTATGATATTATTTATAGGATATAGTGGTAATTATCTCATCCCATCATGTTATCCATGATTGAGCTAAGTATAGACACCACCCATAACTCCTAAATCATGGGCCATTACTTAGAATATGTCTATAACTATCTAGAATAAGGGAACTACCTAGAATATAATAACTACCTAGGTAACTACTATAAATCAATTCTCAATACTCCCCATTGATTCATAGTTATATACATAAATTTTAAACATTAAAGAAACATGCTTTTGAACTAAAAGTGATAGTAAAAATATCTATAACTTATTCATATGTGCCATAATACTCCATTGTTATGACGCCACTTATTACAAGATCCCAGATGAAATGATAACATATCTCTATATGCTTTGTTCTTCCATGAAATGTTAGATTATTTATCATTGCAATTGTGGCTTTTTTTATCACAAATTATTTCAGTTACATCTTTTTATTCTTAATGAAGATATTCAAGAAGTTTTCTAAGTCATATTGCTTGACAAGTTTTTGCTGTTGCAGTTGTATATTCTACTTCCGATATCAATAATATAGTTACTACTTGCTTCTTTCAATGCTAAGATATAGCTCCTAATCCGATACTAAAAATATTATCAGAAATACTCATTCTATTAGTTAAAGCTCCTATCTAATCATTATCAATGAAATCAAATATTTTACATTTAAAATTATAAGAATACTAAATGTCATAATTTATAGTTCTAGCAATATAATGTAGAATTATTTTAACAGTTCCGATATTATGTTTGCTTAAGCTATGCATAACCTTAGATACTACACTAACAGAAAAGTTAATATGTGGTCGAGTATGAGTTAAATAGATCAAACCTCTAATTAAACTTCTGTAGTATCTTGCATTTGTCAAATATATACTATTTTTAAGTTTCAATTTTTCATGTATATTCATGGGTATTGTTATAGCTTTATAATTAATTATGTTAGATTTTTTGAGTAGATCGATTGCATACTTTCTTTGTGAAATAAAAATTTCATATAATTTTTGCTTTATGTGCTTGCAAGAAACTCATTAGTTCATCAAATAAAAAGGTAGATAAATCTTTTGACTCATCGATTGTGGCAACAATATAATCAAATTTCGGAGTTAAACTTCTCAAAAGTTTTATAATAATTATATGATTAAGAAGATCTTCACCATATGATTTTATTTGACTAACAATTTCAATCACTTGAGAAAAAAAATCTTACACCAATTCATTGCTTTTCATTAATAAAATTTTAAACTTATGACGAAGGGTTTGAAGTTTTATTATAATCACCCTCGACAAGCCTTGAAATTCATTTTGAAATATCAACCAAGCTTGCTTTGAGGTTGCCGCTACTGTAATTTTTTAGAAGATTATCTTATGTACAGCTTGTTGAATGAAGAATAATGCCTTTGAGTCTTTCTTTATGTCCTCTCTCAGCTTGGTTTTTTCATCTTTCTATTCTCTCTTAGCTTAGTTTTTTCATCTAATTCTAAACTGGTGTCCCCTCAGTCATCTTAGCCTGGAAGAGACTCTTGGATATCTCATATCACTGAGTCTTTTCCTATTCCTCAAATAATTTATAGAGATGTAGGAGAATAGATCTAGCATCCATCGTTTCATATTGTATTTGCAACTTAGGAGTTATGGAGCCCAACATTTAACACTGAGCAAGAGTGGAGTCATCTATGTACTTCACGTAGCGAGCGATCTCATCCTCACTTGTCCATTCCTTAGGTATAGGCATCATTATATCAAGGACGTACGCGATTTTCTTTGTTATGAGAATAATTCTTAGGTTGCAAAGTCAATCCGGATAATTTGGACTAGTAAGGCGGTTAACATTAAGTATACTACGTAAGGGATTTGAAAGCGACATAGCATAAATAAATAACATACAGATTTTACAAAAATCAAACAATTAAGATATGATCTTCTATCTTAATCTACTCCCACTATTTTCTCATGAAACACAACTCCCTCTAGTATATGAATCAGAGACCCTCGACGGATCTATAGTTGGGATTTGGATCCAATCGGCGTCTTAATATAACCTTGAAAGACTCGACCAATCATGCTAAGTCTGTAAAGGTAGGCAACTCTTGTCAATCATAACTCTTTATAATTCCCGTCCTATTCGGCCTCCAAACCACCATGGCCTAGAGGGACTCGACCAACCATAATATTTGATTAAGTCATCACCATCATTTTAAGATGAATTTGATATGATGATATGCCCTCGAGGGACTCAACCAAGTATGCCATGTTCCCAGGTCATCAGTGATATCTCTATGTCATAGCCAAGATAGCGAATCATGATATAGAAGACCCTTGAGGGACTCGACCAACTCAACCTACATCAGAAATCGGTCCCTACCTATAACGATGGAAGGCCATGTAGGTCAATTTAATTATCTCATGTTTACCAACTTAATATTATCGAGAAAAGAGATTTTGATTTGGTCTCTTATAACATGTCACACATATATATATTTAATATATATCTATATTGCATGCAAATATATATACATATCTAGTAGGTATACAAGCAATCACATATCACATGAGCAATCGCACTAGATGATCATAGACAATATCCTAGTGTGATTAAGCCCGAGTTAGTAGGCCCAATCACTCACATCAAGATCTATATGTACAATGACATATCTCCATGCCCTGTGATCGTCCATCTTGTCCTCATTGATTTTCTCAATATCTTGGCGCATCTCCATGTGTCGCGATTGTCCGTCTCGGTCTCATAGGTCCCGTTATCGCTTCCACGCTCCCATTGCATCTCCTTGTGTAATTACAATTTAATCACAAGCACGTAGGCCTGACAATAAACAAGAAATAAATTGGAAGCTTGCAGGCCCCAATAATAATAATAATCACATCACAAGTACACAAATCACATGGTTCATGATTATCCGTCCACATCATATATCACATGTACATATCAGTATATAGGCCTACTAGATAAATAATAATAGTTAATTAAACTTTTTAATTAACTAATATTTATCTAAAATTTGGGATATGTAAGAAATTTTTTAAATTATGAGGGGTATTTAGATAATTTTGATAGAAAGGACAAAACCTAGAATTTCTTAAATTTTGAGGGGCAAAATTATCCTTTTGCCCTAATAAGCCCTAATCCCCCTTCCCTATAGTCCTCTAGTGTTGCGGCCATTGCCACCCTGCTGACGATAGCCACTATGGGGGGCGAGCCGTCACCCCTGCAGGTGGACGCTACTGCGGGCAAGTGTTGCCCTCAAGGGGCTCGCTCATGAGCGTCACCGCTTGTAGGAGGCCTTGCCTGCGAATGCCAAACCGTAGGTGGTGCCTACTATAGCCCATCAATTGTAGGTCGCCGATAACAACCCATCGGCTGCCATAAATGGTGAAGGCTGCAAGTAGCCTTTAGCCACTCTACGAGCATAACAAAGGCAGTAATAGTTGTTGCCCTTTCTCATCTTTTGTGCCAATAATTTTGACGATAAAAGTCTTCCTAAAACATAACACATGTAATTCAAAACTAATTTTTCGTATGAACAACTTGGCTCTAATACCATTGTAGATATAAAACAAAATCCTAAATTTCCCAAAAGGTGTTTATTGTCGTGTGAAACTTGATGCGTAAAAACTCATAAAAACTGAAAACCACGTGTGAGATAGTTGTGTTACCTAGGGAGATCATACATCCCTGAATTCCTACAGATCTATGGGAGAGGATGAAGGAGGTCAAGCATCCTCCTCTTTAGTGATGATCCACATAGTAGAGGTTGTGAAGACGCTTCTCGGATCACTACCAAAATTTCTACACTTATTGGCTAAGGAGTAGATGGGGAGAGAAGAATAGGAAGTGGCAATCAAGAAGTGTAGCCTATAGCCCTTTTGTTCTTTCCTAATTATAGAGCCCCTCTATCAACTTAACCCTAATGGATCCTATCATATTAGGTATTGGATCTTTATCCAACTACTTAAGCCTCTTAGATTAGTGGATCTCTATTCAATAATCCCTCTTTGGCTCTTATTGAATCTTATATATAGGATCCAATAATTCAAAGGCTTATTGGATATCTATTAAGATATGAGCTTTGGTGGATATCTTATATCCGAACCTCTATTCATTATAACACTTACCATATGTGTGTGAACCTTTACTAGTCATGGGTGCCTTGTAAGCCAATCACGTGAGTGATGGCACATGTGGCATGACACGTAATCTTTTTAATTATTATTATTATGGTAATTTATCACTTTAAATTGCTTATTGCATAAATATATTGTGATGTCCATGGATCTGTGCAATGAGAATCGAATCATAATGAAATCATGATAATGAGATCGATTCACCTTTAAACATAGACCCTAAATAATCCTAGTTATAAATTACTCGAGAGAGACATCGAGATAACTAGACAAATTATTATATTGTATATCCATCCATATGATAGAGGACTGGTCTCATAGCTGCTCGTGTAGGGACACTAAAGATACATGTAGGTGCCCATTGGAATGAGTTCATTGATTGATCCACTCATAGAATGTTGGATGGTTAATGATACCTTACTATCAGATAGCGATTCTGCAACCCCAATAGTGTATTTGGTCCTTAGACTTGAGATACCAAAGATGTCCTATATGAGTACTCTACTATTTGATACCGAACTTATAGGTTTGGAAGTTCAAGATCTAGTACAACCGGTTATTGAGAGTGACAACTAACCTTACAAGACCTATTGAGTGTCGATAGAGGATCATCCACTCTCAGTATTATAAGAGGAATATCATGTGTGTTCTTACTCAGATAAATCCTTGGCCAAGATCATTCGGATTAAGAGAAAAAGAATTCTCTGAGAGAATCATATTAGAGCAAGACTCGATGAATTGTATGGGCCTAACCGCACCATACCTGATATGCGATCTCTAGGATATTAAATGGATGAGGAAATATAGGTACATAGTAACTGAGGATAGATAGGTCTAATGAATTAGATTCCCCTGTATCATCTAGGGACTATAGTGTAGTGGCCTGGTATGTCCGCAGTCGACAAATCAAATGAATTATTATGGAGATAATAATTCACAGAGCCAAAAGGAGTTCTAACAGATATGACTCATGACCAACTCGATATTGGGCCTATAGGGTCATACACATATGCTAAGTGTTGCAACGAGTAGAGGTTCAGATATGAGATATCAATCGGAGGCCCTACCTTACTAAATATCCAATAAGCCCCTAAATTATTGGATCCCATGGAACAGATCCAATAGGAGCTAAAATAAGAGATTATTGGGTAGAGACCCACTAGTCTAAGAGGCTTGGGTAATTGGATGGAGATCTAGTACCCAATAGGACAGGATCCATTATGGTTAAGTTAATTGGGGGTCTCTATAAATATGAGGAAACTAAAGGCCCATAGGTTGGGGCTTCCTGATTGCCACATCCGATTCTTCTCTCCCCTTCTCCTTAGATAGCAAGCATGGAGATTTGATGAGCGTCGTCGTAGTCCTACTGTATGGATCACCGCTAGAAAGAAGGATGCTTGACCTCTTTCATCCTCTTCATCTGCGGTGGTCGATGGCTGATTGACCACGACAAACGACCAATAGCCTACGATCCACTAGGGCGACACCTGCAGGCAGCGATGCCTGTAAGGCAAGCGCTGCATGCGAGCGCTATGCCCAAGGGCAGAACTGCCCGTAGGGGTGCCCGCTCGTAGGGGTAGCACTGCTTGTAGGTGGTTACAATGCCACTTATGGGCGTTATGCCCGTAGGCAGAGAAGCTTGCAAAGGCGGCAATGCCTGTGAGCACTGCTCTTGCAGTTAGAATCCCCCGTAGGAGCGGCGATGCCCGCAGGGGCGCCCGCCCGCTAGGGCTGCCATAGTGCCTATAGGTGCTGCGCCCGCAGGCAGAGGCGGCACCCCGCCCCTCGTAGTGGCCATCGTCGGTAGGGTGGTGGCGGTCACAACACAACAAAGGCAGGGTGGTAGGGTTTTTACACAAAAGGATAATTTTACCTCTTAGAATTTCAAAAATTTTAAGTTTTATCCTTTTATCTAAATGACCAAAATACCCTTCATAATTTAGAAAATTCTTTACATGTCCCAAATTTCAAAAAATATTAGTTAATTAAAAAAATTTAATTAATTATTATTATTATATAGTAATCCCACATGATGATGATGAATACATTTTGTGTGATTATGATTATGATTATTATTATTATTGGGGCCTACGAGCTTCTAATTTATTTTCTCATTTATTGTTAGGCCCATGTACTTGTGATTAAGTTATAATTACACGATAAGGTACAGCGGGAACGTGGAGGTGATAGTGAGACCCACGAGACCAAGACAAACGATCGCGACGTTTGGAGATACGCCAAGATGCCGATGAAACCGATGAGGACGAGATGGACAATCAAAGGGCATAGAGATGCACCATTGCATACATAGATTTTGATATGAGTGATTAAGCCCACTAGCATGGGCTTGATCACATTAGGGTGTGGTCCATGATCATCTTGTGTGATTACTCATATGATATGTGATTACTTGTACATATATTATATATGTTTATATTTGCATGCAATATAGATATATATTAAATATGTATGTGTGTGACATATCATATTAGGAGACCAAATAAAAAATCTCCTCTTTCTATAATATTAAGTCGGTAAACGTGAGGCAATTAGAATGACCTGTTAGGATCAAGAGCACTAAGAGGGGGGGGGGGTGAATTAGTGCAGCAGAAAACTTTCGACGATTTAAAACTGTGTTCGTACGATAAAAACAATTTCGGTATGAAAATCGATTCGAAAATTACTTTAACTTAAGATCAAGTAAAGTGCAGTTAAAGTAAAGCTATGGAGGCAGTTGTAGTTAAGATAAAGAACAAAATGTAAATGCAAACCGAGATTTAGAGTGGTTCGGTCAATCTTGACTTACATTCACTTTTGGCTTCCTCCTCCGATGAGGTCACCGACGTTCACTAGAGGCCTTCCGAAGGCCAACTATCCTTTTACAATTTCACTCCTTTTGACGGGCTTAGGAGACAACCCTTACAGATTTTTTACTCCTCTCTTGAATAATCAAAACTTGGAAGAAAAGAGGGAGAAGAACCTTTGACCTTTTACAACACTTTTTGTTAGGATCGAAGCGACACTAAGAGGGGAGGGTGAATTAGTGTAGCGGATTAAAACTAGTAGGTTTGAAATTGATTCCGTAAAATGCGAGGAGATTTCGTTTGATAGTAACTAGAGTAAAGTGAAGAACAAAAACTTGCTTCTATGTAGATAATGATTGCAGAAAAATAACAACTCACACATTCAAGGAACACGCAGATTTAAAGTGGTTCGTCAAAATGACCTACATCCACTTGCGAAGCCTTCTTCGATGAGGCCCCCAACTTCCACTAGCAAATCACTTTGAAGGGGAAGGACAAACACCTCTTTTATAACTTTTACAAGTGGTTCACACTCTTACAAAATTTCAGCGAGAAAGAAAGGGAGGTGAACACTCAAGCAATTTGAAAGTAAGACTTGCTAAGGCTTTGCTAAGACTTTTTTTTTACTCTATTGCTTCTCAAAAGTTGTAATCATTGCCGAGAATTGAGGGATATTTATAGGCCTCAAGAGGATTCAAATTTGGGCTCCAAAATTTGAATTCTCTTCGGTTCCCGAAGCTAGCGGTGCCACCGCCTGTCAGTGGCAGTGCCACCGCCTATCAGTTCTGACATTGACAGTGTACTGGGCGGTGCCACCGCCCAGTCCAGCGGTGCCACCGCCTAGCTCTTCGGGTGCTGGGTGGTGCCACCGCCTGGCTCGGGTGCTGGGCGGTGCCACCGCCCGACCTTACTGGTCACTGGTTGGGCTTTAAGTTCGGCCCAAACTAGGTTTCATTTTGGGCCCAGTTGGCCCCTAATCAAGATATAGGATTATTTCTTAATCCTAACCTTAATTACATGCAAACTACGTAACTAAAAACATAATCCTAAGCAAGTTTTTAACCGACGAACTTCAAGTCTTGTTCCGGCGAGCTTTCCGGCGATCTTCTGGCGGACTTCCGATACGCCCTTGGATTTCTTCTGACGGACTCCCAGTTGGCTCCCGATCTTGTGGCGAAATCAGCGAGTAGTCGAGCCTTCTCGGTGATCTCTGCGAACCTCCGATGATCTCTTCGGCGGACTTCCGAAAACTCCGACAAGTCCCCAATTTCTTCTTGATTGGTTTCGACAGTATCTCCGACGAATCTTCGGACTCTCAAACACCCATCGAACTTGATTCCGGTAGACTCGCTTTATGTCTTCAACCTTTCGTAGTTAATCTTGCATACTTATCTCAACATATGGATTAGATAAAACATGACAATTGACTTCATCATCAAAATCCGAGATTCAACAATCTCCCCCTTTTTGATGATGACAATCAATTGATAACGGAGTTAACCTTAACTCCCCCTATCTATATGCCATACTTGAGATAAGTCATTCTTGAATTCAAGGCCTTTGAATTCAAAAGACATATTGATAAGTTAAACCTTATCAATACTCCCATCATGATTCCTATCATGATGTATCTTTCTGAAAATGATGTCAAGACTTGACAACCATTTTTAAGTTTTATATTTCAAACATGAATGATAGTGATCATAGCAAGATATCAACATATAAATTTATGATTTAAGCTTTTGATATCTTAACATAATGCAAACATTTCATAGTGAAAATATGGCAATCATAACATAGCAATTATCAATTTACAATCATTTTCAAGTTTTATATTTCAAACGTGAATGATAGTGATCATAGCAAGATATCAACATATAAAATTATGATTTAAGCTTTTGATATCTTAACATAATGCAAACATTTCATAGTGAAATATGCAATCATAGCATAGCAATTATCAATTTACCATATTTCTCCCCCTTTGTCATCAACAAAAAGGAGAGCGACTTAAAGCGTATAATTTATGATTATTAAAGCAAAGGAATTCAACATTACTATGGAATTTAGTTAAAAAAATAATCCAGAATTTAAAACTTTATCTTTCATTCAAAATACATTGCAAAAGAAGGTTCAACATCATTCAAGGAAAGAAGATGACAAAGATCGCATGTCAAGATAAAAGATACATCGATTAATCTTTAGGAGGAAATGCATAGTGCTGATACAGGACATCTATTTTTTGAAAGATGGAGAGCTTGGACCAACAAGAATCCCTATCCAAGGCTTCTAAATGTTGGAATGAGGCTTTAGAGAGGTTGGGGGAGGGTTGATGTAGGTTCTCATGGGTTGGGGGCAGTGTCACCACCGGCCCTAACCTTTAGATTTATATAGGGGCTCTCGGGCGGTGCCACCGCCAAACCGAGCGGTGCCACCGCCTAGTGACCGAATGCTCAGGCAGTGCTACTGTTGGTTCTGGCGGTGCCACCACTGACATGCCGCGGAAGAAATTTTCATTCCTTCCCCCCCTTTTTTTTATTTTTTTATTTTTCAGAGATGTTAGGATAAACATTTCTTTTGGAATTGAAAGAGAAGGATCAAATCCACCAAGGAACGGAAAGAGGATGAAAAACTTTTCGGAAAGTACATTCTTAGGGACAATTTAACATGCCTAGTTCCCTTCTAATGAATTCAAATTGGTCTTCATTTAAGGCTTTTGTAAAGATGTTTGCCAATTGATGCTTTGTGTCAATGAATTTTAGAACAACATTATTGTAAAAGACATGATCGCGTATGAAATGATGCCTAATGTCGATGTGCTTAGTTCTAGAGTGCTAAATTAGATTTTTGGTAAGACATATGGCACTTGTATTATCATATTTTATGGGAATATTTTTCAAGTGAATTCCATAATCTTCTAATGTATTTTTCATCCAAACAATTTGTGCACAGCATGCACTTGCAGCGATGTATTCGGCTTTTGCCGTAGATAGTGCAACTGAATTTTATTTCTTGGAAGTCCAAGAAATAAGTGCATGTCCTAAAAATTGATCCGGATGTACTTTTTCTATCTATCTTGCATTCGCCAAAATCGGCATCTGCATAAGCTATTAAATCAAATTTTTCTGATTTCGGATACCAAAGTCCTAAATTTGGAGTTCCTTTAAGATATCTAAATATTCTTTTAACACTCTTGAGATGAGATAATTTAGGATTAGATTGAAACCTAGCGCAAAGTCCTACACTAAACATGATATCCGGTCTAATCGCGGTGAGGTAGAGTAGACTACCTATCATTCCCCTATACATTTTTTGATCGAAATTTTCGTTGTTTTCATCCATATCTAACTTAGTCGAAGTACTCATAAGGGTATTTATTACTTTTGAATTATCCATGTTAAATCGTTTTAACAATTCTAATGTATATTTAAATTGGTTAAGAAATATACCGTCACTAAGTTGTTTGATTTGCAATCCTAAAAAGAATGTTAATTCACCCATTAAACTCATTTCAAATTCATGACTCATACATTTGGCAAATGATTCACATAGTGATTCATCCGAAGAACCAAAAATAATATCATCAACATAAATTTGCACAATAAGAAAATTGTTTTCAAAGTGTTTGATAAACAATGTAGTATCAACTTTGCCTTTGGTAAAATTATTTAAAATAAGAAAGGAACTAAGCCTTTCGTACCAAGCTCTAGGAGCTTATTTCAAACCATAGAGAGCCTTAGTCAATTTGAATACATGATTAGGAAGAAGAGAATTTTCAAATCCAGGAGGTTGTTCGACATATACTTCTTCCGAAATAAAACCATTCAAGAAGGCACTTTTGACATCCATTTGAAATAATTTAAAATTATTACTACTAGCATATGCAAGGAGCATCCTAATGACTTCCAATCTTGCCACAGGAGCGAAGGTTTCTTCATAGTCGTTACCTTCTTCTTGGTTGAAACCTTTGACCACTAATCTAGCCTTGTTTCTAACTACGATACCACATTCGTCTTGCTTGTTTCTAAAGACCTATTTAGTACGAATGACTAAATGGTCACTAGGTCTAGGAATAAGCTTCCATACCTCATTCCTCTCAAATTGATTCAATTCTTCTTGCATTGCAATGACCCAAGAATCATCTTTCAAGGCCTTGTCAATGCATTTAGGTTCGATTTGAGAGAGAAAGGCAGCATTAGCACAAAAATTCTTGAAAGAAGAACGAGTTTGAACCCCTTGTGATGTATCTCCTATAATTTGCTCTTTTGGATGAGCATCTACATACTTCCATTCCTTGGGTAAGGAGATTTTAGAAGAAGATGCATCCAAGTTGCTATTTTGAGGAGGGGGTTCCTTTAAATCCAAATTTTCAAAACCAATATCATCATCAAAATCATTTTTCTTTAACTCAAAAATTTCATTAAAAATTACATGAATAGAATCTTCTATAACTAAGTTTCTTTTGTTAAAAACACGAAAAGCCTTAGAAACGGAAGAGTAACCAAGAAAGATGCCTTCATCGGATTTAGCATCAAATTTTCCTAAGGCATCCTTTTTGTTTAAAATAAAGCATTTGCAATCGAGAACTTTAAAATAAGAAACATTTGGTGTTTTGTTATTCCATAATTCATAGGGAGTTTTTGATAGAGATGGTCTTATTAGAACCCTATTCGTGATGTAGCAAGCTGTATTCACGGCTTCGACCCAAAAATACTTAGGTAGACTATGTTCAGTCAACATAATTCTTGCCATTTCTTGTAGATTTCTATTTTTTTTTCTACTACTCTATTTTGTTGAGGGTTTCTTGGAGTAGAGAAGTTGTGGTTATATCCGTTAACTTCACAAAAATTTTGGAAATCACGGTTTTGAAATTCGCCACCGTGATCACTCCGAATTGATGAAATCATTAAACCTTTTTTGTTTTGAGTGAGTTTACAAAATTTAGAGAAACATTTGAAACAATCACTTTCGTGAGCTAAGAAATAGGTCCAAGTGTATCTAGTATAGTCATCTACAATTACAAAAGAGTATTTGCTTCCTCCTAGACTTGTCGTGTCAATTGGTCCAAATAAGTCCAAATGGATCAATTGTAATGGTCTAGTGGTGCTAATTTGATTTTTTGGTTTGAAACTAGTTTTTATTTGTTTACCTAGTTTACACGCATCGCATACTTTGTCCTTAACAAACTTTGTATTTGGAATCCCTCGTACTAATTCTCTAGATGAGATCTTAGATATTAGTTTCATGCTTGCATGACCTAATCTCTTATGCCGAAGCTAAGCATCATCTTTTAAAGCGGAGAAGCACATTTCATTACCTAGTTCATCAAGATTGATGGTGTAGACATTATTTTGTTTTAATGTAATCATAGTCATGTTATTGTTTGGTTTTTCAATAATACACACATTTGATTCAAATCTAACAATATAACCTTTATCACATAATTGACTAATACTCAAAAGATTATGTTTCAATCCATCAACTAGTAATACATTATCAATAGAAAAGTTTAATTTGTTACCTATGGTTCCCTTGCCAATGATTTTGCCTTTGTTGTTGTCTCCGAAGGTGACATAGCCTTCATCTATGCTAGTGAGCTTGGAGAATTGGGATGGATCTCCGGTCATATGCCTTGAGCATCCACTATCAAGGTACCATCTCTTGCTCCTAGCTTGTGATGGTGTATGTTTCTACAAGAAGGGATTATTTTTAGGTACCCATTTACTTTTGGGTGCCTCAAAAACTGATCTAACTTGTTTATCATGTTGCATAGACTTGATCATGGTTCCTTTAGGAACCCAAATCAATTTGTTCGGACTAATTTTCTTGAATGAACATTGATAAGTTTTATGTCTATATTTGTAACAAAAGTTGCAATTGCTTTGGTGTTGAATATGTAAGACAGGACCTTTAATGAAGGTGGTTGGATTTTGTGAGAACTTCTCACAAATCCAATTCCACTTCTTTTAGGAACGTGACCCTTATTTGTAAGGATCATGTTCAAAGACTTGCTACCGACCTCGAATTTCTTCAAGGTGTCCTTAAGTAGCAAGTTCTCCTTTTGGAGAGTTTCTAGATCATGTCATTTTATATATGGAGCTAAACTATCATGATATTCAGTTTTTAATTTATCAAAATTACAAGTAAGACTATCATGCTCCTTTTTTAACAATTTGTATTTTCTACTAATTGTTTTGCATTCATCAAATAACTCATGGAAGGCATTTAATAATTCATGATAAGATAAATCTGCATCAATTAAATTCGTTACCTCTTCTCCGATGGCCATTAGAGCGTAATGAGCAACTTGCTCGGTGTTGGACTCCTCTTCTTCGGATGTGCTTGAATCATCCCACGTTGCTTTGAGCGCCTTCTTCTTTGATGTTCTCTTTTTGGCTTGGGGACATTCATTTTTGAAATGCCCTGGCTTCTTGCATTCATAACATATCACTTGGTCCTTTTTATGTTCAAGTTTGTTTTTGGTGTTATTTTTAAATTTGTTCTTTCTTATAAATTTTTTAAATTTTTGAGTCAAAAGTGCAATGTCATTGTCACTGTCCTCATCACTTGATGTTCGTTTCAAGTGGTCTTCTTGTGATCTGAGTGCCATATCCTTCCTGTTCTTTGGAAGGGGGTTCTCGAGCTCGTCATGAGCTTGACATGTCATTTCGTAGGTCATTAGAGACCCAATAAGTTCTTCAAGAGGGAATGTTTTAAGGTCCTTGGCCTCTTGAATGGTAATAACTTTTGGATCTCAACTTTTAGGAAGGGATCTTAAGATTTTAGTTACTAGTTCAAAGTTAGAAAAATCTTTACCAAGAGCTTTGAGTCCATTGATGACATCCATGAAACGGGTGTACATGTCTCTGATGGACTCACTTGATTTCATTCGGAAAAGTTTGTAAGAGTGCACAAGAATGTTGATTTTGGACTCTTTCACTCGGCTAGTGCCTTCATGAGTGATCTCAAGAGTTCTCCAAATATCAAAAGCAGAATCACAAATTGAAATGCGATTAAATTCATTTTTATCTAGTGCACAAAACAAGGCATTCATAGCCTTTGCGTTTAAAACAAAAGCCATCTTCTCCGATTCATTCCATTCGCTCATCGGAAGAGAAGATTTTTGAAATCCATTTTCAACAATAGTCCAAAGCTCGAAATCCATGGAAATAAGGAAGATTCTCATACGTGTCTTCCAATACGTGTAATCTGACCCATTAAACATAGGTGGACGTGTAATAGAATGTCCCTCATGCATGCAGGAGTAAGTCATCTCTCTTGGTTATTAAACCAAATATGAGAGTGAGCCTTGCTATGATACCAATTGTTAGGATCGGAGCAGCACTAAGAGGGGGGGGGTGAATTAGTGTAGCGGATTAAAACTAGTAGGTTTGAAACTGATTCCGTAAAATGCGATGAAATTTCGTTCGATAGTAACTAGAGTAAAGTGAAGAATAAAAACTTGCTTCTATGTAGATAATGATTGCAGAAAAATAACAACTCACACATTCAAGGAACACGTAGATTTAAAGTGGTTCGTCAAAATGACCTATATCCACTTGCGAAGCCTTCTTCGATGAGGCCCTCAACGTCCACTAGCAAATCACTTTGAAGGGAAAGGACAAACACCCCTCTTACAACCTTTACAAGTGGTTCACACTCTTACAAAATTTCAGCAAGAAAGAAAGGGAGGTGAACACTCAAGCAATTTGAAAGTAAGACTTGCTAAGGCTTTGCTAAAACTTTTTTTTTACTCTATTACTTCTCAAAAGTTGTAATCTCTGTTGAGAATTGAGGGGTATTTATAGGCCTCAAGAGGATTCAAATTTGGGCTCCAAAATTTGAATTCTCTTTGGTTCCTGAAGCTAGTGGTGCCACCGCCCAGACCAGTGGTGCCACCACCTAGCTCTTCGGGTGCTGGGCGGTGCCACCGCCCAGTATGGCGGTTCCACCACCCGACCTTACTGGTCACTAGTTGGACTTTAAGTCCGACCCAAACCAAGTTTCATTTTGGGCCTAGTTGGCCCCTAATCAAGATATAGGATTATTTCTTAATCCTAACCTTAATTACATGTAAACTACGTAACTAAAATCATAATTCTAAATAAGTTTTTAATTGGCAAACTTCAAGTATTGTTCCGGCGAGCTTTCCAGCGATCTTCCGGCGGACTTCCGATACACCTTTGGATTTCTTCCGACGGACTCTCAGTTGGCTCCCGATCTTGTGGCGAAATCCTTAACCGACAACGTCGAGTTTCCTTCCAGCGAGCTTTCGACGAACTTCCGGCGAACGTCCGACGAACTCTCGGCGATGCTCCGGCAGACTTCTGGCAAACTCCTGGACTTGCAAGGATCCACTTGGCGAGTTCCGACGAGCTTCTTTGGCAAGCTCCTGGACTTCTCGGATTTGTTCCTGCAAAACCTCCGACAACCGTTCGGACTTCCGTCGAACTCTCGAACCCCCAACGTGATCATAGTCTTGACTCCGGCGCAACTCCTGCTGCATGTCTTACTTTCATCGTAATTAATCCTGTACACTTATCTCAACATATGGATTAGATAACAAATGACAATTGGCTTCATCATCAAAATTCGAGATTCAACAATCTCCCCCTTTTTGATGATGATAATCAATTGATAACGGAGTTAACCTTAACTCCCCCTATCAATATGCCATGCTCGAGATAAGTCATTCTTGAATTTCAAAGCTTTTGAATTCAAGAGACATATTGATAAGTTAAGATTGTTTAATCTTATCAATACTCCCATCATGATTCCTATCATGATGTATCTCTCTGAAATTGATGTCAAGGCTTGACATCCATTTTCAACTCTTACATTTCAAGTGTGAATGATAGTAATGGTAGCACTTCATCATATGGTAAGATATCAAAATGTAAAATTACGATGTATGCTTTTGATATCTAAACAT
Source organism: Musa balbisiana (assembly GCA_004837865.1). Classification (NCBI taxonomy): domain Eukaryota; kingdom Viridiplantae; phylum Streptophyta; class Magnoliopsida; order Zingiberales; family Musaceae; genus Musa; species Musa balbisiana. Next base: position 29,059,646 of record CM017196.1, on the reverse strand, counting down.
AACGCAAGCATTCAGCATTTCAGTGTTAACAATCATAGCATTTCATCACATGGCAAGATATCATGTAAAATTGTGATGTAAGTTCTTGATATCTTAACATGATGCATATATGGCATAATACAAATAAGGCAATCATAGCATTTCTATCATCAATTTATCATATATTTCGATGCAAGCTTCTTTTGATATCTTAACATAATTCAAATTCAAATATGACACTCATAGCATCAATTCATATATTTCTCCCCCTTTGTCATCAATAAAAAGGAGAACGATATAAGCAAATTTTAAACATAAGTACGGTAATGATTCATGCCATAATTAGGTTCATGTCATTTTTCAACAATGAGTGATAGGATACCAATTATACAAATATCTTCAAGGAAAATATGATATGGAGATTACTTCTTCCTTTTTATTTGGTATTATCTTTTTGCATGAAATAGGAAAGCCATTTGTGAGATTACTCGAATGAAGTTAAAATTAATAAGAGATTTAAATCACATTTCATTTTTACAAGGATCAAGATATGTATGTGAATCAGATCCTTGCTTAAAAAAAAAAAATCTTTCCTTTTCAAGAAGGAATTTATAAGAAAGAATCATTTCATCAAATCCATTTCTCGAAAAAAAAAATATTTTTCACATGATAAGTCTGTGAGAGATGCATTTGCTAATTGATTCTATATGTCAAAAATCAATGATATAGATTAAATTTTATATGACATGCTTATGAAAGCTGCATTAAGTCCAGAAGAGAATAATGTATCGTTAGGATCAAGAAAATCCGAAAATGTAATCTAACATTTTCATGCATTCGGACAAGGTTTTGCTATAGATTTTCAAACACAATCATGAAGATAAAACATGCTTATTATTATGAAAATTTTGTATTTAAAACACATAATTTCCAACATGTTATTAAGGCATGTAATCATGTAAAATCATCATAACAATTAAGTGATTTGATCATTGAATCAAGAACATCCGAAAAGTAATTTTAATAAGTTCATGCATTCGGACACATTAACATACCTAATTCTCTTCCAATGAAATCAAATTGTTCTTCACTTGAAGGCTTTGTAAAAATATCAGCTAGTTGATGTTTAGTATCAATAAACTCTATTACTACATCATGATTAGTGACATGATCTCGTATAAAGTGATGTCTAATATCAATATGTTTTGTTCTTGATTGTTGAATTGAATTCTTTGTTAAACATATAGCACTTGTGTTATCACATTTAATAGGAATATTTTTAAGATGAACTTTATAATCTTCTAAGGTGTTTTTCATCCACACAACTTGTGCGCAGCATGTACTAGCTACAATATACTCAGCTTCGGTTGTTGATAGTGCAACCAAGTTTTGTTTCTTAGATGACCAGGAAACAAGAGCATGTCCTAAAAATTGGCATGTTCCTAATGTGCTTTTTCTATCTAGTCTACACTCAGCAAAATCCGCATCAGCATAAGCAATTAACTCAAACTTCTCGATTTTTGGATACCATAATCCTAGATTTGTGGTACCTTTAAGATATCTAAGTATTCTTTTAACCGCTTTGAGATTAGATATCTTAGGGTTCGATTAAAACCTAGCACAAAGTCCTACACTGAACATGATATATGGTCTAATTGCAGTGAAATAAAGTAAACTTCCTATCATACCCCTATAAGTTTTTTGATCGAAGCTTTCTCCACTTTTATCAACTTCTAACTTAGTGGAGGTGCTCATTGGAGTATTAATAGCTTTTGAGTTTTCTATATTAAATCTTTTTAGCAAATCTAAAGCATACTTAGTTTGACTAATAAAGATGTCATTTCTTAGTTGCTTAATTTGTAAGCCTAAGAAAAAGGTTAATTCTCCCATCAAACTCATTTCAAATTCAAGACTCATGGATTTAGCAAAAAATTCACAAAGAGATTTGTTTGTAGAACCAAAAATAATATCATCAACATAAATTTGAACAATGAGAAAATTATTATCAAAATTCTTGATAAACAATGTAGTATCGACCTTGCCTTTTGTGAAATTATTTTCAATAAAAAAAGAACTAAGTCTCTTATACCAAGCCCTTGGGGCTTGTTTCAAACCATAGAGAGCTTTAGTTAATTTAAACACATGATTAGGGAAGCTATTATTTTCAAATCCGGGAGGTTGTTCAATATAAACTTCTTCGGAAATAAAGCCATTAAGAAAAGCACTTTTAACATCCATTTGAAATAACTTAAAATTATTATTACTAGCATAGACAAGGAGCATCCTTATGGCTTCTAATCTAGCCACAAGAGCGAAGGTTTCTTCGTAATAGATATCTTCTTCTTGGTTGAAACCTTTGGCTACTAATCTAGCCTCGTTTCTAACCACGATACCATATTCATCTTGCTTGTTTCTAAATACCCATTTAGTACCAATAACTAAATGGTCATTCGACCTAGGAACAAGCTTCTACACCTCATTTCTCTCAAATTGATTTAACTCATCTTGCATTGCGATAATCCATGAATCATCTTTCATGGCTTTGTCAATACATTTAGGTTCAATTTGGGAGAGAAAAGCGACGTTGGCACAAAAATTTTTAAGAGAAGAACGTGTTTGAACCCCCTTAGATGTGTCTCCTAGGATTAGCTCCTTAGGATGAGCATCTACATACTTCCAATCCTTGGGTAAGGATGTTTCGGAAGTGGATGCATCCAAGTTGCTAGTTGGAGAAGGGGTTTCATTTAAATTCAAAGAATCAAAATTAACATCATCATCAAAATCATTTTTCTTGATTTCAGAAATCTCATAGAAAATAACATGAATGGATTATTCTATAATTAAAGTTCTTTTATTGAAGATACGAAAAGCTTTAGAAACTGAAGAATAACCAAGGAAAATTCCTTCATCGGATTTAGCATCAAATTTTCTTAAGGCATTTTTTTCATTCAAGATAAAACACTTACACCCAAAAACTTTAAAATATGAAACATTGGGTTTTTTGTTGTTCCACAACTCATAGGGAGTTTTGGTGAGTAAAGGTCTTAGTAGAACTATATTCAAAATATAGCATGTAGTGTTTACATCTTAGGCCAAAAAATATTTGGGTAGGCCATGTTCATTCAACATGGTTCTTGCCATTTCTTGTAAATTTCTATTTTTTCTTTCTACTACTCCATTTTATTGAGGATTTCTTGGAGTAGAGAAGTTGTGATTATATCCAATAAATTCATGGAAATCACGGTTTCAAAATTCACCACCATGATCACTTCTAATTGACGAAATCATAGAACCCTTTTCATTTTGGACAAGTTTGCAAAACTTGATAAAATATCTAAAGCATTCATTTTTGTGTTTTAAGAAATAAGTCCATGTGTATCTACTATAGTCATCTACAATAATGAAGGCGTATTTGCTACCTCCTAGGCTTGATGTAGAAATAGGTCCAAACAAGTCCATATGGATCAATTGTAAGGGCCTAGAGGTGCTTATTTGATTCTTAGATTTGAAACTACCCTTAATTTGTTTTCCTAATTGACAAGCATCACACACATTATCTTTGATGAACTTGATATGAGGAATTCCTCTTACAAGTTCTTTGGATGATATTTAAGTGATTAGTTTCATGCTAGCATGACCTAATCTCCTATGCCAAAGCCAAGCATCCTCATTCAAAACCGAGAAACACATTTCAGTGCAAAGATCATTGATGTCAATGGTGTATACGTTTTTTGTTTTAATGCAATCATAGATGTGTTTTTGTGTGGTTTTCAATGATGCAAGCATTAGATTCGAATTTGATAATATATCCTTTATCACATAATTGACTAATGCTCAAGAGGTTATGTTTTAAACCATCAACTAACTAAACATCTTCAATAAAGAAGTTGGATTTGTTACCTATAGTTCCTTTGCCAATGATTTTACCCTTGTTGTTGTCTCCGAAGATGACATAGCCTTCGTCTATGCTAGTGAGCTTAGAGAATTGAGATGGATCTCCAGTCATATGCCTTGAGCATCCACTATCAAGGTACCATCTCTTGCTCTTAGCTTGTGATGGTATATGTTTCTATAGAAAAGGATGATTTTTAGGTACTCATTTACTTTTGGGTGCCTCAAACATTGATCTAAATTGTTTATCATGTTGCATAGAATTTATCGTGGTTCCTTTATGATCCCAAATTAGTTTGTTCGGACTAACTTTCTTGAATGGACAATGATAAATTCTATGTCCATGTTTGCAATAAAAGTTGCATTTGCTTTGGTGCCAAACATGTAAGATAAAGCCTTTAAAGAAGGTGGTTGGATTTTGGTGAGGACTTCTCACAAATCCGATTCCACTTCTTTTAGGAACATGACCCTTATTTATAAGGATCATATTCAATGACTTGCTACTAACCTCGAATTTCTTCAAGGTGTCCTTAAGTAGCAAGTTCTCCTTTTGGAGAGTTTCTAGATCATGACATTTTTTACATGGAGCTAAACTATCATGATATTCAGTTTTTAATTTATCGAAATTACAAGTACGACTATCATGCTCCTTTTTTAGCAATTTGTATTTTTTACTAATAGTTTTGCATTCATCAAATAAGTCATGGAAGGCATTTAGTAATTCGTCGAATGATAAATCTGCATCAATTAAATTCGTTACCTCATCTCCGATGGCCATTAGGGCGTAATGAGCAACTTGCTCGGTGTTGGACTCCTCTTCTTCGGATGCGCTTGAATCATCCCATGTTGCTTTGAGTACCTTCTTCTTTGGTGTTCTCTTCTTGGCTTGGGGACAATCACTTTTGTAGTGTCTTGGCTTCTTGCATTCGTAGCAAATAACTTGGTCCTTTTTGGGTTCAAATTTATTCTTTGTGTCATTTTTAAACTTGTTTCTTTTAATGAATTTTTTGAATTTCCTTGTTAGAAGTGCCAAGTCATCGTCACAGTCTTCATCACTTGAGTTTTCTCTCAAGTGGTCTTCGAAGTTCTAAGTGTCATATCCTTCCTGTTCTTTGGAAGGATGTCTTCTTGCTCTTCATGAGCTTTGCAAGTCATTTCGTAGGTCATTAATGACCCGATTAATTCTTCAAGAGGGAAGTTGTTTAAATCTTTAGCCTCTTGAATAGCAGTGACTTTAGGGTCTCAATTCTTAGGAAGGGATCCTAGAATCTTATTTACGAGCTCAAAATCCGAAAATTTTTTGCCGAGTCCTTTTAGACCATTGACGACATCCATGAAACGGGTGTACATGTCGTCAATAGTCTCGCTCGGTTTCATTCGGAAAAGTTCAAAAGAATGTATCAAAAGATTGATTTTTTACTCTTTCACTCTACTTGTGCCTTCGTGAGTCACTTCGAGTTTATGCCAAATATTAAATGCGGTTTCACAAACCGAAATACGATTGAACTCGTTTTTATCAAGTGCACAAAATAAGACATTCATAGCCTTTGCATTAAGAGTGAAAGTCTTCTTCTCCAATTCATTCCAATCGATCATTGGAAGAGAAGACTTCGAAAATCCATTTTAGATAAGATTCCAAAGTTTAAAATCTATTGAAATAAGGAAGATCCTCATTCGGGTCTTCCAATAGGTGTAGTCCGTCCCATTGAACATGGGTGGACGTGTGATAGAGTGGCCCTCTTGGATTTCGGCATATGCCATCTCTCTTGGGTTTTAATCCGATTAAGAGTTAATCGAGCTCTAATACCAATTGTTCGGATTAAGAGCACTAAGAGGGGGGGGGGGGTGAATTAGTGCAGCGGAAAACTTTCGACGATTTAAAACTGCATTCGTACGATAAAAATGATTTCGGTATGAAAGTCGATTTGGAAATTACTTTAACTTAAGATCAAGCAAAGTGCGGTTAAAGTAAAGCTATGGAGGCAGTTGCAGCTAAGATAAAGAACAAAATGTATATGCAAACTAAGGTTTAGAGTAGTATGGTCGATCTTGACCTACATCCACTTTTGGCTTCCTCCTCCGATGAGGTCATCGACGTCCACTAGAGAACTTCCTTCAATAGGCGAAGGCCAACCACCCTTTTACAATTTTACTCCTTTTGACGGGCTTAGGAGACAACCCTAACAGATTTTTCACTCCTCTCTTGAATGATCAAAACTTGGAAGAAAAGAGGGAAAAGAACTTTTGACCTTTTACAATACTTTTAAGCTCTCCAAATCTCATAATAAATGCTAAGTTTTGGTGCCCTTTTATGCATGAAAGGGTGGGGTTTATATAGGCCCCAAGAGGATTCAAATTTGGGCTCCAAATTTGAATTCTTTTGGGTTTCCCAATGCTAGCGGTGCCACCACCTGTCAGTGTCAGATACTGACAGTGTACTGGCGGTGCCACCACCAGAACTCTCAGGTATTGGGCGGTGCCACCACCTAGTCTGGCGATGCCACCGCCTAGACTATTTCAGCTTACTGGTTGGGCTCCAAACTTGGCCCAAACCAGTCCGAACTCGGGCCCAATTGGCCCCTAACTGGGTTATAGGATTAACCCTTAATCGTAACCCTAATTACATGTAAACTATGAAATTAAGACATAGTCCTAAGCAGGTTTTTAACTGGCAACGTCGAGTTCCCTTCCAGCGAGCTTCCGGCGAACTTCCGACGAACGTTCGACGAACTCTCGACGATGCTTCGACAGACTTCCGGCAAACTCCTGGACTTGCGACGATCCACTTGGCGAGTTCCGACAAGCTTCTTTGGCAAGCTCTTGGACTTCTCGGATTTGTTCCCGCAGAACCTCTGACGACCGTCCGGACTTCCGTTGAACTCTCGAACCCCCAACGTGATCATAGTCTTGATTCCGGCGCAACTCCTGCTACATGTCTTACTTTCATCGTAATTAATCCTGCACACTTATCTCAACATATAGATTAGATAACAAATGACAATTGACTTTATCATCAAAATCCGAGATTCATCATGACCCACGTGTCCTTCTATCGTTATAGGTAGGGACTGATTCCTGACGTAGGTTAAGTTAGTTGAGTCACTCGAGGCTCACATATTTCATGATTTGCTATCTTGCTTATTGAATCTCGAATTTTGATGATGAAACAAATTGATAGTGTTTATGATTTGATCTATGTTTTGAGTAACGTAGGAAGCTTTGATTAGGGAGAGACAATTAAAGCAGGAAGAATCATGTTGGGCCGGAGAAAAACATGTTAGAAGATTAGACGTCGAGCCGAAGGATCGATTGACGTATCGGCAGAAGGCTTTGAGCCATGGGTTCGGGCATTGGGCCAAGAAGAGTGAAAATTGTGCCAAGTAAATCTGAGTTATGGAGATCCATTGGCGATTGGATAATAGGCAGCAAGAGAGGACGATGCGCTGAAGATTCGGACGAAGCATCGATGAACCAATAGCATATTGGACAACATTTGATTTGCTTTGTAATAATTATCTAGATCGAAGTAGGTTTTAAGTGTGCAAGATTAACTGTGATAGCGATCAAGACATAAAGCAAAATGAAGTCCCGGAGTCAACAACGAGATTTCGTTGGGAATTCGAGAGTTTGTCAGAAGTTCTACCGAAATTAACTGAGAAGTCTAGGAGCTTGCCAAAGAAGCTAATCGGAACTTGCCAAAAAGATCATTGTGAAGTCCAGGAGCTTACCGGGAGTCTGTTGGAACATTGCCGAGAGATCATCGGAATTTCGTCGGAAGATCGTCGAAAGCTCGCTAGAAGAAACCTAGAGTTACGAACTTATTTAGCTTAGTGAATGTCTTAAAATTCATAGTTAGCACATAATTGGGTTGGAATTGAACCAACTCAATTAGGGGTCAATTAAGCCCAAGTTTGGGTTGTGTTAGGCCAAAGTGAAAGGCTTAAACAGTGACCCAACAGGTGACACTGTCATGGCATAGTCTCTGAGACTGTGTCAGGTGATGGTACTGCCAATCTAGGCAGTAGTACCACCCAGACCAGTCTTCGAGAGACTGTCAGGTGGTGGTACCACCAGATTGGGCGATGGTATCACCTAGTGTAAGTGTTAGTGTTGTAGGCGGTGGTATCGCCTAGTGTAAGTATTAGTACTGTAGGCGATGGTATCGCCCAACACAAGAGGTGGTACCGCCAATACCCGGAGGACCCAGGATAAGATATTTTTAGGCTTTAAGTTTGAATCCACTTGAGGCCTATAAATACCCCTCTCATCCCTAGTTAACACACACAAGTATAGAGAACTTAAAAGTGAGAAAACACTATTGTAATTACTTGAGAGATCCTCTCCTCTAGCTTAAATTTAGGATTCTGTTTAGAAAGGAGTGAGTGCTTGTAAAAGGTTGTTTCTTAAACCTGTGAAAAGGAGGAGAGGGGTGTAAAAGGGTAGTTGGTCTTTGCCCATTGAAGGAAGACCGTTAATGGATATCGGTGGCCTCGACGGAAGAAGAATTAGTAGTGGATGTAGGTCACGACGACTGAACCATTATAAAATTAGTTTGTATTTCTTTTTAAGCAGTTTACCTTTACTGCAAATTACTTTACCTTCTTATTGCTTACACTACGCTCCCTTATGCTTCCAAGTTAATATATTTTCAATCGATTTTAATCGAACGAATATTTTTCGAAATTGACATTTTTACTACCACTAATTCACCCCCCTCCTCTTAGTGTCGACTCGTTCCTAATATTACCTATGTCATAGAGATGTCACCGGTGACCTGAGGACATAGTATATTTGGTCGAGTCACTTGAGAACATATTATCGAATCAGACTCATCTTATAACGATGGTGATGACTTAACCGAATACCATGATTGGTCGAGTCACTCGAGGCCATGGTGGTTCAGAGGTCGAACAAGACGGGAACCACAAGAAGTTGTGATTAGTAAGAGTTGCCTATCTTTACGGGCTTAGCGTAACTGGTCGAGTCACTTGAGGTTACGTTAAGATGCTGATTAGATCCCGATCCCTACTAAAGATCTATCAGGGGTCTCTGATTCACATACTAAAGGGAGTTGTGTGATTCGCAAGAAAATAGTGGGAGTAGATTAAGACAAAAGTCTTTATCTTAATTATTTATTTTTCTACAAAATATGCATATTATTTATTTCTGCTACATCTTTATTTTTAGAAATATGTGACATTTAAATCCTTTACGTGGCATGCTTGATGTTAACTACCTCACTGGTCCAAATTACACTGATTGGCTCCGCAACCTGAGAATCGTTCTCACGACGAAGAAAATCATGTATGTTCTTGATACAATGATACCTATGTTAGCGGAAGGGGCAAGCAAGGATGAGATCGCTCGCTACGTGAAGTACATAAACATTTCCACTGTTGCTTAGTGTTACATGTTGGGCTTTATGACTCTTGAGTTATAATTATAGCATGAAAAGATGGATGTCAGATCCATTATCCTACATTTCTGTAAATTGTTTAAGGAATAGGGAAGGACTTAGTGATACGAGATATCCAAGAGTCTCTTCCATGCTAAGATGACTGAGGGGACACCAGCTCAGAATCATATCTTAAAGATGGTTGAGTGAATAAAAAAACTACAGGTCTAGGGATGGCCCTAGAGGATGACCTGTGTGTAGACCTTGTACTTCAATCCCTACCAAATTTCTTTTCTCAGTTCATAATAAATTTTAATATAAACAAGCTTGAGGTGACTCTCCTAGAGCTCCTTAATATGTTGAGGGAGGCAGAGAGCACCATCAAGAAAGAGAAGCCAGTTCTCTAGTGAGACTAGAAAGAAAAAGGAAAGCAAAAAAGTATCTTAAGAAGGGCAAGGGAAGGACTCGGTAAATTATTTGAGGAATAGGAAAGGACTCAACGATATGAGATATCCAAGAGTCTCTTCCGTGCCAAGATGATTGAGGAGACACTAATTCAGAACCATATCCTAAAGATGATTGGGTGGATAGAGAAACTTATATCGGTAAATTATTTGAGGAATAGGAAAGGACTCAACGATATGAGATATCCAAGAGTCTCTTCCGTGCCAAGATGATTGAGGAGACACTAATTCAGAACCATATCCTAAAGATGATTGGGTGGATAGAGAAACTTATAGGTCTAGGGATGGCTCTATAGGATGACTTGTGTGTAGACCTTGTACTTTAGTCCCTACCAATTTTTTTTTCTTAGTTCATAATAAATTTTAATATGAATAAACTTGAGATGACTCTCCCTGAGCTCCTCAATATGTTGCAGGAGGCAAAGAGCACCATCAAGAAAGAGAAGCTAGTTCTCTATGCTGGTGAGACCAAAAGAAAAGGAAAGCAAAGAAGTCTCTTAAGAAGGGCAAGGGAAGGACTTAGTAAATTGTTTGAGGAATAGGAAAAGACTTAGTGATATGAGATATCCAAGAGTCTCTTTCGTGCCAAAATGATTGAGGGTACACTGATTCAGTATCATATCCTAAGATGATTGAGTGGATAGAGAAACTCACAGGTCTAGGGATGGCCCTAAAGGATGACTTGTGTGTAAACCTTATACTTTAGTTCCTACCAAATTTCTTTTCTTAGTTTACAATAAATTTTAATATGAATAAGCTTGAGGTGACTCTCCTTGAGCTCCTCAATATGTTGAGGGAGGCAAAGAGCACTATCAAGAATGAGAAGCCAGTTCTCTATGCTGGTAAGACCATAAAGAAAGAAAAGCAAAAAGTCTCTTAAAAAGAGCAAGGGCAGATCAGGTAAAACAAAGTTACTAAGAAAGACCAAACAAAGGACAAAGGTCAATACTTCCTCTACGGCAAAGATGGACATTAGAAGAGGAACTATAAAGAGTACCTTATAGAGAGGGCAAAAGCTTTGAAGAAATCTTATGATAACACATGGGTATTGGATACTGACAGTACTTATCACATCTACAATTCATTGCAGGTGTTGAATCTCGGATTTTGATAATGAAATCAATTGATTAATTGTTTGATCCAATCTATATGTTGAGAAAAATGTGCAGGATTAACTATGATAGCAGGAAGACATAAAGCAAATGTTGTGCCGGAGTCAAGATCGAGATTTCGTTGGGAGTTCAAGAGTTCGTCGGAAGTTCTATCGGAACCAACCGAGAAGTCTAGGAGCTTGCCAAAGAAGCTCATCGAAACTCACGAAGAAGATCGTCGTGAAGTCCAGGAGCTTGCCGGAAGTCCACCGGAACATTGCCAAGAGATCGTTGGAAGTTCGCCGAAAGATCACCGGAAGCTTGTCGGAAGAACAATTGACGTATTGGAACTAGAATTCTTCGTTATATGTCTTAATTATCATAATTAGACCATAGATTGAGTTAGGATTGGGAGGTGATCCCTCTAACTCAGTTAGGGGCCAACTAGGCCCTTAATAGGGCTGAATTAGGCTAGATTAAACAGCCCATTCAGCACTTGAAATCACGACCGGCGGTGGCATCGCTTGGTGACCCGGTCTCCCAAGTAGTCTAGGCAGTGGTACCATCGGCAGTTAATGCTGCCAGCGGTGGTACCGCCCCTGTCAAGCGGTGGTACTGCTAGAGCTCAGTCTTCGAGCTCTGTTAGGCGATAGTACTGCCCAGACTGGGTGGTGGTACCACCCAGTAATGGTGGTGGTACCGCCAGTGTCCCGGAAATCTATGATGAGACACTTTTTGGCTCCAATTTTGAAGCTATTGGGGCCTATAAATACCTCACCCTTTTCTGCATGAAAGGACATGAAAGTGTTGATGTAATCTTGAGTCCTTGAGGTGTTAAAAGAATTATAAATGTGCAAAGAGTCCTCCCCTCCCTTTCTTAGCTTTGTAACCATCCAAGAAAGAGGATTGAGGCTTGTAAGGGTTATCACCTAAACCTGGTAAAAGGAGAAACAGTTATAAAAGGTGGTTGGTCTTCGCCTATTGAAGGAAGGCTATTAGTGGACGCCGATGACCTCGACGGAGGAGGAATCTGAAGTGGATGTAGATCACAATAACCGAACCACTCTAAATTCTGGTTTATATTTCGTCTTGAGTAATTTACCTTTACTGTAAGCCGCTTTACCTTATTATTATCTTCGTTACGCTCCTATATGCTTTCAAATTAATACCTTTACGAAACGGTTTTTGTTGGAATCGGGTTTAATCGAAATGAAGACTTTTAAAATTGGTAAATTTTTTGCTGTACTAATTCACCCACCCACCCCCCCCTCTTAATGCTGCACTTAATCCTAACAGCAGGTTCTGGCAGAACTTAGGAGATTAGTGAGAGGTGAGATGGACCTCAAGATGGGCAATGAAGCAAAAGTTACTACAGTGGATATTGGCGAGGTAACCCTACATCTGCCTGATAGAGATATTATTGGATTAGATGCTTGCTATTTTGTTCCTTCTATTATAAAAAATATTATTTTCATTTCATGTTTGATGATTAGTGGATATAAATTAGCTTTTGAGAATAATGGTTGTTCAATAATATTAGATAATACGATCATCACTAGAGGAATACTGCATAATGGTTTGTTTATGCTAAACACTACTTCACATATTATGAATGTAAGTGAGTCTAAGAGGAAACGAGATGAGGTGAACAATGCATACCTGTGGTATTGTAGGTTAGGTCATATCCATGAAGAAAAGATTTAAAAGTTGCTAAAGGATAGATATCTAGATCCATTTGACTATGAGTCATATGTAACTTAGAAGCCTTGCCTTCGTGGAAAGATGACCAACTTTCTATTTAGTAGAACTGGAGAAATAGCCACTGAGTTGTTGGAACTCATACATAGTGATGTATGTGGTCCCATGTCAACTCATGTCATAAGTGGTTACTCTTACTTCATTACTTTTACTGATGATTTCTCAAGGTATGAACATATGTATTTAATGAAGTGTAAGTCCAAGGCCTTCGAGAAATTCAAGAAGTATAAGAATAAAGTGGAGAATCAGACTAGAAAGATTATCAAGACTTTTCGATCAAATCAAGGAGGTGAGTACTTGAGTATAGAGTTCACCCAATTCCTTAAGGACCATAAGATTCTGTTCTAATGGATACCTCCTTATACTCCCCAACTCAATGGTATATCCAAAAGGAGGAATCGTACACTATTAGACATGGTACAGTCTATAACGAGTTTCATCGACCTACCAATCTCATTCTAGAGATACATCATAGGGACCACAGCTTACCTTCTGAACAGAATTCCAACTAATTCGGTGGTGTCTACTCCATATGAGATATGGAAAGAAAAAAAGCCCGATCTTAAGGTTGTTAAGATTTGGGGTTGCCCTGCTCATGTCAAAAGACACAACCCTGACAAATTAGACTTCTGGACAGAACGATGCATATTCTTAGGATACTCTAAGGAAACTAATGAGTATTAATTTTATCACCTTGTGGACCAAAAAGTCTATGTAGCCAAGAGAATAGTATTCCTTAAGAAGGAACATATTCTTGGTGGAGATAGTGGAAACATGATAGAGTTAAGCAAGGTTGGAGAACTTAGCTCAAGCACTATTCCATAACCTGAGTCTGTTTAGGTACCTAGTACATAAGTTTCGACTTTAAGTACGTCCGGTAGAATATCCTATCATCCTGAGAGATATGTGGGACATATTAGAGGAGAGGATGTTGGGGATATTGATCCTTAGACTTACGAGGAGGCTATTTCGAGTATAGACTCCGAGAAGTAGCAAGAGATTATGAATTCTTAGATTGATTCCATGTACTTCAACAAGGTTTGGAACCAAGCTAATGCACCAGAGGGTATTGTACCCATTGGTTGCAAATGGATCTTTAAGAAAAAGATCGAAATAGATGGAAAGGTAGAGACCTATAAAGCAAGGCTAGTAGCTAAGGGGTATCGTCAGAGGCAAAGTGTTGACTATGACGAAACCTTCTCACCTATAGTCATGCTAAAATTCATTTGAATTTTATTGGCTATTGCAACACACTATGATTACGAGATCTGATAGATAGACGTGAAAACTACATTCCTCAATGGTAACCTCGAGGAGAGGATATATATGATACAACATGAGAGATTAATGTCCAAGGATAGTCCAAATAAAGTATGCAGGTTGATTAGGTCTATCTATGGACTAAAGCAAGTCTCTGAAGTTAAAACATAAGATTTGATGAGGCGAACAGATCTTATGACTTCATTAAGAACGAAGATGAGCCTTGTGTGTATAGAAAGGTGAGTAGTAGCGCTATCACCTTTTTGGTACTATATGTGGATGATATCATAATCATTGGAAATGATATAAAAATGCTCTCCATAGTAAAGACTTGACTATCTAGACACTTCTCCATGAAGGACTTAGGGGAAGCATCATACATATTGGGGATTCGGATCTATAGAGATAGATATAAGAGGATGCTTGGCTTATCCCAATTTAGGTATATAGACACCATTGTCAAAAGGGTTGGTATAGAAAATTCTAAGAGAGGTCTCATACTGATAAGACATAGGATATCACTTTCTAGGAGTATGTCCTCAAAGACTCCTAAAAAAAGGGTAGACATAATACCCTATGCCTCAGCGATAGGGTCTACCATATCTGCTATGCTATGTATCAAGCTTGATATAACACATACTCTAAGTGTTACGGTAGGTATCAAACAGGTCCAAGCTTAGAGCATTGGAAAGCAGTAAAGTGTATCCTTAAGTACTTAAGAAAAACTAATGATCTTTTACTAGTATATAGAGGTAGTAGCCTCAGGGTTGAGGGCTACACAAACATAAGTTTCTAGTCGGATATCGATAACAATAAGTCTAATTCAGGGTATGTGTTCATCCTAAATGGAGGAATAATATGTTGGAAGAGTTCCAAGCAAGATACTATTGTTAACTTGACCACAAATGTAAAGTACATTGCTGCGATAAAGGCAACAAAGGAGGGAGTCTGGATGAAAATGTTCATCACAAATCTAGGAGTCGTGCTAAGCAACAAGAAGCTAATTCCCTTATATTGCAACAACAATAAGGTGATTGCTCAAATGAGGGAACTCGGGTCTCATAAGAAGTGTTCTAAGAAGGTTCCAACTTGTTAGAGAGATCATGACCCGAGAAGATATAGTAGAAGAAAGAGTTTCATCTAAAGTAATATCGCAAATCCACTGACAAAGCGATTGTCTTAAACTATTTTTTAGCATCATAGAGGTCTGATGGAGATCAGACATAAGTGATTGGCTTTAGGTCAAGTGAGAGATTGCTAGTTATGAGTGCTCTATAAGCCAATCACGTGAGTAATGACATGTGTGACATGACACATAATCTTTATTATTATTATTATTATTATTATTATTATTTCTCATTTTATATTGATTGTTGCATAAATATATTATGATGTCCATGGATCTATGCAATAGGAACACTAAGGATATAGATTGGTATACTATATATCTGTCCATATGATAAAGGCGGCTGGTCTCATAGTTATTTATGTGGGGATACTAAAGATATAGTGCAGGTGCTCATTGGAGAATAAGTTCACTGATTGATTCGCTCACAAAATATTAGATGGTTGATAATACCTTATTGTCAGACAGTAATTCTGTACTCTCAATAGTATATTTGGTCCTTAGACTTGGGACACCAAGGATGTCCTATATGAGTACTCCACTCTTTGATACCGAATTTATAGATTTGAAAATTTCAGATTTAGTACAGCTGGTTATTAGGAGTGACAACCAACCTTACGAGAGCTATTAAGTGTCGATAGAGGATCATCCGCTCTCGGTATCATGAGAGGAATATCCTGTATATTTTTGCTCAGATAAATCCTTGGCCAAGGTTATTTAGATTGGGAGATAAAGAGATCTCTAAGAGAATTCGATTAGAGTAAGAGACGATGAGAAACTGTATGAGCTTGATAGCACCATGCTTGGAATGCGGTCTTTGGGATGTTAGATGGATTAGAGACTATATGTACATGGTAATTGAGGATAGATATGTCCAATGGATTGGATTCTCTTGTATCGTATGGAGATTATGATGTAGTGGCCTAGTATGTCCATAGTCGATGAGTCAAGTAAATTATTATGGAGATAATAATTTACAGAGCTAGTATAACTTCATAATAATTCACAAAGCCAGTATAAGTTCTAACAGATATGACTCACAACTAGCTTGATATTTCGCTTAAGGATCATATAGATATGGTAGGCGTTGTGACACGTAGAGGTTTAGGTATGAGATATCCGTCGGTGCTCCTATCTTGTTGGATATCCAATAAGCCCCTAAATTATTGGATCCAAGTGTTGAAATCCAATAAAAGCTAATAAGATATTATTGGGTAGAGATTCACTAATCTAAGAGACTTGGGTAATTGGATGAAAATTTAATACTCAATAGGGCAAGATCCATTAGGGTTAAATTAATTGGAGGCCTCTATAAATAGGAGGGAACTAAAGGCCCAAAGATTGGGGCTTCTGGTTGCTACATCTTATTCTCCTCACCCCTTTTCCTCCTCATATAGCATGTGTAGAGATTTGAGGAGTATCATCATAGTCATATTGTGTGGATCATCGCTAGAGAGGAGAATACTTACACGATATTCCCAAGTGCATATATACTCTACATGAACTATGATCTTATTTATAAAATTTAATGGTAACTATCTAATTCCATCGTGTCACTCATGATTGAGCTAAGTATAAATACGAGTCATTATTTAGTATAACTACTTACAATATAATAACTATCTAGATAATTATTATAAATCTATTTTAAAAAACAGTATTTCTAATGAAAAAACGAAAGCAAAAAATTTTTATTTTCCCTTTCTCTCTCCCAAAAGCTTTAACATCGTTGAGTGTTGTCTCGGATTCAGAAGCATCGTTGAGTGTTGTCTCAGATTCAGAAGCTTCAACTTTATTTGATGTCTCTAACTAGATCAAGAAACTTCTTGCATCGGACTCCATGGCCGATCCTCTTTTCTCCAGTGAAGTTTGTGACCTGCAGTAATGGCAGTATTAGAAGCAGTCAGATTTTGAAGAATCATCCTCTACGACAAGCTTATGGAATATGATGACTCCTCCTTCGGCCTCTTTTTTAGCCCAAACTAAATCCTGTTTTAATCTTGGACATGATCATGGAAAGATCAGAAAGCTTCAGAAGCGATTGGAGCCCATGAATGAGTTTAGCAAGGCATTGCGGGTTCCTGTGGGAAATGCGAAGGCGTGAGAATCTTCTTGAACTACACCCATGGGGTCAACCCGACCAGTTCAAATCGACTTGTTGGGTTGACGGATCGGGCCAGTTAAGAGATGTTTACCTACCGAACCAGACCGTCCCATGGGGCCAACGCAATCCATACGAGTCGACTCATCGGGTTCACGGGTCGGAGTCAGTTTAGATATCTTAACCCACCGGTGGGTTGGGTGGAAATCTTGAATCGAATCCATGTGGGCAAAACAGCTCATTGATCAGTCTTGAGTCAATCAAGAGACCTATCAATCTGAGTCATTCAAAATGGCTCATTGGGTTCATGGATCGGATGGGATCAGTGGAGAGATATCATTAACCTATTGGTGGGTCGAGTAAAATTGTTCCATGAGCGTTATAAAATAATATTGTATTATTATTTTTAATTATTTTAAAATTACTTAATTATTATATCTCGAATGATTGATTATTTTCCAATAACAAAAATCCATGATTATGAATAGTGTCACAAATGTTCTCTTATTCTGCAACAACAATAGAGTAATCTAAAATGTGGTTATGGCATAATATGCAAGCATTCACCATTTAGCTTGTAACACAAACATTTTCTGAATTGGCAGGTTAGCAATGCTAATAACAATAGCTTTGAGGAACGAAGGGGGTGTTCGTGTTATCATTTACGTAGTTAATGATGTTTGCAGTCTCAGTGTCGGTGCAGGTTACCATATTGCGATAGCCCTCCAGCTCGGCAAAATTGAGGACTTCCAGAATTAATTGCCAATTCTTGTGCTATGGTAACGTTGCGTGCTGTGAGTCGCAATCGTCGATCCATTGGCTTCCTTGATGACGAAGCCAATACCTGCAGAATTAAAGGACTGGTTGTGAGAACCATCACACTCAATAATAAAGTCATGTTCAAAGTGAGAGGAGAAAGACATAAATAGTAATTAAGGATTCTAATGGAATTGGGTTTGTCCAGCATCTTGCATTCCTTATCTCAGGAACTATGCTCTCGAGAGTGAAAAACCGGAACTAAGATGTTTCCTTTAAGTCAGAGGTTCGACCAAAAATTTTGGGTAGTGTAATACATAATGCCTACAAACCAGTGAGAAGTCAGTATGATACAACATCATAATTCTATAGATTTTCTTATAAAAATATAAAATCTGAACATGAGCAAATATCTCACGATATAATTATTATATAATCTGTCATAATTAATCAACCCATATATATATATTAAATATTTTAAATATAATCAATTCAAGCATAAGATGTTTATAATATATATATATATATATATATATATATATATATATATATATTCCTTTCTCCTTCTCTTTCTTCTTTTCTCTTTTTCTTTTTCTCTTTTCCTTTCTTTTCTTTTTTTTTTTCTTCTCGTCTTTGTTCTTCTTCTTTTTTCTCTCTTCTATTATTATTATTTTATTTTTTTGCATTTTTATAATTTAGGCCTTCTAATTTGCCAACTAGGTTCTCAAATTAAATTTAAGATATAAGTAAGAAATATATGTTTGGCAGAATCATTGTCAACAAAATTACAAATCTCGGATAAGGCTCGAAGGATGCTAGATAGAATAATGTCTAAAGTAGGAAGCCTATTCCAATATGATTTTGTTACAAGGTTTTTTTTTTTTGTGTTCCCAAGCTCATCCCCCGACCTCTTTCCTCGGTCGAACAGTAGCACTTTGAATAAAGACGTTTCATGTTGTTTCTTGCTATCTAAGATTGCACCGATGAGACCATCCATCGGACGAGAAGCGATGATTAAATCCAAACCCTCCCTTTTGATGGGAGCTTAGGATGACTTGCCTTTAATCAAGGACAATCCTATCAGCTCATAACAATTTAGATTTTGTTCATCAGAGCTTCTCATTTCATTAATATAAGAAGCAATCTGCAATCAAACTAACTATTTTCGAAGCAAGTAATATGCAGTTCATCGAATGTCTCAAGCTTTCAGTTGCTCAAACCTACTTTCGCCTCTATGATCAGCAACCTCAAGTTATTATATAGCATCTGATCATTATTCTGTATACAGAGCAGTTTTTGCAGCAAAATTTGATACCTCACAACCGCAATAAATTTGATACCTCACAACCACAACACCAAGGAAACCTTCAATCTCGCGGTTCAGCAAGAAGAGATCATTGGCTTGGTTGTTTCCGAGAGAAGGCGATCCGAAGAGACTCATCTGAGTCCATGTTTGGGGAGGAACCGCTTGTTATGGCCTGAGTCAGGCTCTGCAACAGCTGCAGCTGGACAAGATTTGTAGCATCTGCCTGCAGCAGCTTGATAGCATCGAGCAGATTGAGATTAATAGTCGTCGGCCTGTGGGTCACCGGATGGATCCCCATCCGGAGGAGCTTCTTCCTCAAGTGCGTGTTCCGATAGTTCTTGATCTCGTTGTCCGTCCTCCCAGGCAACTTCGCAGCGATCGAGGACCACCTTCCATGAATAGAAAGCGTTTCGTTAGGTAAAGATCAACTATTACTTGTTCCCAAGAAAGAGTGGAGGTGAATGTTGTGCTTGTCTGTGATGTAAGAGGGAAATTAAAATATAATATCATAATAATTAATTAAGAGAGAATAATTTGGTATTAAACAACAGGTAAGACAAAACTTACAAAATATTTTACTCTCAAGTGCATATATGTTTACTTCCTGAATCATGATCTTATTTATAGGATCTAATGGTAACTACTTCACCTCATCATATCACTCATGATTAAGCTTATAATAACTATTCCCATGACTCTAACTTCTTAGATCATGGGTTATTTATATAGAATTTCTTAAAACATAATTATAATTATCTAAAACATGATAACTAACTAAGATAACTATATATGAATCGATTCTTAACAATCTCCCATGATTCATAGTTACATATACCAATTTGAGACAAAAAAAATATACTTCTGAATTGGAAAAACTTAGTGAAAATATTTGTAACTTGTTTATCTATGCTACAATACTTTGTTGTTTTGGCTCCACTTACTATAAGATCTCAGATAAAATAATAGTGTATCTCTATATGCTTCATTCTTTCATAAAAGGTTAGATTTTTCATCATTGCAATTATGGCTTTGTTGTCATAAAATATTTTAATTACTTCCTTTTATTCTTAATGAAGATATCCAATAAGTCTTCTAAATCATATTACTTAACAAGCTGCTAATGTTGCAGTTACATATTCTCCTTTTTTACGTCGATAACATAGTTATTGTTTGCTTCTTTGAATTCCAAGATATAGCTCCTCAATAGAGGCTAAAAATATTGTTTGAAGTATTATTTCTATTATCTAAAGCTCTTGCCCAATAATTATTAGTGAAACTAAATAATTTATATTTAAAATTATGAGAATATCAAATGCCATAATATGTAGTTCCAATAATATAACACATAATTCTTTTAATAGCTGAGATGATGTTTGCTTAGATTATGCATAAACTTAGATGCTACATTAATAATGAAGGTAATATATAATCGAGTATGAGTTAGATAAATCAAATTTCTAATCAAACTTTTGTAGTATCTTACATTTATGAAGCATGTACCATTTTTAAATTTTAATTTCTTATTTATAGTGTTTTTGTGGCTTTATGATTAATCATATAATACTTTTTGAATAGATCTATTATATACTTTCTTTATGAAATAAAAGTTTTATTTAATCCTTGCTTCACCTCCAACCCAAGAATAGTGTAGTAGACTAGATATGATATTTCAAACTTATTCATCATGTATTTTTTAAATTCTACAATAAAAGAGTTAGATAAACATACATATATATATATATATGTTTACCTTCATTCTTTAGATAAAGAGTAGATTTATTATTGATATTTTGATGAAAATAATAATCAATTTTATTATACCATACCCTTAGAGTTTATTTAAGCCCATAAAGAACTTTCTTTAGCTTATACAGCTTTTCTTCGTATCCTTTAGCTAAAAAATCTTCGGGTTGAGTAACAAATACCTCTTCTTGTAAATCTTTATTTAAAAACATAGATTTCATATAAAATTGATAAACAGACCAACTCAAATGAGCAGCTAAAGCTAAGAAAGTTCACATGGTTTCAAATCTAGCAATTGAAAAAAAAGTATCATTAAAATTAATACCTTGTTGTTGTGAATATTCTTTTGCTATAAGCCGAGCTTTGTGCTTTTGGATACTTTCATATGCATTATGCTTTATTTTAAATACTTATTTTAATCCAATAGCTTTCTTTTCTTTCAGTAGATCCTGTTAGGATCAAAAGCACTAAGAGGGGAGGGTGAGTTAGTGCAGCGGAAAACTTTCGACGATTTAAAACTGCGTTCGTACGATAAAAATGATTTCGGTATGAAAGTCGATTCGAAAATTAATTTAACTTAAGATTAAGCAAAGTGCAGTTAAAGTAAAACTATGGAGGTAGTTGCAGTTAAGATAGAGAACAAAATGTAAATGCAAACCAAGATTTAGAGTGGTTCGGTCAATCTTGACCTACATCCACTTTTGACTTCCTCCTCCGATGAGGTCACCGATGTCCACTAGGCGAAAGGCAACCACCCTTTTACAATTTTACTCCTTTTGATAGGCTTAGGAGACAACCCTTATAAATTTTTCACTCCTCTCTTGAATGATCAAAACTTGGAAGAAAAAAGGGAGAAGAACTTTTGACCTTTTACAACACTTTTAAGCTCTCAAAATCTCAGAATAAATGCTAAGTTTTGGTGCCCTTTCATGCATGAAAGGGTGGGGTTTATATAGGCCCCAAGAGGACTCAAATTTGGGCTCCAAATTTGAATTCTTTTGGGTTTCCCAATGCTGGCGGTGCCACCGCCTGTCAGTGTTAGATACTGACAGTGTACTAGCGGTGCCACCGCTAGAATTCTCGGGTTCTGGGCGGTGCCACCGCCTAGACTATTTCATTTTACTGGTTGGGCTCCAAACTTGGCCCAAACCAGTCCGAACTTGGGCCCAATTGGCCCCTAACCGGGTTATAGGATTAACCCTTAATCCTAACCCTAATTACGTGCAAACTATGAAATTAAGACATAGTCCTAAGCAGGTTTTTAACCGGTAACGTCGAGTTCCCTTCCAACGAGCTTCCGATGAACTTCCGGCGAACTTTCGGCGAATGTCCGACGAACTCTCGGCGATGCTCCGGCGGACTTCTGGCAAACTCCTGGACTTGCGACGATTCACTTGGCGAGTTCCAACGAGCTTCTTTGGCAAGCTCCTGGACTTCTCGGACTTGTTCCCACAGAACCTCCGACGACTGTCCGGACTTCCGTTGAACTCTCGAACCCCCAACGTGATCATAGTCTTGGCTCCATGCAACTCCTGCTGCATGACTTACTTTCATCGTAATTAATCCTGCACACTTATCTCAACATATGGATTAGATAACAAATGACAATTGACTTCATCATCAAAATCCGAGATTCAACAATCTCCCCCTTTTTGATAATGATAATCAATTGATAATAGAGTTAACCTTAACTCCCCCTATCTATATGCCATACTCGAGACAAGTCATTCTTGAATTTTAAAGCGTTTGAATTCAAGAGAGATATTGATAAGTTAACATTGTTTAACCTTATCAATACTCCCATCATGATTCCTATCATGATGTATCTCTCTGAAAATGATGTCAAGGCTTGACATCCATTTTCAATTCTTACATTTCAAGTGTGAATGATAGTAATAGTAGCACTTTATCATATGGTAAGATATCAAAATGTAAAATTGCAATGCAAGTTCTTGATATCTTGACATGATGCATATATGGCATAATGCAAATATGGTAATCATAGCATTTCTATCATCAATTTATCATATATTTCGATGCAAGCTTCTTTTGATATCTTAACATAATTCAAATTTAAATATGGCTCTCATAGCATCAATTCATATATTTCTCCCCCTTTGTCATCAACAAAAAGAAGAACGATATAAGCAAATTTTAAACATAAGTGCGGTAATGATTCATGCCATAATTAGGTTCATGTTTCATTTCATTTTTACAAGGATCAAGGTATGTAGGTGAATCAAATCCTTGCTTAAGAAAAAATCTTCCCTTTTCAAGAAGGAATTTATAAGAAAGAATCATTTCATCAAATCCATTTCTCGAAAAAAATATTTTTCACACGATAAGTCTATGAGAGATGCATTTGCTAATTGATTCTATATGTCAAAAATCAATGATATGAATTAAATTTTATATGACATGCTTATGAAAGCTACATTAAGTCCGGAAGAGAATAATGTATCGTTAGGATCAAGAAAATGCAAAAATGTAATTTAACACTTTCATGCATTCGGACAAGGTTTTGCTATAGATTTTCAAACACAATCATGAAGATAAAACATGCTTATTATTATGAAAATTTTGTATTCAAAACACATAATTTCCAACATGTTATTAAGGCATGTAATCGTGTAAAATCATCATAACAATTAAGTGATTTGATCATTGAATCAAGAACATCCGAAAAATAATTTTAATAAATTCATGCATTCGGACACATTAACATACCTAATTCTCTTCTAATGAAATCAAATTGTTCTTCACTTAAAGGCTTTGTAAAAATATCAGCTAGTTGATGTTTAGTATCAATAAACTTTATTACTACATCATGATTAGTGACATGATCTCGTATAAAGTAATGTCTAATATCAATATGTTTTGTTCTTGAGTGTTGAATGAGATTCTTTGTTAAACATATAGTACTTGTGTTATCACATTTAATGGGAATATTTTTAAGATAAACTTTATAATCTTCTAAGGTGTTTCCCATCCACACAACTTGTGCACAACATGCACTAGCTGTAATATACTCAGCTTTAGTTGTTGATAGTGCAACCGAGTTTTGTTTCTTAGATGACCAAGAAATAAGAGCATGTCCCAAAAATTGGTATGTTCCTAATGTGCTTTTTCTATCTAGTCTACACCCAGCAAAATCCGCATCAGCATAAGTAATCAACTCAAACCTCTCGATTTTTGGATACCATAATCCTAGATTTATGGTACGTTTAAGATATCTAAGTATTATTTTAACCGCTTTGAGATGAGATATCTTAGGGTTTGATTGAAACCTAGCACAAAGTCCTACACTGAATATGATATCTGGTCTAGTTGTAGTGAGGTAAACTTCCTATCATACCCCTATAAGTTTTTTGATCGAAGCTTTCTCCACTTTCATCAACTTTTAACTTAGTGGAGGTGCTCAAAGGAGTGTTAATAACTTTTGAGCTTTCCATATTAAATCTTTTTAGCAAATCTAAAGCATATTTAGTTTGATTAATAAAGATGTCATTTCTTAGTTGCTTAATTTGTAAGCCTAAGAAAAATGTTAATTCTCCCATCAAACTCATTTCAAATTCAAGACTCATGGTTTTAGCAAAAGATTCACAAAGAGATTCGTTTGTAGAACCAAAAATAATATCATCAACTTAAATCTGAATAATAAGAAATTTATTTTTAAAATTCTTGATAAACAATGTAGTATCGACCTTGCCTTTTGTGAAATTATTTTCAATAAGAAAAGAACTAAGTCTCTCATACCAAGCCCTTGGGGCTTGTTTTAAACCATAGAGAGCTTTCGTTAATTTAAACACATGATTAGGGAGGCTATTATTTTCAAATCCGGGAGGTTGTTCAGCATAAACTTCTTCAGAAATAAAGCCATTAAGAAAAGTGCTTTTAACATCCATTTGAAATAACTTAAAATTATTATTACTAGCATAGGCAAGGAGCATCCTTATGGCTTCTAATATAGCCACAGGAGTGAAGGTTTCTTCGTAATTGATACCTTCTTCTTGGTTGAAACCCTTAGCTACTAATCTAGCCTTATTTTTAACCACAATACCATATTCATCTTGCTTGTTTCTAAAGACCCATTTAGTACCAATAACTAAATGGTTATTCGGCCTAGGAATAAGCTTCCACACCTCATTTTTCTCAAATTGATTTAACTCATCTTGCATTGCGATAATCTGTGAATCATCTTTTATGGCTTCGTCAATACATTTAGGTTCAATTTGAGAAAGAAAAGCGGCGTTGACATAAAAATTTTTAAGAGAAGAGCATGTTTGAACCCCCTTAGATGTGTCTCCTAGGATTAGCTCCTTAGGATGAGCATCTACATACTTCCAATCCTTGGGTAAGGATGTTTCGGAAGTGGATGCATCCAAGTTGCTAGTTGGAGAAGGGGTTTCATTTAAATTCAAAGAATCAAAATTAACATCATCATCAAAATCATTTTTCTTGATTTCGGAAATCTCATTGAAAACAACATGAATGGATTCTTCTATAATTAAAGTTTTTTTATTGAAGATATGAAAAGCTTTAGAAACCGAAGAATAACCAAGGAAAATTCCTTCATCGGATTTAGCATCAAATTTTCCTAAGGCATCTTTTTCATTCAAGATAAAACACTTGACCCAAAAACTTTAAAATATGAAATATTGGGTTTTTTGTTGTTCCACAACTCATAGGGAGTTTTGGTGAGTAAGAGTCTTAGTAGAACTCTATTCAAAATATAGCATGCAATGTTTATGGCTTCGGCAATACATTTAGGTTCAATTTGAGAAAGAAAAGCGGCGTTGACATAAAAATTTTTAAGAGAAGAGCATGTTTGAACCCCCTTAGATGTGTCTCCTAGGATTAGCTCCTTAGGATGAGCATCTACATACTTCCAATCCTTGGGTAAGGATGTTTCGGAAGTGGATGCATCCAAGTTGCTAGTTGGAGAAGGGGTTTCATTTAAATTCAAAGAATCAAAATTAACATCATCATCAAAATCATTTTTCTTGATTTCGGAAATCTCATTGAAAACAACATGAATGGATTCTTCTATAATTAAAGTTTTTTTATTGAAGATATGAAAAGCTTTAGAAACCGAAGAATAACCAAGGAAAATTCCTTCATCGGATTTAGCATCAAATTTTCCTAAGGCATCTTTTTCATTCAAGATAAAACACTTGACCCAAAAACTTTAAAATATGAAATATTGGGTTTTTTGTTGTTCCACAACTCATAGGGAGTTTTGGTGAGTAAGAGTCTTAGTAGAACTCTATTCAAAATATAGCATGCAATGTTTATGGCTTCGTCAATACATTTAGGTTCAATTTGAGAAAGAAAAGCGGCGTTGACATAAAAATTTTTAAGAGAAGAGCAGGCCCAAAAATATTTGGGTAGGCCATGTTCATTCAACATGGTTCTCGCCATTTCTTGTAAATTTCTATTTTTTCTTTCTACTACTCTATTTTGTTGAGGATTTCTTGGAGTAGAGAAGTTGTGATTATATCCATTAAATTCATAAATTCATGTAAATCACAGTTTTGAAATTCACTACCATGACATGCTTACTTCTAATTGACGAAATCATAGAACCCTTTTTATTTTGGACAAGTTTGCAAAACTTGGTAAAATATCTAAAGCATTCAATTTGTGTTTTAAGAAATAAGTCCATGTGTATCTACTATAGTCATCTATAATGACGAAGGCGTATTTGCTACCTCCTAGGCTTGATGTAGAGATAGGTCCAAACAAGTCCATATGGATCAATTGTAAGGGCCTAGAGGTGCTTATTTGATTCTTAGATTTGAAACTACCCTTAATTTGTTTTCCTAATTGACAAGCATCACACACATTATCTTTGATAAACTTGATATGAGGAATTCCTCTTACAAGTTCTTTGGATGATATTTGAGTGATTAGTTTTCATACTAGCATGACCTAATTTCCTATGCCAAAGCCAAGCATCCTCATTCAAAATCGAGAAACACATTTCATTGCAAAGATCATTGATGTCAATAGTGTATACGTTATTTTGTTTTAATGCAATCATAGATGTGTTTTTGTGTGGTTTTTCAATGATACAAACATTAGATTCAAATTTGACAATATATCCTTTATCACATAATTGACTAATGCTCAAGAGGTTATGTTTTAAACCATCAACTAACAAAACATCTTCAATAAAGAAGTTGGATTTGTTACCTATAGTTCTTTTGCCAATGATTTTACCCTTATTGTTGTCTCCGAAGATGATATAGCCTTCGTCTATGCTAGTGAGCTTAGAGAATTGAGATGGGTCTCTGGTCATATGTCTTGAGCATCCACTATCAAGGTACTATCTCTTACTCCTAGCTTGTGATGGTATATGTTTCTACAAGAAAAGATGATTTTTAGGTACCCATTTACTTTTGGGTGCCTCAAATATTGATCTAAATTGTTTATCATGTTGCATAGAATTTATCGTGGTTCCTTTAGGAACCCAAATCAGTTTGTTCGGACTAACTTTCTTGAATGGACAATGATAAGTTCTATGTCCATGTTTGCAACAAAAGTTGTATTTGCTTTGGTGCCAAACATGTAAGATATGGACTTTAATGAAGGGGGTTGGATTTTGGTGAGGACTTCTCACAAATCCTATTCCACTTCTTTTAGGAACATGATCTTTATTTGTAAGGATCATATTCAAAGACTTGCTACCAACCTCTAATTTCTTCAAGGTATCCTTAAGTAGCAAGTTCTCTTTTTAGAGAGTTTCTAGATCATGGCATTTTTTACATGGAGCTAAACTATCATGATATTCAGTTTTTAATTTATCAAAATTACAAGTAAGATTATCATGCTCCTTTTTTAGCAATTTATATTTTCTACTAATAGTTTTGTATTCATCAAATAAGTCATGGAAGGCATTTAGTAATTCGTCAAATGATAAATCTGCATCAATTAAATTCGTTACCTCATCTTCGATGGCCATTAGGGTGTAATGAGCAACTTGCTCGGTGTTGGACTCCTCTTCTTCGGATGCGCTTGAGTCATCCCATGTTGCTTTGAGCGCCTTCTTCTTTGGTGTTCTCTTCTTAGCTTGGGGACAATCACTTCTGTAGTGTCCCGGCTTCTTACATTCGTAGCAAATAACTTGGTCCTTTTTGGGTTCAAATTTATTTTTTGTGTCATTTTTAAACTTGTTTCTTTTAATGAATTTTTTGAATTTCCTTGTTAGAAGTGCCAAGTCATCGTCACAGTCTTCATCACTTGAGTTTTCTCTCAAGTGGTCTTCGAAAGTTCTAAGTGTCATATCCTTCCTGTTCTTTGGAAGGATGTCTTCTTGCTCTTCATGAGCTTTGCAAGTCATTTTGTAGGTCATTAATGACCCGATTAATTCTTCAAGAGGAAAGTTGTTTAAATCTTTAGCCTCTTGAATAGTAGTGACTTTAGGATCCCAACTCTTAGGAAGGGATCTTAGAATCTTATTTACGAGCTCAAAATCCGAAAAACTTTTGCCAAGTCCTTTTAGACCATTGACGACATCCGTGATACGGGTGTACATATCGCCAATAGTCTCGCTCGGTTTCATTCGGAAAAGTTCAAAAGAATGTATCAAAAGATTGATTTTTGACTCTTTCACTCTACTTGTGCCTTTGTGAGTTACTTCGAGTGTATGCCAAATATCAAATGCGGTTTCACAAACCGAAACACGATTGAACTCGTTTTTATCAAGTGCATAAAATAAGGCATTCATAGCCTTTACATTAAGAGCAAAAGTCTTCTTCTTCAATTCATTCCAATCGATCATTGGAAGATAAGACTTCGAAAATCCATTTTCGACAAGATTCCATAGATCAAAATCCATTGAAATAAGGAAGATCCTCATTCGGGTCTTCCAATAGGTGTAGTCCATCCCATTGAACATGGGCGAACGTGTGATAGAGTGGTCATCTTGGATTCTGGCGTATGTCATCTCTCTTGGGTTTTAATCCGATTGAGAGTGAACCGAGCTCTGATACCAATTATTAGGATCAAGAGCACTAAGAGGGGGGGGGGGGGGGGGGGGTGAATTAGTGCAGCGGAAAACTTTCGATGATTTAAAACTACGTTCGTACGATAAAAATGATTTCGGTATGAAAGTCGATTCAGAAATTACTTTAACTTAAGATTAAGCAAAGTACAGTTAAAGTAAAGCTATGGAGGCAATTGCAGTTAAGATAAAGAACAAAATGTAAATGCAAACCAAGATTTAGAGTGGTTCGGTCAATCTTGACCTACATCCACTTTTGGCTTCCTCCTGTGATGAGATCACCGACGTCCACTGGAGGCCATCCTTTAGTAGGCGAAGGGCAACTACCCTTTTACAATTTCACTCCTTTTGACGGGCTTAGGAGACAACCCTTACAGATTTTTCAGTCCTCTCTTGAATGATCAAAACTTGGAAGAAAAGAGGGAGAAGAACTTTTGACCTTTTACAACACTTTTAAGCTCTCAAAATCTCAGAATAAATGCTAAGTTTCGGTGCCCTTTCATGCATGAAAGGGTGGGGTTTATATAGGCCTCAAGAGGATTCAAATTTGGGCTCCAAATTTGAATTCTTTTGGGTTTTCCACTACTGGCGGTGCCACTACTTGTCAGTGGCGGTGCCACCGCCTGTCATTGTCAAATACTGACAGTGTACTAGCGATGCCACCACCAGAATTCTTGGGTTCTGGGCGGTGCCACCGTATAGACTATTTCAGCTTACTAGTTGGGCTCCAAACTTGGCCTAAACTAGTCCGAACTCGGGCCCAATTGGCCCCTAACCGGGTTATAGGATTAACCCTTAATCCTAACCCTAATTACATGAAAATTATGAAATTAAGACATAGTCCTAAGTAGGTTTTTAACCGGCAATGTCGAGTTCCCTTCCAACGAGCTTCCGACGAACTTCTGGCGAACTTCCAGCGAATGTTCGACGAACTCTCGGCGATGCTCCGGCGGACTTTCGGCAAACTCCTGGACTTGCGACCATCCACTTGGCGAGTTTCGACGAGCTTCTTTGGCAAGCCCCTGGACTTCTCGGATTTGTTCCCGCAGAACCTCCGACGATTGTCCGGACTTCCGTCGAACTCTCGAACCCCCAACGTGATCATAGTCTTGACTCCGGCGCAACTCCTGCTACATGTCTTACTTTCATCGTAATTAATCCTACACACTTATCTCAATATATGGATTAGATAACAAATGACAATTGACTTCATCATCAAAATCCGAGATTCAACAGATCCGTTAACTCTTCGGTTTCATTCTTCTCAATTAACTTGATTTCCTCCTTCACTGCCTTTTGTCATTCATTTTTTCAACTACTTCCTCAAAACTTATAGGATTTGAAATAAACAAAACAAACGTTGAATTATAAATTTTTGTTATTGATCTAAATTTTCCTAGAGGAGTTTCATCTAAAGAATCATTTGATGAATTTGAGCTGCCACTAGGTGAGGTTGATGAGGTTTACTAGAATCTAAATTTTTTTTCACCTTCATTGGTCTCCCAATTGTAACTTACCTTTACATCAGCATAAGATTTTTGTTAATAATAACTTTGCTACTAACAGGATTATATAATCGATATGCTTTGGATTGTAAGGAATAACTAATTAAGGTGTATTTTTGAGATTTGTCATCACGCTTATGATAGTTTTATAAATTTATCAAAGCATAAACAATACAACTAAAAATTCTTAGATGACTTACACTTGGCTTCGTTCTATACTAAGTCTCAAAAGAAGTTCAATTTATAATAGCTTTTATTGGTGAAATATTCAATAAATAAACTACTATTGCAACTACTTCTACCCAAAACTGATTAAGAAGATGCTCTTTTAAGCAAACTTCTTGCTATTTTAATGACAATTTGATTCTTATGTTCAGCTACACTATTTTTCTCTAGTGTTTATGGTGGTATTAATTTCCTATGAATATTATTTTCTTCATAAATTTACTATTTCTATCTATTCGAAATGTCTTTATGCATTTACTACTTTGTCTTTCTACAAATGCCTTGAATTTTAAAAAATTATCAAATATTTCATATTTTCATTTCTAAAAAATATACCCAACTCATGCAACTATAATGATCAGTAAACAATAGAAAATATTGACTACCACTGAATAATTTTGTATTCATAAGCCCACATAAGTTATTATGAATTAATTCAAAATAATTAGATACTCTTCATGCTTTTACAATAGGAAATGATTTCTTACTTTGTTTGTCATAAATGTATCCTTCATATGCATCAAGTGTATTAATTTTGAATAATCAAAAAATTATTATTATTTATTTAATAACCTTAAAATATTAATGTTAAGATATTCATTTTAAATGCCGTAAATTAGACTCATTCTTTGAGTTACAATAACAGTATGTCTTTCAATATTTGAAACATTAAGTGAAAATATCTTATTTTATGTCATACAAACATTTACTATAATTGAACTAGATTTTTTTATCTTTAAAAGTGCATGAATTATCATCAAATATAATTAAATATCTGTCATTATCAATTGTCCAACACTCAACAAGTTATGTGATAAACTATGAACAACGAAAACATTATCAAACTATTTTACCTTTTCTTGACTTGTCTTTACCTCAATTGTTCCCTTTCAACTTATAAATTTCATCAATATCTCTAAATATTGATCTTATACATGATATATGATTAGAACATCTATTATAAAAAAATTAAATATTATTTGAGATATCATTAACTTGTGAATGAGTTATAAATAACTTATTACTTCCTTCATTTTCCTCCATATAGCTTGCTTACTTTTTTCTTTTTTAGTAATCTGCCTTCATATTATCAAACTTTTTATAATAATAATATTGAATTCTACTCTTATATTTTTTAATCATAATTTTATTATTTTTGTTTATCATACCTATCAAAGTGTCCTCTTCCTCTTTCATTTCCTCAACTATGAATTCCTCCTTTCCTATGTCCTCTTTCTATTGATTTTTTTGTTTCTTCTTTTGAAGTAGAAGGCTCCCTCTTAACCTAAAATATTTTTCTTCATTTTTCTTAAGTTACTTATTCAACTTTGCTTCATGTGTTTGTAAGAAACTCATTAGTTCATCAAATGAAAAGATAGATAAATTTTTTGACTCCTTAATTATGGTAATAACATGATCAAATATCAGAATTAAACTTCTCAAATCTTTTATAATAATTATATGATCATGAATATAATTGTTATAATATTTTATTTGACTAACAATTTCAGTTACTTGAGAAAAAAAATCTTACACCAATTCATTGTTTTTCATGAATAAACTTTTAAATTGACGACAAAGGGTTTAAAATTTTACTGTAATTACCCTCGATGAGCCTTAAAATTAATTTTGAAGTATAAACAAAGTTTGCATTTAGATTGTTGCTATTATAATTCTTAAGAAGATTGTCTCATGTATAACTTAAATGAAAAACAATATCTTTGAGTCCTTCTTTATATTCTCCTTCAGCTTGGCTTCTTCATTTTGGATTTATATATACATTCTTATTAAGTCTCAAATATCATGAGACTTAAATAGAGTCTTTATCTTGATACTCTAAAATTCATAATATTTATTTGAAAAGATAGAAATAAGGGATTAAGACATAGAAATGTCATTAAAAGCTATAATGCCTAGTTCAAATTGAAACTTAGCTTTGATACTACATATGTTAGGGATATAGTAGCAAATAAATAAAAATAGAATACTATGATAGAATTAAAAAAGAATGCTTTCAATTAAGAAAACCAAGTAGTATTAAACAAGAGGTAAGACTAAGAATACTTATAAAATATTCCCAAGTGCACACACCTTTGCATTATGAACTATGATTCTATTTATAGGATCTAATGGTAACTACCTTACATCATCATGTCACCCATGATTAAGTTAAGTGTAGGAATCATCTCCATGACTATAGCTTCTTAGATTATAGGCCACTTAGGTAGAACTACCTAGAATATGATTATAACTATCTAAAATATGATAACTATTTATGATAATTACCTATAAATTAATTCTAAACAGTGTTGCTCTTCTTCTTCAGTATCTCTTAATGTCAATGTTAGGCACATGGCTTATTTATTCAGTCCATAGTGGGCTTTAAAAACCCACAACTCACATCAACCAGTAAAACTCTTTTCTCTTTTAACTTAAACCCTTATTTCTTTTAATCTAAACTTGTGGTGACTAGGGCAGAAAAAGAGAACTTATAGCTATAGTGGATGTTGCTAGGAGAAATCATAGCAATGATAGTTGAGGGTAGAGGAACAAGAGAAGAAAAAAAGGGAAGAAGACGAAGGCAACGTGCATGGTGACATAATCCTTATATCTTTATTATTCTTTTATGATTATTGAGCAAGTTTTAGACAAGAGACTTTGAGATTTATATGCTTATTATTTTTATAGTGGATTTGCTTCTTTAGCTTGTCCCATAATTTTTTCCCTTTGTGTTGTAAAGGTTTTTCAAGTAAATCTTAGTATTCTATATGATTGTGATTTTCATTTAATTTTTTTGCTACATGTTATAGCCTACTCATATTTGTTCATACACAAGGTTTTTTTATCCCATCAACTAGTATTATAGTGAGTTTTGGTGACACTTAATTTTTGTGTCCGAACATAGAGGCCGGTAATGTTTTCCGTATTGTTAGCTTGAATAGAAATAATTTGATGATATAGAAACCAATAATAGAAAGCCTCTTGTATTACAAGGATCTGTATGGACCTTTGCAAGAGGACAGTACAAAGCCTGCAATTATGATAGATGATGAGTGAAAGAAGTTAAATCGAAAAGCAATTAGGTTTATTCAATAATGGCTCGATAATAGTGTCTTTCACTATGTTTCTACTAAAAATTTTGCACACTCCCTTTCGAAAAAGTTGGAAGGTCTCTATGAGAGAAAAATAATTAGCAACTAAGCTTTCTTAATCGAAAAACTTGTAAACCTGAAATATAAAGATGACGCTTCTATTGCTGAGCATTTGAATGAAAAACAGAGTATTACTAACCAGTTATCCTCTATGAAAATATCTCTTGATGATAAGTTGCACGCATTATTACTTCTTAGTTCATTGCTAGAAAGTTAGGAGACACTAATGGTTTCTCTTAAAAATTTTTGCCAGATGGTATTGCTACAATAAGCTAAGTAACAGGTAGTTTGTTGAACGAGGAGTTGAGAAGAAAGAATTCAGTAACACCTTAGATTAATTCATAGGCACTTGTCTCAAAGAATAGAGGAATGTTAAAGTCCAAGGATAGAAGTGATTCATGCATGAGTAGAAGCAAGTCAAGATCAAGAAAAGATATTATTTGCTATAATTATAGTAAGAAATAATATTACAAAAATCAATATAAGTAACTTAAGAAAAGCAAGAAAAAGGGAAAAGAAGTGAAGTAGAGTTAAAAGAGAATACCACAACTATAGTGTAAGATGGTGACTATTTAATTTTATCTCCTGAGGATATTTTTTCTTATATGTATTAGGATCTTGAATAGATAATTGACATAAGTGTTTCTTACCATGCTACGACATGGAGGAATTCTTTGCTACCTATAGGTTTAAAAATTTTGGTGTTGTCAAGATAGACAATTATGGCACAACAAACATCATTGGCATAGGTGACATCAACATAAAGACTAACCTTGGCTGCAAGTTGGCACTTAAGGACATGAGACATTTAGTTGACTTGAGACTAAATTTAATTTTAGTTGGAAGATGATGAAAACTTTAATAATAAATTTCACAAAGAGCAATGTAAACTTAGTAGAGATTCTCTTATTGTAGATAGTGGGAAGAAAGATTATTCTTTGTACAAATTATAGGTCAAAGCTTGTAGTGAGTAGTTGAATGATACAAAGAAAGACTTCAGTATAGATTTATGACATAGGCGACTTGGACACAAGAGCGAGAAGGTACATGTCTGAACCATTGCATTGATTATTTCGTTGACAAACAATATAGAGTTTCTTGGTGGATCTATTAATGTTCCTGGTATCTATTAATGTTCTTGGTATCAATGGTATACTTTATTTTATCACTTTTATAGATGACTTTTTCAAGAAAGTTTGAACCTATGCTATAAAGACTAAAGATTAGGTTATTAATATTTTCAAAGAGTTTCATGCCAAAATTGAAAAAAAGATAGAAAAATAATTGAAATACATAAGATTAGATAATTGTAGTGAGTACACAAGATTGTTTGATGATTATTATATGTCATATAGCATCCAACATGAGATGATAGTTCCTAGTATACCTTAGGAATATGCAATTGCAAAGAGGATAAATCGCACCGTCATAGAAAAGATTATATGTATGCTTTCACAAATCAAGCTACCCAAAAAGTTTTGGGATGAGGCTTTGATGACTGCAATTGATGTGATCAAATTATCTCCGATAAGTACTTGAGAGTTTTTTGTTATCATGTATTTACACAAGTTCCAAACATTGAGATATCCAAGCTAGATAGTAAGATAAAAGAATGTATTTTTCTTGGCTACTTACATGAATAGTTTGATTACAAGCTTATGATTCATAAAGAGAAAGATGTTTAGAAGTAGAGATATGATCTTCTTAAGGATCAAACCCTTGGAGATTGGTTGATAAATAATATAGAGTTTCTTGGTGGATCTATTAATGTTCCTGGTATCTATTAATATTCCTGGTATCAATGGTATACTTTATTTTATCACTTTATAGATGACTTTTCCAAGAAAGTTTGAGCCTATGCTATAAAGACCAAAGATTAGGTTATTAATATTTCAAAGAGTTTCATGCCAAAATTGAAACATAGAAAAGATTATATGTATGCTTTCACAAATCAAGCTGCCCAAAAAGTTTTGGGATGAGGATTTGATGACTGCAATTGATGTGATCAAAATACTCTGATAAGTACTTGAGAGTTTTTGGTTATCATGTATTTACACAAGTTCCAAACATTGAGATATCCAAGCTAGATAGTAAGATAAAAGAATGTATTTTTCTTGGCTACTTACGTGAACAGTTTGATTACAAGCTTATGATTCATAAAAGAAAAAGATGTTTAGAAGTAGAGATATGATCTTCTTTAAGGATCAAACCCTTGGAGATTGGTTGACAAACAATATAGAGTTTCTTGGTGGATCTATTAATGTTCCTGGTATCTATTAATGTTCCTGGTATCTATTAATGTTCCTGGTATCTATTAATGTTCCTGGTATCAATGGTATACTTTATTTTATCACTTTTATAGATGACTTTTCCAAGAAAGTTTGAGCCTATGCTATAAAGACCAAAGATTAGGTTATTAATATTTTCAAAGAGTTTCATGCCAAAATTGAAAAAAAGATAGAAAAATAATTGAAATACATAAGATTAGATAATTATAGTGAGTACACAAGATTGTTTGATGATTATTATATGTCAGATAGCATCTAACAGGAGATGACAGTTCCTAGTATGCCTCAGGAAAATGCAATTGCAGAGAGGATAAATCGCACCATCATAGAAAAGATTATATGTATGCTTTCACAAATCAAGCTGCCCAAAAGTTTTGGGATGAGGATTTGATGACTGCAATTGATGTGATCAAAATACTCTGATAAGGTACTTGAGAGTTTTTGGTTATCATGTATTTACACAAGTTCCAAACATTGAGATATCCAAGCTAGATAGTAAGATAAAAGAATGTATTTTTCTTGCTACTTACGTGAACAAACAATATAGAGTTTCTTGGTGGATCTATTAATGTTCCTGGTATCTATTAATGTTCCTGGTATCAATGGTATACTTTATTTTATCACTTTTATAGATGACTTTTCCAAGAAAGTTTGAGCCTATGCTATAAAGACCAAAGATTAGGTTATTAATATTTTCAAAGAGTTTCATGCCAAAATTGAAAAAAAGATAGAAAAATAATTGAAATACATAAGATTAGATAATTGTAGTGAGTACACAAGATTGTTTGATGATTATTATATGTCATATAGCATCCAACATGAGATGACAGTTCCTGGTATGCCTTAGGAATATGCAATTGCAAAGAGGATAAATCGCACCATCATAGAAAAGATTATATGTATGCTTTCACAAATCAAGCTGCCCAAAAAGTTTTGGGATGAGGCTTTGATGACTGCAATTGATGTGATCAAAATACTCTGATAAGTACTTGAGAGTTTTTGGTTATCATGTATTTACACAAGTTCCAAACATTGAGATATCCAAGCTAGATAGTAAGATAAAAGAATGTATTTTTCTTGGCTACTTACATGAATAGTTTGATTACAAGCTTATGATTCATAAAAGAAAAAGATGTTTAGAAGTAGAGATATGATCTTCTTTAAGGATCAAACCCTTGGAGATTGGTTGACAAACAATATAGAGTTTCTTGGTGGATCTATTAATGTTCCTGGTATCTATTAATGTTCCTGGTATCTATTAATGTTCCTGGTATCTATTAATGTTCCTGGTATCAATGGTATACTTTATTTTATCACTTTTATAGATGACTTTTCCAAGAAAGTTTGAGCCTATGCTATAAAGACCAAAGATTAGGTTATTAATATTTTCAAAGAGTTTCATGCCAAAATTGAAAAAAAGATAGAAAAATAATTGAAATACATAAGATTAGATAATTGTAGTGAGTACACAAGATTGTTTGATGATTATTATATGTCATATAGCATCCAACATGAGATGACAGTTCCTGGTATGCCTTAGGAATATGCAATTACAGAGAGGATAAATCGCACCATCATAGAAAAGATTATATGTATGCTTTCACAAATCAAGCTGCCCAAAAAGTTTTGGGATGAGGATTTGATGACTGCAATTGATGTGATCAAAATACTCTGATAAGTACTTGAGAGTTTTTGGTTATCATGTATTTACACAAGTTCCAAACATTGAGATATCCAAGCTAGATAGTAAGATAAAAGAATGTATTTTTCTTGGCTACTTACATGAACAGTTTGATTACAAGCTTTATGATTCATAAAAGAAAAAGATGTTTAGAAGTAGAGATATGATCTTCTTTAAGGATCAAACCCTTGGAGATTGGTTGACAAACAATATAGAGTTTCTTGGTGGATCTATTAATGTTCCTGGTATCTATTAATGTTCCTGGTATCTATTAATGTTCCTGGTATCTATTAATGTTCCTGGTATCTATTAATGTTCCTGGTATCTATTAATGTTCCTGGTATCTATTAATGTTCCTGGTATCTATTAATGTTCCTGGTATCTATTAATGTTCCTGGTATCTATTAATGTTCCTGGTATCAATGATATATTTTATTTTATCACTTTTATAGATGACTTTTCCAAGAAAGTTTGAGCCTATGCTATAAAGACCAAAGATTAGGTTATTAATATTTTCAAAGAGTTTCATGCCAAAATTGAAAAAAAGATAGAAAAATAATTGAAATACATAAGATTAGATAATTGTAGTGAGTACACAAGATTGTTTGATGATTATTATATGTCATATAGCATCCAACATGAGATGACAGTTCCTGGTATGCCTTAGGAATATGCAATTACAGAGAGGATAAATCGCACCATCATAGAAAAGATTATATGTATGCTTTCACAAATCAAGCTGCCCAAAAAGTTTTGGGATGAGGATTTGATGACTGCAATTGATGTGATCAAAATACTCTGATAAGTACTTGAGAGTTTTTGGTTATCATGTATTTACACAAGTTCCAAACATTGAGATATCCAAGCTAGATAGTAAGATAAAAGAATGTATTTTTCTTGGCTACTTACGTGAACAGTTTGATTACAAGCTTTATGATTCATAAAAGAAAAAGATGTTTAGAAGTAGAGATATGATCTTCTTTAAGGATCAAACCCTTGGAGATTGGTTGACAAACAATATAGAGTTTCTTGGTGGATCTATTAATGTTCCTGGTATCTATTAATGTTCCTGGTATCAATGATATATTTTATTTTATCACTTTTATAGATGACTTTTCCAAGAAAGTTTGAGCCTATGCTATAAAGACCAAAGATTAGGTTATTAATATTTTCAAAGAGTTTCATGCCAAAATTGAAAAAAAGATAGAAAAATAATTGAAATACATAAGATTAGATAATTGTAGTGAGTACACAAGATTGTTTGTTGATTATTATATGTCATATAGCATCCAACATGAGATGACAGTTCCTGGTATGCCTTAGGAATATGCAATTACAGAGAGGATAAATCGCACCATCATAGAAAAGATTATATGTATGCTTTCACAAATCAAGCTGCCCAAAAAGTTTTGGGATGAGGCTTTGATGACTGCAATTGATGTGATCAAATTATCTCCGATAAGTATTTGAGAGTTTTTGGTTATCATGTATTTACACAAGTTCCAAACATTGAGATATCCAAGCTAGATAGTAAGATAAAAGAATGTATTTTTCTTGGCTACTTACATGAACAGTTTGATTACAAGCTTTATGATTCATAAAAGAAAAAGATGTTTAGAAGTAGAGATATGATCTTTTTTAAGGATCAAACCCTTGGAGATTTGAAGGAGGCACCAGCTAAGACTTATATAGAAAGATTAATAGACTGTGACCCAGTTATTCCTCTAGTACATCAGGGTGATAGGAGAGATGTGTAGGAAGATGGTGTAGAGGCCGATATTAGTTTACTTGCAAGACATGTTGAGTAAAAAGACAACTTTCTATATAACCTTAGTTGAGAAGTGTTATGAACAAGTCAACACTAAGAGGGAGGCGGGGGGGGGTGAGTTAGTGTAGTGGTAAAAATGTTAATTTCGTACTCAATTTTTGGTTTCAATTAAAAATGATTTCGAAAATGTGTTTGACTTAAAACATGTTCGTAAGAGTGTGCAGCTAGAGTAAAGAGGAAGTATGGTAGTTTGTAATAAATGTAAATAGTAAAATAGAATGCAAACCAAAATTTATAGTGGTTTAGTCATCGTGACCTACATCCACTCTCGATTTCTCTTCCGTCGAGGCTATCAACATCCACTAATGGTCTTCCTTCAATGAGCAAAGACCAACTACCTATTTATACCCCTCTTCTCCTTTTTATAGGTTTAGGAGACAACATGTACAACCCATTTTTATAAAGCTTCCCTCAAACTCTCCCATAGAATGATCTCTAAACTTTAGGAGGAGAGACTCTACACTTTACAAGGGTTTTCAACTTTAGAAATATAGAGTTTTTGATCACTTTTCTTGCTACTCCATACAGGAATAGCCGGGGTATTTATAGACCCCAAATGGCTTCAAAAATTGGAGCCAAAATTTAAATCCTTGAGATTTCAGGGTACGAGCAGTACCACCGCCTGCATTGGGTGGTACCACTGCCTGCAACCTCATACTGGGTGGTACTACCTCCTAACACAATGTTATTGGGTGGTACCACTGCCTAGTCTAACGGTACCACCGCATAACAGCCTCGGATATCGAGTTTTTCGAGTTTTCCAACTAACAGAAGGTTCTACTACCTATTCTAGCAGTGCCACCGCTTGGCCAAACATTTGGGTCATTGAATGAGCCTCCCAATGAGCCCAAATCACACCCAATTTAGGCCCAATTGGCCCCTAATTGAGTTGGCCCAATTCTAGCCCAATTATGTGTTAACTACGAATTTTAAGACATTCACTAAGCTAAATAAGTCTATAAGTCTATGTTTCCTCTAGGGAGCCTCCGGCGAACTTTTGACGATCTCTATGTTGAATCTCGAATTTCGATGATGAAATCAATTAGTAAATTATTTGACCTAATATATGTGTTGAGATAAGTGTGCAAGATTAACTACGATAGTTGTAAGGCATAAAGTAGAGGATGGGCCGGAGTTGAAGATTTAGACGATATACCAGGAGCTCGCCGAGAGCTCATCTAAAGATCGCCGAGAGTTTGTCGGAAGATTGTCAAGAGTTCGTTGTCGAAAGCTTATCGGAAGATCACCGAGAGTTCGTCGGAAGATCGTTGAGAGTTTGTTGGGAGTTTGCTGAAAGCATGCTGGAAGACTCACCGAGAAGTTCGTCGAAGGATCGTCGAGAGAAAAATCAACATACCGGACTAATTGCTTGCCTTAATCGTAGTTAGAATCGTAAATTGATTTAGGATCGGGAGGTGATTCCATTAACCTAATTAGAGGCCAACTGGACCCTTAATAGGGCTAAATTGGGCTAGATTGGATAGCCCATTTAGCATATGAAATCATGGCCAATTGTAGCATTGCTTGAGACTCGGTCTCCCAAGTGTTTTGGGAGATGGTACCGCCCAAATTGGGTGATGGTACCATCGATAGTTAATGCTGTCAAGCGGTGGTACTGCCCTTGTCAAGCGGTGGTACCATTAGAGCTCGGTCTCCGAGCTCTGTTAAGCGGTCGTACCGCCTAGATTGAGCGGTGATACTGCCTAGTGTTAGTCTGTAGGCGATAATATTGCCCAATAATGGCAACGGTACTGCTAATACCCTAAAATTCGGGGAAGTGACACTTTTTAGCTCCAATTCAGAAGCCATTAAGGTCTATAAATACCTCACCCTTTTCTTCATGAAAGGGTAACAAAGTGCAATCGAAAGTGTGAAAAATTCTAAGTATTTAGGGTGTTAAAAATGCTATAAAAGTGAGAAGAGTCCTCCTCCTCCCTCTCTTAGCCTTGTAACCATTCAAGAAAAAGGTGTGAGGCTTGTAAGGGTTATCTCCTAAACCCGTTAAAAGGAGAAAGCATTATAAAATGTGATTGGTCTTCGCCTATTGAAGGAAAACCTTTAGTGGACATCGATGACCTCGACGGAGGAAGAATCAGAAGTGGATGTAGGTCACAATGATCGAACCACTCTAAATTCTAGTTTGCTTTTCT
Organism: Musa balbisiana; assembly: GCA_004837865.1. Taxonomy (NCBI): domain Eukaryota; kingdom Viridiplantae; phylum Streptophyta; class Magnoliopsida; order Zingiberales; family Musaceae; genus Musa; species Musa balbisiana. Next base: position 29,017,942 of record CM017196.1, on the reverse strand, counting down.
AATTATGCAATTTACATTACTGTAAACTTCTTTAACCTTCTCTTTGCACTCTTACGAAAGTTTTAAAGTTCAATATCTTTTTGAAACAGATTGAATCGAAACGAATATTTTCGGAATCAACGATTTCTTTCGCTGCACTAATTCATCCCCCCCCCCCCCCCTAGTGTCGTTCTTGATCCTAACAATTAGTATCAGAGCCCGGTCACTCTTATTTGGTTTGAAACCCAAGAGAGATAGCATTTAATAGCAACTAAGAGGGTCACTCAATCGCACATCCTCCCATGTTCAATAGAACGTATTACACCTATTGGAAGACTAGAATGAGGATTTTTCTTATTTCTATATATTTCAAATTATGGAACATTGTAGAAAATGACTTTCAAAAGTCTTCTCTTCCAATGAATGATTGGAATAAGTTGGAGAAAAAGACTTTCGCTCTAAATGCTAAAGCTATGAATGCCTTATTTTGTACTTCAGATAAAAATGAATTCAATCGAGTGTCGATTTGTGAAACGACTTTTCATATTTGGCACACACTCAAAGTTACTCATGAAGGCACTAGTAGAGTAAAGGAGTCAAAAATTAATCTTTTAGTCCACACTTATGAGCTGTTTCGAATAAAACCGAGTGAGACCATTGGAGACATGTACACCCAATTTACAAATGTCATCAATGATCTAAAAGGACTTGGTAAAAGTTTCTCAGATTTTGAACTTGGTAATAAACTCTTAAGATCCCTCCTAAAAATTTAGGATTCTAAAGTAATGGTCATTCAAGAGGCCAAGGATTTAAATAACTTTCTACTCGAAGAACTAATCGGGTCACTAATGACCTATGAGATGACTTGTAATGCTCATGAAGAGCTTGAGAATAACCTTTCAAAGAACAGTAAGGATATGATACTAAGAACTCAAGAAGACCACTTGAAAGAAAATTCAAGTGATGAGGACTATGATGATGACTTGATACTCTTGACAAGAAAGTTCAAAAAATTCATAAAAAGGAATAAATTTAGAAATGATACTAAAAATAAATTTGAACCTAAGAAAGAATAAGTTATATGCTATAAATGCAAGAAGCCGAGACATTTTAAAAGCGAATGTCCCCAAGCAAAGAAGAAGAAGGCTCTTAAAGCAATATAGGATGACTCAAGTGTATCCAAAGAAGAAGAGCAAACCAACACTGAGCAAGTTGCTCACTATACACAAATGACTATTGAAGATGAGGTAAGTAGTTCATTAGATGTAAATTTATCTTTTGATGATCTATTAAGTGCTTTTTATGATTTATTTGATGAATGCAAATTAGTTAGTAAAAAATATAAATTATTAAAAAAGGAGCATGCTTCTCTTGTTAGTGATTTGGATAGATTAAAAGTTGAGCATAATGATAATTTATCTCACTGTACGAAATGTGATGAGCTAGAAATACTTAAAAAGGAAAATTTGTAACTCAAAGAAACCTTAAAAAAATTTGAGGTTAGTAGTAAGTCCTTGAACACGATCCTTGCCAATAAGGGCCACGTCCATAAGAGAGGCGGAATCGGATTTGTGAGTAGCTCTCACCAAAATCCAACCACCTTTATTAAAGGTCTTACCTTGCATGTATCACCTCACACTAAATGTAACTTTTGTTGTAAACTTAGACATATTGCCTAAAAATGTCCAATTAAGAGATATAATCTACATAAATTGATTTGGATTCCTAAAAGAACCTCAAATGACTCAATGCACCATGATAATCTATGTAAATCGATTTTGAGGTACCCAAGGTCAAATGGGTATCTAAAATCATTCTTTTTTTTGTAGAAAAAATGTACCATCATAAGCTAGGATTAAGAGATAGTACCTTGATAGTGGATGCTCAAGGCATATGACCGGAGATCTATCTCAATTCTCTAAGCTCGCTAGCCTAGATGAAGGATATGTCACCTTCGGAGATAACAATAAGGGTAAAATCATTGGCAAGGAACCATAGGTAACAAATCTAACCTTTTTATTGAAGATGTGTTATTGATATCCTAACAATAATGTGGTATTGACCTTGCCTTTAGAGAAATTATTTTGGATAAGAAATGAGCCTAAGTCTCTCGGTAAAATCATTGGCAAAGGACCATAGGTAACAAATCTAACCTTTTTATTGAAGATGTGTTATTGCATATCCTAACAATAATGTGGTATTGACCTTGCCTTTAGAGAAATTATTTTGGATAAGAAATGAGCTAAGTCTCTCATACCAAGCCCTTGGGGCCTGTTTTAATCCATAGAGAGCTTTTGCCAATTTAAACACATCGAAGATAACAATAAGGGTAAAATCATTGGCAAAGGAACCATAGGTAACAAATCTTCTAACCATCTTAGTGTCACACCCCCCCCCCCCCCCCCCGCCCTCTTAGTGCCGCTTTGATCCTAACAATTATTTATTAAAAATTTTAAAAATAATTTTTTTATTATTCAAATATATGTTGATGATATTATCTTTGGTTCTACAAATAAATCCTTATGTGAATCATTTGTCAAAAGTATGAGCCTAAAATTTGAAATGAGCCTAATGGGGGAACTAACCTTCTTTTTAAGCTTGCAAATCAAACAACTCAATAATGGTTTTTTTATTAGTCAAACAAAATATGTATTAGACTTGCTAAAATGATTTAATGTGAATAGTTCAAAAGCTATCAATACTCCTATGAGTACCTCCACTAAGTTAGACATTGACAAAGGTAGAGAAAGCTTTAATCAAAAAACTTATAGGGGTATGATAGGTAGTTTACTATATCTTACCGCAACTAGACCTAACATCATGTTTAGCGTAGGACTTTGTGCTAAGTTTCAATCTAACATCATGTTTAGCATAGGACTTTAAAAGCTATCAAAAGGATTTTTAGATACCTAAAAGAAACCCCTAAATTAAGATTATGGTATCCAAAATCTAAAAATTTTGAATTACGTAGTTATGCCAATGCTAATTTTGCTAGTTGCCAAATAGATAGAAAAAGCACATCCAGAACATGTCAATTTTTAGGACACGTACTTGTCTCTTGGTCTAAGAAACAAAACTCAATTGCATTATCTACAATCGAAGTTGAGTACATTACAGTAGGTGCATGCTATACTCAAGTTATATGGATGAAAAACACTTTAGAGGATTATGGAATTCACCTGAAGAATATACCTATAAAGTGTGATAATACAAGTGCAATATGTTTAATGAAAAATCCTATTCAGTACTCTAGAACGAAACATATTGACAGTAGGCATCACTTTATATGAGATCATATAAATAATCATGATGTAATCTTAGAATTTATTGATATGAAACATCAATTGGCTGATATTTTTACAAAACTCTTAATTGAGGAATAATTTGATTTTATAAGAAGAGAATTAGGTATGCTAAATTTCTCGAATAGATTAGTTCCTCTTTAAACTTTTCACCAGATTTTTTTATCGAATTCTATCTTAAAAGATCATTTATTTGAATCATGAACTTATGATATGCAAACTTTATATGAATTTTATATGATGTTTGCGTACGAATTTTACACGATGCATGAAGTTATGGTGCTAATTTTATATGAATCATATGGTACAAATTTTCTTCTCTTATAAGAATAGAGTTTATGATGTTTGTGTAAATGAGTGTGTGCACCTCATAAGGATAAAAATTTTGCAAGAAGGAACCACATAATATCAGCACCACACCTTAATGCAAGCAATGCTCACTGCTTATAGGCGGTGGCACCGCCCAGCTGACGGTAGCATTGCCTAGCTGGTACGAGTTGTAGGTGGTAGCACCGCCAACCTACCCTATATAAAGAACAAGCTAGGGCTGACGGTAGAACCGACCCCAATCCATTCTATACTTCTCCAAAGAGCACCAAACCTCTTGATCCTCTTGCTCTCCCTCTAGCAACTCAAAATAATCCTCATTTTCTACTAAATCAAGGATCAATCTTAAACACTATTTTGGTGATCACAAGAAGGAAAAACTGCTAAGGTGATCTCTAAACCAAATTGATTCCCCCTTTGTATTACTTATTTTTTCCTCTTATTTATCTTCATAATTGTAGTCTTCATGACTTCTAGAATATCCTTAAGGGACAAAGGGAAGAGGAGATTAGATGAAAACTATGACTACCTATTTTTTGATTCTTATCAACATGCCCTTAAATTTCCAACCATAGAGTCTAGAAATGTTCATAAGGGTAAATATATTGATTTACAAGAATTAAGTGATTTGGAACCTATTCAATAGTTTGCTAACCTAGATATCCTCATAATCCTTCAAATATGTGAACCTATCTATCCTAGACTTGTTAGACTATTCTATAATAACTTACACATAGATGAAAACAATAAGGTCTCCACGTATCTCTTAGAACATAATATACCCATTACGGGTGGCGTAATTTGCAACCTCATAGGAATTATAGAGAAAGAAAGAGGTTATTATTTTAGAGGCTAATGGGATGAAGAATCAGTTGGGATCACTTATTCTGAAGCCTTAGGAACCATCTTCGATAATCCTAACTTGTCGATTCTTTCGAAAGTTGTGAATATTTACTACTTTTCAACACCAAACTACTTCATCATATCTTGATAAGCATTATAATTCTAAAATAATATCATCATAATGAAGTTAACCAAATAGAAATAGAAACGATATATTGAATTATGAAAGGACAGGAAAATTGTTTTGGCTACCTAATACAACAAAATATGATTGAACTATCGAAAAAGGATATGATGCTTCTATATGGTGGCCTGATCACAAGACTAATCTATGCTTATGACATTGTTATCCCACCTGATGAAGAAATTATGAAACTAGATAGATTTAATGTCATAAATAAAAACCTACTTTGACTTTTAAGGTGTACATTCAAAAATGGGATATGGACTATATTGCCTAGAAGGACTGATCCCCTCCCACCTGAACTAGAATCTGAAATACTAATTTTTAGGGGTAATCAATCTCTTCCAACTAGTCCTTTTGAGATAATACCTCTAGCAGAGTAAGCAGCCCCCTCATCTATCAACGACATAGGGACTCGAATGGATCAATTTGAACAACGTCAAGATCGACTTGAACAACGTTAAGATCAAATTTTAACTAAGTTGCAACAGATTCATCGACAACTCAATACTTTATTTAGACATTTTGACTTGCCACCATCTGAATAGCTATATATGTCCTTTTGCTGATGACAAAGGGGGAGAAGTTGACGAAATCCCTCTCATCTCTCTTTTCTTGTGCTTACTTTGGTGTTGTAATTTTATGATGCTGAAAATTTCTATGATGTTGTGATCTCTTTAAATGCTGAGCATTTCTAATGTTATCATACAATATCATGCTATAAAATTCTGTGCTTACTTTAATGCTAAAAATTTCTATGATGTTGTGATCTCTTTAAATGCTGAAAATTTCTAATGTTATAATACAATGATGCAATATCGAATTCTTAATATTATCAACTTTTGAGTGCTATAATATAATAATAATAATATTTCATGCAAGGAGTGATGAAAGGCTATGTCGAAACATTTTATCATGCATAAAGTGATTGTGCATTTAATATCTTGATGACTTGAATTTATGATGATGCACAATGCATGTAATTTCTAATTTCAATCAAAGCTTGAATTCAAGTTTATATTTTCTCAAGTATGACATATAGATAATGGGAGTTAAGGTTAACTCCTTCACTATTTGGTTGTCATCATCAAAAAGGGGGAGAATGTTGAATCTCGGATTTTGATGATGAAATCAATTGGTAAATTATTTGACCTAATCTATGTGTTGAGATAAGTGTGCAAGATTAACTACGATAGCGGTAAGGCGTAAAGTAGATGATGGGCCAAAGTCGAAGATTCGGATGACATACCGGGAGTTCATCGGAAGATCGTCGAGAGTTCATCGCCAAAGCTTGTCGGAAGATTGCCGAGAGTTCGTCGGAAGATCGTTGAGAGTTCATCGGGAGTTCACCGAAAGCATGCTGGAAGACTCGCCGAGAAGTTTGCCAAAGGATCGCCAAGAGAAAAATTGACATATCAGACTAATTGCTTGCCTTAATCATAGTTAGAACCGTAAATTGAGTTAGGATTGGAAGGTGATCCCACTAACTCAATTAGGAGCCAACTAGGCCCTTAATAGGACTGAATTGGGCCAAATTGGACAGCCCATTCAGCATATAAAATCACAGCCGACGGTGGCACCGCCAAGGCCGATGGTGGCACCACTTGAGACTCAGTCTCCCAAGTGTTCTGGGCAGTAGTAACGCCCAGATTGGGTAGTGGTACCGCCAATAGTTAATGCTGTCAAGCGGTGGTATCGTCAAAGCTCGGTCTCCAAGCCCTGTCAAGTGATCATACCACCCAGACTAAGCGGTGGTACCGCCCAGTGTCAGTCTGCAAGTGGTTGTACTGCCCAATAATGGTAGTGGTACCATTAGTACCTCGAAATCCATAGAAGTGACACTTTTTGGCTTCAATTCAGAAGCCATTGGGGCCTATAAATACCTCATCCTTTTTTGTATGAAAGGGTAACAAAGTGCAATTGAAAGTGTGGAAAATTTCAAGTGTTTAGGGTGTTAAAAATGTTGTAAAAATGAGAAGAGTCCTCCTCCTCTCTCTCATAGTCTTGTAACCATTCAAGAAAGATGAGTGAGGCTTGTAAGAGTTATCTCCTAAACCCGATAAAAGGAGAAAGAGTTGTAAAAGGTGGTTGGTCTTCGCCTATTAAAAGGAGGCCTTTAGGGAATGCTGGTGACCTCGACAGAGGAGGAATCAGAAGTGGATGTAGGTCACAACAACCAAACCACTCTAAATTCTAGTTTGTTTTTCTAATTGTGCAATTTATATTACTGCAAACTTCCTTAACCTTCTTTTTACACTCTTATGAAAGTTTTAAAGTTTAATGTCTTTCTTAAATGGATTGAATCAAAACGAATATTTTCGGAATCAATGATTTCTTTCGCTGCACTAATTCACCCCCCCCCCCCCCCTCCCCCTCTTATTTAGTGCCGATTTTGATCCTAAAACTATCGACAATGTTCCACTAGACTCTTGGTAAGCTCCTGGACTTCACAATGATCTTCTTGGTGAGTTTTCATGAGCTTATTTGGCAAGCTCCTAGACTTCTCAATCAATTCTGACAGAACTTCTAACGAACGTCCGGACTTCCGACGAACTCTTGAACTCCTAACGAAATCTCGTTCTTGACTCCGGAACTTCATTTTGCTTTATGCCTTATTGTCGTAGTTAATCTTACACACTTAAAACCCACTTCGATCTAGATAATTATTACAAAGCTTGAATCGAGTGTTGTCCGGCATGTCATTGGTTTATCGGTGCTTCGTCCGAATCTTTAGCGCATCGTTCTCTCTTGTGGCCTATTGCCCAATTAGCCAGTTGACCTTTGTAATTCCAATTTACTTGGCACAATTTTCGTTCTTCTTGGCCCAATGCCCGAACCCATGGCCTGAAGTCTTCTATCGATATGTCGACCGATCCTTCGACTCGACGTCTAATCTTCTGACATGTTTTTCTCTGGCCCAACATGATTCTTCCTGCTTTAATTATCTCATACTAATCAAAGTTTCCTATGTCACTCAAAACATAGATTAAATCATAAACACTCTCAATTGATTTCATCATTAAAATCCGAGATTTAACAATCTCTCTCTTTTTGATGATGCCAACTAATTGATGACGGAGTTTAAACAAACTCCCCCTATCAATATGCCTTATTGATAGAAACTTTAAAATCATAGTATTTCAACATTGTATGCAATATGAGTATTGAAATAACTAATTTATCATATCAATGCATGCATCATAAAATCATGCATAATCATCATTCCATCCATCATTATCATTATAACTTCTCCCTCTTTGTCATCAACAAAAAGGAGAAATGCAACTAGTAAGTATTTAAACATAATTTTAAATCATTGCATAATAAATATAATATCAAGTTTTATCATCATGCAAGCTAGTAATTTTTTTTCTTCCTTAGCAAAGCACAAATTAGCAAAATTTTACATCATTTTACATGTATGCTATCAAATTTTACACATATGAAAGTTAGCAAAATTTTATATCTTTTGAGATGTGCAAGATAGACTATTTATACATCTTCTTGAAATGTGTAACTTAGCAAATATTGCTTCTTGCTTCTCTTTTGAGATGAGCAAGCTAGCAAGTTTGCTTCTTTTGTAATGTGCAAGTTTTCAAATTTTGCATCTTGAGCTAGCAATTTTTCTCCCCCTTTATCATCGTCAAAAAGAAGGGAAGAATACAATGTTATAATTCTTTTCCCTTTACATCAATTTTCAAATTATGACAAAGTTAAAGTATCAATTTTTTTTTAATATGGTTGTGCATCATTATGGTTTCAAATTAAAACATACACAATTTTAAAACCTTTCATTTTATTCTTACTTCATGCATGATACTAAAAATAAATCAATCATCACTATGGGCATATCATACATGATGCGAAGACATTAAAATCTTTAAGTATTTATCACTTCATGCATTAAATCAACATTTTAAACATTCATCATTTTTCTCATGCATGACACTAAAGCATTCATGATACTAATCATTTCAGCAACAAATCATAGTATTGCATACATCATTCCAAATCAAAAATATTTCAAATCATGATGGTATCAAAATGTCAAATTACATTACATCCTATCATGAATGAAAATTCTCAAGATTCAAATAGAAAATCTCCTCTTAGGAAAATACCAAGAGGAATCGTAAGAGGACAATTGATGATAAATCTTGATTCATATAAAGAGAATCTCATCTTATCTCAATTTGATAAATATTCTCTTAAAAGAGTGAATCATACATGCATTAAGAGAGATGTTTCATGTTGAATATATCACAAATCGTAAATACGATAAATGATTTAGTTATATCATCTCATTAGTCATATGAAAATAGATCCAAAATCATCATCAAAATCACTTTTTGAAAAATTCAATGAAGGCAACGTAGATAGAATCACATGAGAACTTGATTCATGTATAGTATCTTAATTAAAAAAATAGTGATAATTCCAAAAAATTCATGATTCATCTACAAAATTTTCCTCTTTAGTGAATGACAAGAAGAATAATAGGAGATCAAATATAAGATCTGGATTCATAGAAAAATCTCAAGTATCAAATATCAAGAAATTATAATTTCAATAAAACTAATTCAAATTCAAATCATTTTCATAGTCCAAGATATTCACAAAAGTATAATATACATGGATTCATAAATCTTTTATTGAAAAATCAATAAGAGAGAGATGTTTCATTTTAAGTTGTTTGTTTCATACACTCATGCCTTTGTCTTTTTATACCAAATAAAAACATGCATTAATGTTTAAGATTGAAAAATAAATTTTGTCATAAAAACCATCAAGACCAAAAAAAGTATAACTTATTAAACATAAGGCTTCTTCAAACAAGAGATTTAATTCATCATTTTAATTTCAAAGATAATATATTTTCCTTTTTATGTGTTTCATTTTATGTGATTGATTTCATATAAGTATACTCAAGTTTTTGTATGAAAACCATCCATCTTGTTTAAAACCGAAAAAATAACTTTCATTATGACAAAAATTAATAAGTCATGAATCACAAAAATCATTATGCATAATTTTAAAATATAAACTTATTAAGCACGATCATTATGCATCACTACTTTGGGCATAATATCAAAATATGGTTTCAAGTTTTTAAGGTATAACATATACAATTTCAAACTATAAACTCATTAAGCATGATATCATCAAACATGATTTCATAAAGTATTTTCAATCAAAATCGGAAATCATCAATTTAAAAACATATTATTTTTTCTTAAAAACATACATAGGATTAATTCTTAGATTTAAATCTAACATCTTGTTGTATTTTCATAAAACATACAATTGTCATTATCATTTTCAAAATTAACTAGAAAAAGAAAAGCATGATCCCCTTTTATTTATTTATTTAATTTTTTTACTAACTAATTTAAAAGCAACACATGAAATACATTAAGTAATTTCAAAATAAACTAAGGGGGTTTCGTTTGAGTTTTTTATCTCATTGTCAAGAGTCACCAAAGTGAAGTTTATCATTTCGTCTTCATCGATTTGCTCTTCGGATGCACTCGTTTCGTCCCAATTCACTTTGAGTACTCTCTTCTTCTTTAGCAACTTCTTTTTAAGTTTATTTTTATTTTTTAATTTTTATTTAATAAAACTTTGATGCACTTTTGAATTGTCCCAAGTTGCTTTAAGGGCCTTCTTCTTCTTTGGTTGCTTCCTCTTTGCTTGGGGACATTCACTTTTGAATTGTCCTAGCTTCTTGTACTCATAACATATCACTTATTCTTTCTTGGGTTCAATTTTATTTTTAGTATCATTTTTAAATTTATTTCTTTTTATAAATTTTTTGAACTTTCTTGTCAAGAGTGCCAAGTCTTCATCATAGTCCTCATCACTTAAATTTTCTTTTAAGTGGTCTTCATGAGTTCTTAGTGTCATATCCTTCCTATTTTTTGGAAGGTTATTCTCAAGCTCTTCATGAGCATTACAAGTCATCTCATAGGTCATTAGTGACCCGATTAGTTCTTCGAAAAGAAAGTTATTTAAATCCTTGACCTCTTGAATAACCGTTACTTTAGGGTCCCAACTCTTTGGAAGGAATCTTAAGATTTTATTAATAAGTTTAAAATCTAAAAATCTTTTACCAAGTCCTTTTAGACTATTGACGACATCCATGAATCGGGTATATATGTCTCCAATGGTCTCACTTAGTTTTATCTAAAATAACTCATAAGTATGGACTAAAAGATTAATTTTTAACTCCTTTACTCTACTAGTGCCTTCGTGAGTAACTTCGAGTGTGTGCCAAATATTAAAAGTCATTTCACAAATAAATACTCAATTAAACTCATTTTTATTTAAAGCACAAAACAAGACTTTCATAGCCTTGGTGTTTAAAGTGAAAGTCTTCTTCTCCAACTCATTCCAATCATTAGAAGAGAAACTTTTGAAAATCATTTTCGACAATATTCTATAGCTCAAAATCTATAGAAATTAGAAAAATTCTCATTCTAGTCTTTCAATATATGTAATCCATTCCATTGAATATGGGTGGACATGTAATTGAGTAACCCTCTTGGTTGCTAACAAATGTCATCTCTTTTCGGTTTCAAACCAAATGAGAGTGACCTTGCTCTAATACCAATTATTAAGATCAAGGGTGGTACTAAGAGGGGGGAGGTGAATTAGTGCAGCAAAAAAATCGTTGGTTTCAAAAAATATTTATTTCGATTCAATTCATTTTGGAAAGATATTTAACTTGAAAGCTTTTGTAAGAGTGTAAAGAGAAGGTTAAGGAAGTTTGTAGTAATATAAATTGCACAAATATAAAAGTAAATCAGAATTTAGAGTGGTTCGGTCGTTGTAACCTACATTTACTTCCGATTCCTCCATCGAGGTCACTGGTGTCCACTAATGGTCTTTCTTCAATAGACGAAGACCAACCACCTCTTTACAATGCTTTCTCCTTTACATGGGTTTAGGAGATAATCCTTACAAGTCTCACACATTTCTTGAATGATCTCAATACTTAGAAAGGGAGGAGGAGAACTCTAGCACTTTTACAACACTTTAACATCCCAAAAATTCAAGATTATGATAACACTTTCATACCCTTTTATACAGAAAAGGATGGGGTATTTATAGGCTCTAATGGCTTCAAAATTGGAGCCAAAAATTGTCTCATCCCAAATTTTTGAGGCATTGGTGGTACCATCGCCATTATTAAGCGGTACTACCGCTTGCAAACTAACACTGGGCGGTACGATCACCTGATAAAGCTCGAAGACCGAGCTCTAGCGGTACACTACTTAACTAGCAGTACCACCACTAGTAGGTAATAATTACCGATGGTACCACCACCTAGTTTGGGCAATACCACCACTCAGAGCACTTGGGAGACCGAGTCCCAAATGGTGCCACTACCCTAGTCTAACGGTGCCATCGCTAGACAGGATCCAACATCCTAGTTGGGCATTGAATCCGGCCCAAACCAACCTAACTTTGGGCCCAATTGGCCCCTAACAGAGTTGATGAGATTACCTCCCAAATTACAATCTAATTATATGCTAATTATGATTCTTAAGACATATTCTAAGCAAATCAAGTTCGATTAGTCTTGGTTTCTTCTAGCGAGCTTCCGACGAACTTCCGACGATCTCTTGGCAATGTTCCAACGGATGCTCGGCAAGCTTCTGGACTTTATGATGATCTTCTTAGTGAGTTTCGACAAGCTTCTTTGGCAGGCACTTGGACGTCTCGGTCACTTTCAATAGAACTTCCAATGAACATCCAGACTTCCGATGAACTCTCGAACTCCTAATGAAATCTCGATCTTGACTCTAACACAACATTTGCTTATGTCTTACTGCTATCGTAGTTAATCCTGCACACTTTTCTCAATATATAGATTAGATCAAATAATTTACCAATCGATTTCATCATCAAAATCCAAGATTCAAGAGGTTTTGTGCCATACAACTCATTTCATAGGTCACTAAAGACCCAATAAGTTCTTCGAGAGGGAAAGTATTCAAATCCTTGACCTCTTGAATGGTCATTACTTTAAGATCTCAAGTTTTAGAAGAAGATCATAAAACTTTATTAACAAGTTCAAGATTCAAAAAATATTTGCCAAGAGCTTTTAAGCCATTGACGACATCCGTAAAACGGGTGTACATGTCAACAATGGTTTCATATGGCTTCATTCGAAATAGTTCAAAATTATGTATCAAAAGATTTACCTTAGAATCCTTTACTCTACTAGTACCTTCGTGTGAGATTTCAAGTGTATGTCAAATATCGAAAGTCGTTTCATAAGTAGAAACACGATTAAACTCATTTTTGCTCAAAGCACAAAATAGAGCATTCATAGCTCTAGTATTTTTTAGAAAATTTTTCTTCTCCAAATCATTCTATTCACTCATTAGAGTAGAATACTTTTGAAAGTCATTTTCAATAATATTCTATAAATTTAAATCTAAGGAAACCAAGAAAACTCTCATCCGAGTTTTCCAATAAGTATAGTCCGTCTCATTGAACATAAGAGGATAAACGATAGAAAAGCTCTCTTGAAAGTCAAAAAGAGCTATTTCTCTTGGGTATTAAACAAATAAAAAATAACATAGTTCTGATACTAACTGTTAGGAATGAGTCGACACTAAGAGGGAGGGGGTGAATTAGTGCAACGGTAAAAATGTCAATTTCCTACTCAATTTTTTATTTCGATTAAAACTGATTTCGAAAATATGTTTGACTTAAAACATGTTCGTAAGAGTGTGTAGCTAGAGTAAAGAGGAAGTATGGCAATTTGTAATAAATGTAAATAGCAAAGCAGAAATGCAAACCATATTTTATAGTGGTTCGATCATCGTGACCTACATCCACTCTCGATTCCTCTTCCGTCGAGGCTATCAGCATCCACTAATGGTCTTCTTTCAATAGGTGAAGACCAACTACTCTTTTACACCCCTCTTCTCCTTTTCACAGGTTTAGGAGACAACCTTTATAACCCCTTTTTACAAAGCTTCTCTCACACTCTCCCTTAGAATGGTCTCTAAACTTTAGAATGAGGGACTCTATACTTTACAAGGGATTTCAACTTTAGAAACATAGAGTTTTTGATCACCTTTCTTACTACTCCATGTAGGAATAGCTGGGGTATTTAGAGACCCCAAATGGCTTCAAAACTTGGAGCCAAAATTTAAATCCCCGAGATTTTGGGGTACGAGCGGTACCTCCTCCTGCACTAGGTGGTACCATCACCTACAGCCTGATACTGGGAGATACCACAACCCAGTCTGGTAGTACTATCGCCTGACACACTATCACTAGGTAGTACCACCGCCTGACAATGTCGGAGAATGAGTTTTTCGAGTTTTCTAACTCACAAGCGGTCCTATCGCCTATTTTGGCGGTGCCACCGCCTAGCCCAACATTTGGGTCATTGAATGAGCCTCCCAATAAGCCCAAATCACTCCCAATTTAGGCTCAATTAGCCTCTAATTGAGTTGGCTCAATTCCAACCCAATTATGTGCTAACTATGAATTTTAAGACATTCACTAAGCTAAATAAGTTCGTAAGTCTATATTTCTTCCGGCGAGCTTCCGACGATCTTTCAACAAACTCTCAATAAGACAATTATTACAAAACTTGAATCTAAACAATCCACTTTGATCTAGACAATTATTACAAAGCTTTAATCATAGTTAATCCTGCACACTTAAAACCCACTTCGATCTATACAATTATTAAAAAGCTTGAATCCAATATTGTCTGGTATGTTATTGGTTTATTAGCGCTTCGTCTGAATCTTCGACGCATTATCCTCTCTTGCGGGCTATTGCCTAATCGACCAATTAACCTCCGTAATTCTGATTTACTTGGGGTAAATTATGCTCTTCTTGGCCCAATGCTCGAACCCATTGCCCGAAGCCTTTTGCCGATACATCGACTAATCTTTCGGTTCGACATCTAATCTTCTAACATATTTTTCTCTGGCCTAACATGATTCTTCCTGCTTTAATTGTCTCATCCTGATCGAAGCTTCCTACGTCACTCAAAATGCAGATTAAATCATAAACACTCTCAATTGGTTTCATTATCAAAATCTGAGATTCAACAAGAAGATCTTCTAGACAATGTCAACCTTCAAGAAGATACTCTATAGATGAGTATACGATGCTTACTAATGCAGGTGAACTAGAAATTACCAAGAAGTAGTTGAAAGTGAGTAGAAAAAAAATGGTTAATTGCTATGCAGAAAGAGATTGATGCTCTATAAAAGAATCACACATATGATTTGGTGTAACTATCAAAGGGAATGAAAGCCTTGAAGAAATAGTGGGTTTTTAGGTTGAAGACTTAAACAATGTTCTCAACTAAAGTACAAAGCTAGATTAGTTTTGAAAGGCTTTGGTCAAAAGAAATGTATTAATTTTGAAGAAATTTTTTCTCCTATTTAAAATATCTTATATCCGTATTGCTTTTGGTATTGCTGCTAGCCTAGACTTGAAGGTTGAGTAGTTGAATGTAAAGAAGCTTTCCTTCATGAGTATTTAGAGGAAAAAATTTATATGGAGCAAATAGAATACTTTAAAGTCAAAAATAAAGAAAATTTTGTCAACAAGTTAAGGAAGAGCTTGTATGGGCAGAAGCAAGCTCCAAGATAATAGTACAAAATGTTTAATTTATTTATAGTTGAAAATAAGTATAAATGAATGGCTTTAAATCATTGTATGTATATCAAATAGTTTGGTGAGTATTTTATTATTCTTTTACTTTATGTTGATGACATATTTATCTTTGGGAAAGATATGTCTATAATTGTCAGGTTAAATAAAGAACTAAATGAGTTCTTTGCAATGAAGGACATGGGGCCAGCAAAGCAAATAATAGATATGCAGATTTCCCATAATAGAAAAAATAAAAAGATTTGGTTGTCATAGGAGAAATATATCAAGAAGGTATTAGATAGGTTTAGTATGAGCAATGCAAAGTCAGTTGGTTCTCCTCTTTCATATCATTTCAAGTTGTGCTCAAAGCAGAGTCCATCAAGTGATGAGAAGAAGGAGAAAATTCAAAAGGTTCCTTATGCTTCAATAATCGAAAGTTTGATATATGGTATGTATGAGGCCGGACATCACATATGCAGTGAGTGTTGCTGGTAGATTTCTTGCAAATCCAAGCAAAGAGCACTAAGCAATAGTGGAGTGGATTTCTTATATATCTTAGAGGGAGCTCCAAAGTTTATTTAAGCTTTGGAAGTGGACCACTTGTGTTGATAGGTAACATAGATGTAGATATGACAAGAGATATTGATACGAGGAAATCCACATTAGATTTTGTACTCACTTTTATAGGGAGAGTTGTGTCACGGCAATCCAGATTATAAAAGTATATTATTCTCTCCACCGAGATTGCTATTACAGAGATTTATAAAGAAATATTATGGATAAAAGAATTCTTACAAGAATTGGGGTTGAAACAGAAAAATTATATAGAGCACCATCTATTTGTATAAGAATATAACTTTTTATTCTAAGTCAAAGCATATAGATATCATATACTACTCACTAGATTCCAAATGTATTTGAAGTGAAGTAATTGCAACTTAGGAAAATTCATACTGATGATGACTAGGCAAACATATTGACAAAGACTTTATTAAAAGAAAGGTAGGAGATGTGCGACGGCTGGTCGACATGAGTTCACATTAAGGAGTCATGGAATAACCTCTCTTATGGGCTGAAGGGGGAGGTTGTTGGGCACATTGCCCATTCATTTAGCCCATAGTGGGCCTTAACAACTCAAAACCCACATCAACCATTAAAACCTTTTTCTCTTTTAACTTAGACTTATGGCAGCTAGGGCAAAAAAAGAGGGCTTGCAGTTATAGTAGATATGGCTAAGAGAAATCACAACATCCAGTTGAGGGCAGAGAAACAAGAGAAGAAGAGAAGGGAAGAAGACAAGAGCCACATGCACACATGCACGTAATTTAATCCTTGTATCCCTGTTATTCTCTTATAATTATTGAGCAGGTTTTGGACAAGAGACTCTGTATGTTTATTATTTTTGTAGTGGATTTGCGTCTCTGGCTTATCTTGTAATTTTTTTCCTTTGTGTTGGAGGAATTTTTCATGTAAATATTGAAATTCTATGTAATTGTGATTTTTATTTAATTTTTCGCTTTACGATCTACTCATATTTACATTTCAAAAGAGACTTGGAAGGAAATGATTCATGATATATCCTCATCCGTGCAAAGACATTAGATATATCCTTTTTCCGACCATGTAGATATGGTTCTGATGTGGAGATTTGAAGGGTTGAAGAAGATCAAACTATGACCGTGAATGTGGAATTTCCGTATGTGATTACATGATTGCAGGAGAGTAACTGAGGATTAGGTTTGCCATGCCACTCGACAAGGGTTTAACGGTCAAAAGCATTGAAATCTCTATGGCAAGGCTGAGAAGGATCCATGCACCTTCTCCCCTCAATTTGACACAGCACTTACTCTGCATCTGATCTGAGATGAAGAATTGAGGTGAATCATCCAAACTTTGGCACACGATCCACTTGATTTTCAAGTTCATGAACTACTTGGGTTGTGTAAATTAGGTAGGATACGGGCAAAATTAGCTTAATCCTACCAAAGTAATCTTATGAATATTGGTTAGAAATAAATCTATCATGTTCTGCTCTGATCCTTATTGTCACACTTCAAAATCAGCAAGAACGTTCGAATTGGATCGAAGGAGAGGCAGCCGTTCATCGTATGCATTATAACGAGTTCTAGATCTTGTTTAAGGATCAAAATGACATCAATTATTGATCAATCATAGCTGCGGTTGGCACTCGATCGGATCTCCATCAATCATCCTTGAGGTCTGATCAAGGTGTAAAAGTTTTGTTGTGCTATATGATTTTGCTGCAAGTAGCTTCATGGCTTGGTGTCCTTATGCCAGGCTTTGGGCCTACACGCATCACTCAAGTTCCACTGTGGTCATCATAAATTGCTTTGAGCATGAGAAACTCCATCGCATCCCATTGGCCCAGCTTGTCAAATTGCATAAACTAGTTGTTTCAGCCCAGATTCTGCAAGTGCTGAGAAGGAATCAGTGATGGCACAGCTCTGATCTATGATTCATTTTCCAGATGAGATTCTGTAGTTGTTGGATCAGAATGAATCGATGTTTATATGATCATATATATACCTAGATTCCCTCAAATAAAAACCAAGAATGGCGTATCTCTTTAACAATGATCATCTGATGCCCATTCTGAACAAAAAGATCTATCTACATATGGATGTCTCCGCAAACACTGCAAACCAGGAAAAACTTCAAATCTGACAGTGAAGAACACAGAGTTGATCATGCGAAAAGAAAAGGAAGAAAAAGAAATGCATGCAATGCACCAGGTTGACTTCTTGTCGTATCGTAAGGCACTGCATACTTGTTCTGCAATTGCCCCCACTGTAAGTTGACATCGAGTGGTTGTTCTGTGAGATGTGTTGGTCAACTCAGGACACAATTTAGGCTCTCCACTACGAAATCCTCCACAGCTTCTCTGACGCTGCATCACCATCTTGTAGGATCTATTGGCAGAATAACGAAAGAAACACACAGCATATTGTATTCCTGTTTCGTTTCTTTGCTGATAGCTGCGAAACATCCACATTGTTATCGTTTCCTTGATGAAAAAACTATGGCCAGCTTTCCTTAGTTTCAGCAAATAGCATGCAGATGCAGAAAGTGAGAGTTGACTTACTCTTCAACTTTCTCTGTCATAGCAGCTGATGTATGTCAAAAATGCTTTCTTATGGATTTTTGCTTCCACTACCAGTTACAATAGCATCTCATTTAAAAGCTTTTTTATGTATACCAACACCATGATAATTTGAGGGGACTAATCTATCATGCGATGACCAGTGTTGATACGAGGAGTTCGCATAGGAACTATAATTCTTTTCTTGCAGAAATAATGTTCAGTCATTTTCATGTTAGTTGAGGAGATTGTTAATCAAACATTTCATATCTAACCTCCATAATTCAGTATTACATCTCACTGTCCCACCTGAATCCACCTTAGCAATTTCCATGAGCTTATGTAGAATTTGGTGATGCTTCCTGTCACTTCTGCCATCAACCATCAACATCATACAGCTTATATAGGCTCATGCAACTTTGAATTGTTTCTTTATATGATATAAAAATGAGGAAGCAGACAGCTTCGTTCAGTAAACAAGTTATTGAATTCATGCTTATGTTTAAGATATGGCCACAAGTTATCATGATCAGGTCCTTCTGACTAAACAAAATTGCTATGATTGAGATGTTTCTATTGGTTCTACAGATTTCAACAGGATACATATTATATGCATCCTATACCACAATAAGCAATCAAGTCAACCTCGATTAATCGATTCTAGGTAGGAGCTTATTATTTAGGATTTACAAAAAAAAAGGTCAAAACAAGCAAATGATTCATCCAAAACAAGGGAACCACTATGGTAACAGCAACCTTACATGTAAGCAGCACTGACCACTTCTTTCCTGTTCATCATGGCTCTGTTCCTTGAAGAACTGCACTCAATTCTTATAGAATCGATGATCACCAGACTTGTTCTAGTTAGGTATGATTTGGTTGAGGATTGATGCCATCAAATTCAAATTTCAGATGAGCAAAAGATTATGTGCAGATACAATGAAACATCTACTGTACATGCTCAACTCTGACTCAAGTAAATGTGGCACATCTTCTTTGATTGTCTGTATTATTATCAGATTGTTAGTTTCTTAACAATTCATACCGACTGGAAGAACAGTTGGATTGAGTTCTTATGTACATTGTTTGAATCCAAAGTAAATGTGGCACATCTTCCTTGATTGACTTCAAATTAATATTATTTTCAGGTTCTTAATTTCTTAAAAATGCGGATGGACTGGAAGAACAGTTGGATTAAGTTCTTATGTACATCAAGATGAATCCTGAAACAAATTCTCTCTAAATTTTAACATGAATCTGCCATTTCTCTGTAGAAGTTCTAGTTAATTAAACGACTTAAATGCACGCATTGAATTAGAGCAGAGCATGCAGTTCTCTTTTATCTTGACCCTAAATCTTAGTGTATTTTTTGCTCGCAATGCTCTTGGAGGTCAAAAGGTTCAATTATTTTACATAACTAGGAAAATTTTCATGCCAATTTACTCTTGATTGAAGGTTTTAAATAGTTGAATGATATATAACTATAATATTTAAAAGGATATATATGTATGTGTGTGAAAAGAATACACACCGATGTTATATTAAAATATAGGAGCCAGATAAGATTTTTCTTCCTATCTTACACGTCAACGAATTATTCAGATTGCAAGATGGCTACCATCTACCATTCCAATAGGCAACCAATTGCATGCTTTCATAAGCATATATGTGATTTGATGTTACTGTCTGTTCATCAAGCTTCCAACTTAAGCTTTTATTTTCACATGCGTTTCTGTTCTTTCTTTTTTATGCTTCTGTATTATGATGAAGGAATGTTCCCACATCATCTTTTATCAACCAAACTTGGAAGAGGAAAGTGGAAAGTGTTCTCATGTCAAAGCAAGAAATCCTGTTGGCAATCCACTATCTGCCTTTGTTTGCAGCTTCTTTCGTTCTGGATATGTAGAATATATGTGAGATATAGCTGATCATATCATTCCAAACCCAAACAAGAATAAAGGAGACACAGTATCTTCGTCTAAGTTTTTTAGAAGGAAAACAGAGGTAAAGAATGCCTAGTCTTTATAAATGGTAATTGAGACCTAATCAAGATTCTTAATGTAGTTCACAGCCAATATTCTTATTTATGGTGATGAATATAATTTTTTTTTTCATTTCATACTTCTGATGAGCACAAAGATAATGCCAAGGGGTTAATTAGTGGTTTGCGTATGAATTCATACTAAACTTGGACTAAAAGACAATTGTGTGTTACAAATATAATTAGTAATAATTAGTGGAATGCTTATTTTTAAGGCTTGATTAAAGCTTAATTTTTTTGTTGTAATAATGAGAAAATAATTGATTATATAGTGTCTCTCTCATTTACGTTCTTTTTTTTTTTTTTTGCCTTTCTAATGAATAACACCAATAACTTGCAAACAATTAGCCTTTTGCTATCATCAAAATCTTCCATCCATCAAAGTTATTAATGACTGAAGTTGCAATACCCCTGATATTATTTTGTGACTCTTATATAATTAAGATTACTATAGAGGGGTATATTTAAAAATTTAAGGTGTTAGGATTTTCAGTACGTAACCTCTATTATTTTTCACTTGGGAAATTCCATGTGAAGAGAAAGATAGGAACCAACACTAAATAGATAATCAAAATCGTATCAAGGAGTAGGTAAGGATTATGATCTTTCATATGAATCCTTCATTAAAATTTTTAGATTATAAGAGGAAAGAATTTTATATCTATGTATTTTATGATTTGATAAGGTAAAAATATTGATTTTATGATGGAAAAAAGGGAATAGTGTCACGGGTATGGTGTGTGGCGTATGCGCATGTAGTGTGTGGTGTGGGTGAGAAGAAGTGACGCGTGTGTGAGATAGACAGGAAGAAAAGTGGCATGGGTGTGTGGCAAGCTCTGAAAAGAGGAAGAGGAGTGGTGACGTGGTACATTTGGCAGAGAGTAAAACAATAAATAAATAATTATATTGAGGTAAGAAAGAAAGGATTATGATTCTTTATTATTATATTGATATATGTTATTTTAATGATTTAGGAGAAGAAGAAGGATCTTGATCGCTATATCAATTATAATAGTCTAAGATCAAGGAAGGTATCCAATGACTCTGATTGGATCTCAAAATTAATAATCTATATATGTTTGCAACTATTAAGTTATGAGATTTGAAAGTGTCATATGAGTTATAAATCATTTTCTAAATATCTCTTATAATACTGCATTTGTTTAAAATGAAAAGAATGTCTAATTATTGTTGTTTCAAATGTTATATTATTCATCATATTGAAATGTTGGTAAAGTCTGCCATGGTGAGTTTACTATGAAGTTCTATCATTTTTATTGTGATATTATTTCTAATATTTTAGTTTATTTTTTTTAATCCTTGTATGATCAGATTTCTCTTCCCTTTGATTGGACTAAGAATTTCATTGTGTTCATTCTGAAGATTGAAAACTAAATGGAGGTTAAGAACTTTCAACTGATTTCTTTGTATAATGTTAATTATTATATTCTTGTTAAAAGTCCTTGCTAATCGTATTAAATCTTATTTGGATTCTTTTATCTTTGGAGAATAATTTATGTTCATTCCTAATCGTTCTATTTATGATAATATTCTAGTTATTCAAGATGTTGTACACAATTTTAAGGGTAAGAATATTTATATTATTTTTAAATTTAATTTAGAAAAGCTTATGATAAGGTATTCTAAGATGTTATCCTTGAGGTTTTGCACTTATAACATTTGTTGGATTGAGGCTTACATTTCTACCCTCTTATATTTTAAATTTAATTTAGAAAAAGCTTATGATAAGGTATTCTAAGATGTTATCCTTGAGGTTTTGCACTTATAACATTTGTTGGATTGAGGCTTACATTTCTACCCTCTCCTTTACTTGTCTTGTCAATGGGCAATTGTGATAATTATTTAAAGGTAATAGGGTCCATTAACAGAGGATCCAATTTTACCCTGTTTATATATTCTTGTGTTTAAACTTCTCATCTTTAGTTGCCTTATCCACCGATAAGGCCTTTCTCTTCTAAAAGATGTTGTATGATTTCTCTGATAATATTTTATTATTATTATTTTTACAATCCTGAATCTTGTCATATTATTATGCAAATCTTAAGGCTACTTAAGTTGATTACTAATCTACTGGTCAATTGAAACTTTACTGTTAAAAATTAAAATTTAATAACAATAGATCACATATATAATATATATCTTTTGATATCATTTAGAAAGTCTTTATTTAATCTACAAGAGAATTATTATTGAATCCAAAATCAAGAGAATTAATTCGTTTTCTCTTCTCTTCTTATTCAGGACCACTAGGAATTATAGATTCTGGACAAAGGAGAGATGAGAGAAGATTTGTAATCTTTCAATAACTTATTGGGTTATTTCATTCCTAAAAAGTCTTGTCCTTTTTATATGATGAGAACAAAGGGTCTATAATAAGTAATTAGGAAAGATCCTTCCAACATAGTTATCTCTTAAGGAATCATGTCATAATTGGATTTTATTTTTGTTAGCCAATAACCATAATCGAAATATAATTATATCTATAATATATCTTATCTAATCAAATTAAGCCACATAATCTAACATTCTCCTACTTGACTTATTAATTGATAAAATTTAAAATTTAAAATAAATAAAATAAAAATATATTTAAAAATAATTTTATGTAATTAGATTTTAAAACTTTGAAAAAATATTTTATATGTGTGCATGAATTTTATAAAATAAGCCAATAAGTCTAATAAACATAATAATACCACATTAAGTCTGACTACTAATACAAATCATAACGGTTATATGCCATCAATGTTATAATTTTTCTATGTATCTATTAATCCTTTCTGATGTAATCCAAAATGACCCATATAATTTATCTTGTTAAGATAATTCTATTATCACATTCAATCTAATATATATAATATAAATATGAACATGATAGCATAAAATAACTTTAATTATGTAAATAAAAAAAATAATTATAATATCTACTTAAATATGTATTATCATATCTTTTATAAGTTGATCACAAACTCAATTATAAGAACATATTCTTTCAAATATTTTAGTTGGTAAAACCTTAGTGAATGAATCAGCAATCAACATAGTGAAACACAAATTCTTAATTAACATTAATTATTTCTTGACTCTTTTCTAAAACTATCAAGTATTTTATATAATAATGCATAGAACTACTATAGTATTTATCATTCTTAGAAAAGAAAACTACTTCGATTTGTCACAAAGTATCGATTTGTCACAAAGTATCTTTAAGGACTTAGGAATTGATTCTAACCACACCAGATAAATTTTTGTAATCATAAAACTTAATTAATTGTCTCAAAGTATGTCATAAAATCAGCTTCTATAGTTGATAATAGTGTAACAATATATAACAACATTTTTTTCTAGATTATCCCTTCAACTTATATAAATATAAAATATAAAGTTGAGTAATTTATAAAATCAGCATATGAAAATACCATCATTTCAAACTGATTAATATATATATATATATATATATATATATATAATTTTTTATCCCTTTCATATATCTTATTATTTTCTTGATAGTTTTTATATTTCATTCTTGAGTAGCTCTGATATATATTAAGTATTTCGATTATAAAATTAATGTCTAGTTTGATATAGGCTTGAGCATATAATAGACTTTCAACTGCGTATATATAATAAATATTTTTTTATCTACTTCTTTTTCAAGTTATTTTAAAAATACTTATTTTGACTAAAATTCTTACTTTTGTCATTTATTGAATAAAGTTATATGTTAAATCTCTTAAAAAATCGATTAATATATCTTTTGTAAGTCAATCCTATATATTTCTAAATATTTTAATACACAATAATATTAGATATCTCATTCATATCAACTATTTTAAAATTCTTAGTGAGAAATTTCTTAGTTTAGAATTATAAATTAGGATTACTATTAACAAACAAAATATTATTCATATATAAAGAAATATAATAAACTAGCTCCCACTCACTTTTAAATATAAACATTAATCAAGATGCTTGTTTATAGTCATAAATGGCTTTCCTAAATTTACATACCAAATTTATATATTTTTATTTTCTCTACAAATAACTTAGATTAATCCATATAAATTTAGATCTCCATTCAAAAAACTTATTTTTGTATCTATGTAACTCAAAATCATAATTAGTTACTAATATCATAATAATTTTTAATAAATTTATTTAAAAAATAAAAAAATATCTAGTTATGATCGATGTATTCTTTATAAGTAAAACTTTTAACTACAAGTTTGACTATTATATCTTTCAATATTGTACTTTGAGTTATATTTATATAGTAAACTCTTTTATAGTTATTGGGTAATTCAATGAGTTATCAAATATCATTATGATCCATTAATTTTAATTCTTCTTTTATTCCATCATATCATTTTTTAGAATTATTATTTTTTATAACTTATAAAATAAAAAAAATCTTTTAATTTTTATGCCATAATATGTTTCTTGTAGATATATTACCTAATAACAAAAAATGATATGTCTCATTTCCCATTGAGATATTCTCAAAACTATTAGTTATGATTATTCTATAAGTTCATCGATAGCGATATCAATATTATATGAGAGTTCATCAATATTATTTTGTTATTTACTCTCATCAATTCTTTTAGTGATTTGAGAAATGATAATTCTCTCAAATATAAAATAATAAAAAAATTCAACTTGTATTAAATCTTAAGTCATAAACATCAAGAAGTCAAATGAAAGATGATGATTTATTTGGATAAATCTCCTCTTTAATAAATAGCAAAAAGAATCATAGGAGAACAAATAATAAAAGATCTTGATTCATATAAAATAAATCTTAATTTATAAAATATCAAGTGAAAGATCATGATTTATTTGGATAAATCTCCTTCTCAATCATTAGTAAAAGGAAATAATCATAGGAGACTAAATACAAAATAAATCTTAAGTCATGAATCTCAAGAAGTTAAGTAAAAAATCATGATTTATTTAGATAAATATTCTCTTTAGGAAAAAAAATAATCATAGGAGAACAAATAGTAAAAGTTCTCGATTCATGCATTTGAATGAAGAGCGACTTTGAACACCTTTTTGATATATCTCCAATAATTAGCTCTTTAAGGTATGTATCTACATACTTCTATTTATTGGGTAAGATTTCTTTGGAAGTGAATATGTACAAGTTTCTTTGGAGAGAAGAATTCAAATTTAAATTATCAAATTTAAAATCATTATCAAAATTATTTTTTTACCTTTGGGAAATTCATTGAAAACAATATAGATAGATTCCTATAAAATTAAAAAATAACTAAAGTTCTTTAGTTCCAATTTATGAGATTAATTTCATACTTGCATGTTCTAATCTCCTATGCCAAGGTCATACTTCATTGTTTAAAATCAAAAAGCAAGCTTCATCACAAAAATCATCAAAATAAACATTATTACTTCTTAAAGCATTCATAGAATTATTCTTATTTGGTATGCAAGTATTAGATTTAAGTTTAACATTTTATCCCTTTATCATAAAGTTGACTAATGATTAATAAGTTATGTTTTAAACTTTTTATTGAAAGAACATCTTCAATTAAAAGATTTGATTTATTATCAAATATCCAATGTTATAATTTTTCCTTTATTGTGGTCTTTGAAGGTGACATATCTTCCGTCTCAACTAGTAAGCTTTAGAAAATATGTTGGATCTCCAGACATATGCCTTAAGTATCCACGATCAAAATATCATCTCTTGCTACTAGCTTTTGTTCGAAGACACACTTACAAGAAAAAGGGGTTTGCTTTATGTACCCATTTAATTTTGGATCCTTCATGGTTAGGCATCAAATCATTTATGGTTCCTTTAGAAACTCAAACTAATTTATGAGAACTATATTTTTTAAAAGTGTATAAGCATAGTAGTCAAATCTTTTATAAAAATTATATTTAACTTTAGAGAGAAAATATAGTGTGGGTCCTTTTATGAATTTTGTTAGCTTTTGTTGAGCATTACTACTCACAAAGTTAATTCCTTCCTTCCTATGTATATAACTTTTGTTAGCAAGAATCGTATTTAATAATTTATTTTTAATTTTAATTTTTTTAAATATTTATTATACTAATATATTTTTCTTTTTGAGTGAGTTTAATTCTTCACATTTAGTAAAATGCAATTATCATACTTATTTTTAAATTTATCAAATTCATTAGAGAGATATACATTATCCTTTTTTAGTAATTTATACTTACTAATTATTTTGAGTTCATCATATAAATTATAAAATGCATTAAGTAATTCATCCTAAGATAAAGATATTTCGGGTAAGTCACAAACCTCATCGTTGAAGGCCATCAATGTATAGTTCGTCATGTCATCATCATTACTTAAGCTTTTGCTCAAATAGCTAAGTGTGATATCCTTCCTTTTCTTAGGAAGATTTTTTTTTTATAATGTGCTTTACATGTCATTTCATAGGTTATTAAAGATCCTATGAGTTCTTCAAGAGAATAGTTGTTCAAGTCCTTTGCTTCTTGAATTACAATTACCTTTGGATCCCAACTTTTTAGTAGAGATCTTAAAATTTTATTAACTAATTCAAAATTAGTATAACATTTACTAAGAGCTTTCAAACGATTAACAATATTTATAAAATGGGTATGTATATCACTGATGGTTTCGCTTGACTTTATTCTAAATAATTCATAACTATATTACTAAAAGATTAACGTTAGATTCTTTTACTCTATTTGTACCTTCATAAGTAACTATAAGTATATGTCAAATATCATATGCAGTTTCACATGTAAAAATATGATTAAACTTATTTTTGTCTAAAGCATAAAATAAAGTATTCATAGCTTTAGCATTTAAAGAAAATATTTTTTTCTTAAGATTATTCTATTCATTCATTAGTTTAGAGGATTTTTGAAAACCAAACTCAATAACGTTTCATAGATCAAAATCCATAGAAAGCAAGAAAATTTATATTCATATTTTTCAATAAGTGTAGTCCATCCCATTAAATATAGGAGGACGAGTGATAAAGTGACCCCCTTGATTGTTAGAAAAAGACATTAAATCTCTCTTGGGTGTTAAACCAACTAAGATAATCGACTCTGATATCAATTTTTAGGATCATGAAGGCACTATAGAGGGGGGGGGGGGGGGGGGGGGGGGTTAATTAGTACCATTAAAATAAAGTTTCGATTTAAAATTTTTAATTAATAAAACCTGTATTGAAAATATATTGAACTAAAAATATGAGTAAGGGTAATAAATAAGTAAATCAATAAGTAATAACAAGACAAGGCAAGAAGGATGCAAACCAATTTATAATGGTTCGATCATCCTAATCTATATCTACTCTCAATTTCTCTTCCCTCGAGGCCTCTAACTTTCATTACTAACCTTCTTTTTAACGAGTGAAGATCAACTACCATTGTTATAACTCTTCTTATTTTCACAGGCTTAGTTGAGAACCTTTATATATCTCTCTTATATGACCTCACACCTCTTTAATATAACCTCTACACTTAAGGAGGAAGAAACTCAACACTTATTCAAGAGAGTTCATAACACTTTTATGCTCAAGAATTTCTACTTCATCAAGCAAGCATGAGTGGGGTATTTATAGATCCAAAATGACTTCAAAAATTGAGCAAAAAATTTAAATCCTCGAGTTTTCGGGATACTAGTGGTACTACCGCCTGGCACTACTACCTAACAAAGCCCAAGAATCTAGGCTCTGGTGGTACCACCACTGGCCTGGGTAGTATTACCATCACCTTGAGTGATATTATCGTCGACACTAGTGGCACTATCTTCGGACTTCCCAAAAAAGCACAATATGTGCTTTTCGACTCTAAGGTGATACATCACTTAGGCCTGGTGGTATCACCACCTAGCCTAACCCCAGGATACTAAATTAGCCTTCTAACATACCTTAATTCGACCCTAATTTAGGCCCAATGGGCTCCTAATCAAGTGGGCATGGTTACACTACAAAACCAACTCAATTCGACTTTAAACGATTTCGATCAAGACTTAATAACTCTAATTACAATCATGAAGCCTTCAGCTCATTATCTGATATGTCATCTATTCATCCAACACTTCGTCTAAATCTCTGATGCATTATCCTTTCCTTCGACATATTGTCCAATCCATCGGCATGTTGTATTAAATCTCGGATTTTAATGATGAAACCAATTGTAGTATTGATCTAATATGCGTTTGAGTGACGTGGGGCTAACGTCGATTAGGAGAGGCAAATTGATTAAAGCAGGAGGAATCGGATGTTAGGTCAGAGGAATAGTTGACATGTCGGCAGAAGGCTTTGGGCCGAGAATTCGAACATCGGGCCTAAAAGAGCGGACATTACGTCAAGGAGATCAGAATTGCAGAGGTCAACATACCGATTAGGCAAAAGCTGTAAAAGAGGACGATGCATCGAAGGATCAGACGAAGCACCGAAAGAACCAATGATATACCGGATAACACATGATTACTGCTTGTAATAATTTGCGTAGATCCGAGTTAGGTTTTAGAGTCTAACTGAGTCGATTTAAAATGTAATTAGACAAACTCAATTATGGGGCCAACTAAGCCCAAAATAGGGCTATTTTAGGCCATGAGAAAGGCTCATTCAGTGACCCAAGTTTGAGATATGATTGGGCCAAGTGGAAGGCCCAAATAGTGACCCAAGAGGTGACACCGTCGTGACACAGTCTCCGAGACTATGTTAGGCAGTGGTACTGCCCAGACACAACCTCTGAGAGACTGGAGGCGGTGGTACCACCCAGCACAGCCTCCCAAGCGGTACTACCGCCAATTTGGGTGGTGGTACCGCCTAGTGGTAGGGTGCCAGGCCCAGTGCACTATTAGTGTCAGTGTGTGCTTGTAAAAGTTGTCTCCTAAACCTGTGAAAATGAGAAGAGGGGTGTAAAAGGGTAGTTGATCTTCGTCCGTTGAAAGAAGATTGATAGTGGATGCCGATGGCCTCGATGGAAGAGGAATCAGCGAAGTGAATGTAGGTCATAACAATCAAACCACTCTAAAAATCTGGTTTACATTTTGTCTTAAGTAATTTACTTTTATAGTAAACTACCTTTCCTTCTTACTATGCTTTTCTTATGCCTATACTCACATATGCTTTTAAATTTTTGAAATCAGTTTTCAACGTACGAAAGAATTTTTCGAAACCGACATGATTTTACCGCTGCACTAATTCACCCCACCCCCCCTCTTAGTGCCGTTTGCTTTCCTAACAATTGGTATCAGAGCCTCGTGTTTTCTCATTTGGTTTAACACTCAAGAAAAATGGCTTTTTTCGGCTTTCAAGAGGGTCACTTTTTCATTCGTCCTCCCTTATTTAATGGGACGGACTACACTTATTGAAAAACTCGAATGAGAGTTTTCTTGCTTTCTTTAGATTTGAATTTATGACATATAGTCGAATTTGGTTTTCAAAAGTTTTCTCTTCCAATGAACAATTGGAATGAGTTGTTGAAGAAAACTTTTTCTTTAAATGCAAAGGTTATGAATACCTTGTTTTGCGCCTTAGACAAAAATGAATTCAGTCAGGTTTCTACTTACAAAACGGCTTTTGATATTTGGAACATTCTTGAAACCACACACAAAGGCACTAGTAGATTAAAAGTTTCAAAGATTAATCTTTTGATGCATAATTTTAAGTTGTTTCGAATGAAGCCGAGTGAAACTATTGTTGATATGTACACCCGCTTTACGGATGTCATCAATAATTTAAAAGCTATTGGCAAATGTTTTTCGAATCTTAAACTTGTGAATAAAGTTTTACGCTCACTTTCTAAACCTTGGGATTCATAAGTAACGGCTATTCAAGAATCAAAATACTTGGACTATTTCTCTCTCGAAGAACTAATTGGGTCTTTAATGACCTATGAAATGACTAATGTGACACTTGACGAACATGAGAATCACCTTCCAAAGAACATGAAAGATTTGAGATTTAGAACAATCGAAGACCACTCGAACATAAGCTCAAGTGATAGCGAACTTGAACTCCTCATTATGAAATTTAAAAAATTTATGAAACAAAAAGAATACAAATACTTACTATGAACATAAAAAGAGGGAAGCACTTTGGGACGAATCAAGTTCATCCGAAGATGAAGAACGAACTAACAAAGGTAAGGTGGCAAACTATGCCTTAATAACTTTCAACGACGAGGTAACTAAATTCCCCTTAATTTATTTCAAAATTATATAATGCTTTTCATGAGTTATTTTTAATTTAGTTTAAGAAAACTATATAATTTTTTCTTGAAAATTACATGTTTAATAATGTAATGAAAATGTAAAAAATTAGGAATCATGCTTATCTCTCTAGTAATTTTGAAAATGATCATGAAAATTACAAGTTTTATGATAAATGTAATAAATTATTAGATATAAATCTAATGCTTGTACACCTAACAAGATTAGTCTAAGAAGCATTAATGTGTATCATGTTGATTTTCGTATTATTTCTCGATTTTGATTGAAGATGTTCTATGATTAATGAAATCATGTTTGATTTGAAGTAATGCATAATGATCATGCTTAATGAGTTTATCTTTCGAAATTATACATGCTGATTCTTGAGATTTATGGATTATCGATTTTTACGGTAATGAAAGTGGTTTTCGATTTTAAAAATGATGCATATTTTGATTCGGCATAAATAAAAAAGGCATGCTTATATGAAATAGTGTAAGTGTTGACAATTATATATTTAATGATACATAATGATGTAATAAAAATATTAAATGTTTTGATATCATGATTGACGATTTTATGCATGAGATTTTACAGTTATACATGATGATTTTTATGATAAATCTTATACTTTCAATTTTAAAAATAATAAATATTTTTATTTGGCATAATTGAAATAAATTATATGAATTGAAACAACTAAAAAGAGGATAGGTTTTTCCTTGAAAGATTTTTTGTTCCTACTTTATCGAGTTTTCCAAAAAGGAGATTAATGAATCTATTTGTATCACTTTTATGAATCTCTTGAAAACCATTTTGATTTGACAATTTGAATTTGATTCGAGAATTATAACTAAAGATTTCTTATGCATGAATCAATATATTATATCATTTGATCTCCTATGTTTCTTTTATCCATTTATAAAAGAAGAGATTTATTAAAATAAATCATGTATTGTGACATTCATGTTTGATCTCCTATGTTTCTTTTATCCATTTATAAAAGAAGAGATTTATTAAAATAAATCATGTATTGTGACATTCATGAAAAATTGAGACATTATGCATGAATCATGTGAATCTATTTACGTTGCCTTCATTGAATTTTCTGAAAAGTGATTTTGATAATTTGAATTTGAATGAGAAATTCTCAACCGAATCATAAGCCTTCTATTTTATTTCTCTACTTGAGCTATCGTTTATGAGAATAAAATATTTTCTATCTTTGATTATTTCGTTTTATTATTTACTAAAGAAGAGACTTATGCAAACAAACTATGACCTTGATAATGATTT
Source organism: Musa balbisiana (assembly GCA_004837865.1). Lineage (NCBI taxonomy): Eukaryota > Viridiplantae > Streptophyta > Magnoliopsida > Zingiberales > Musaceae > Musa > Musa balbisiana. Next base: position 28,986,019 of record CM017196.1, on the reverse strand, counting down.
GTAATGGTTTAAAATTATGCATGTTATATGTTAAAGATTTGAAACCATGTTTTGATATCATGTACACCAAAGAAATATTGTTTTGAAAAATTAAATGAATTAAAAATGAATGATGATTTTTCTCATGATTATAACTTGTGATATCTTTTTTTATGAATCATTATCTTAATTTCTCGATATTCGATATATGAGATTTTTCTATAAATCAAGATTTTTCATACTATGATTCTTCTTAGTATTTACTAAAAAGGATGTATTCAAATTACCCATGATATGCTATTTGACATCTTGATAATTTATGACTTGAGTTTTGTTATGCATTATTCCCCTCTTCTTCATTCTTATTTACAATGATAAAAGGAGAGAAAAAAAATCACTAGCATTTCAAGAGATCGATAAATTTATTTATTTCATTTTGAATCTCTTGCAAATGATTTTGATGATTTTGATTATTTGAAGTTGAATGTTTGGTACCAACAATCATGAAGTGATAAATGCTTTAAAATATTGATTTAATGTTTGGTATCATGAATGTTTTAAATAATGAATGTTTGATATCATGATCAAAATGTTGATAAATACTTAAAAATTTTAATGCCTTAGTATTATGTATAATATGCTCATAATGATGATTGATTTATTTATTTTTGGTATCATGCATGAAAAATGGCATGTACAGTTTTAAATTTATTGAATCTCGGATTTTGATGATAAAGTCAATTGTTATTTGTTATCTAATCCATATGTTGAGATAAGTGTGCAGGATTAACTACGATGAAAGTAAGATATGCAGCAGGAGTTGCACCGGAGTCAAGATTATCATCATGTTGGGAGTTCGAGAGTTCGACGGAAGTCCAGACGGTCGTCGGAGGTTCTGCGAGAACAAATCTGAGAAGTCCAGGAGCTTGCCAAAGAAGCTCATCAGAACTCGCCAAGTGGATCGTCGCAAGTCCAGGAGTTTGCTGGAAGACCGTTGGAGCATCGTCGAGGGTTCATCGGAAGTTCGCCGAAAGCTCGTCGGAAGAAGCGATTGACGCACCAGAGCAAGTTGCAGTAAATGTCTTAAAAAATATCATAGTTAGCATGATGATTAAATTAGAAATGAGAGGTGATCCCATTAACTTAATCTTGGAGCAATTTGGCCCTTGAAAGACCCAAATTGGGCCGAATGGATCAGCCCATTCGGACCCAGATTTCCTGGCCGACGATGGCACCGCCCAGGAGTTAAGTCTCCTAGGACAACTAGGCGGTGGAACTGCCCATGTCCGGCGGTGGCACCGCCTGGGCTCGGTCTCCGAGTGAGGCTGGGCGGTGGTACCGCCCGAGCTCGTCTCTGAGCTCTGTCAGGCGATAGTACCGCCAGGACCCCGGAAATTTTGAGCTTCAAATTCAAATCAGTTTAGGGCCTATATAAACCCTACCCTTTCATGCATGAAAGGGCATCAAAACTTAGTATTTATTCTAAAATTTTGAGAGCTTAAAAGTATTGTAAAAAGCTAGAAGTTCTTCTCCCTCTTTTCTTCTAAGTTTTGATCATTCAAAAGAGGAGTGAAAAATCTGTAAGGGTTGTCTCCTAAGCCCGTCAAAAGAAGTAAAGCTGTAAAAGGGTGGTTGGCCTTCGCCTATTGAAGGAAGACCTCTAGTGGATATCGGTGACCTCATCGGAGGAGGAAGCCAAAAGTGGATGTAGGTCAAGATTGACCGAACCACTCTAAATCTTGGTTTGTATTTACATTCTGCTCTCTATCTTAAACTGCAAATTGCCTCCATTACTTTACTTCAACTCTACTTATGCTTAATCTTAAGTTGAAGTACTTTCCGAATCGGCTTTCATATCAAAATCATTTTTTATCGTACGAACACAGTTTTAAATCGTCGAAAGTTTTCCGCTGCACTAATCACCCCCCCCCTCTTTGTGCTCTTGATCCTAACAAAATTTATGCATGTTGTAAATTGAAAATATAATAATGCACAAATAAGATTGATACTTTACCTTTGTCTTGATTTGGAAATTATTGTAAAGGGAAAAGAATTATAAACATTGTATTCTTCCCTTCTTTTTGACAATGATAAAAGGGGAGAAATATTGCTAGCTCAAACATTACAAAGGAAGCAAAAATTTACTGGCTTGCAAATTGCATGGAGAAAGAAGTGCTAACTTGCACATCTAGCAAAATTTACAAATTTACATATTTCAAGAAGCAAGAGTTGCTTTCTTGAACATCGTAAAAATTACTAGTTTGTAATATAAAGAGAAGCAAAAAGTTACTATCTTAAGAAAAGCAAATATACTAAACTTGCACATCTTTAATTATTGCTAGCTTGTATGATGATAAAAATGGAGATTATGTTTATTATGCAACGATTTGAACTTGGATGTCTAAAATACTTTATTAGTTGTACTTCTCCTTTTTGTTGATGATAAAGGGGGAGAAGTATATTGATGTTATGCATAAGTTTTATAATAACATGTTGCTTGGATGGCATATTGATAGGGGGAGTTTGTTTAAACTCTGAGAGTTAATGTTAACTCCGTCATCAATTGGTTGTCATCATCAAAAAGGGGGAGATTGTTGAATCTCGAATTTTGATGATGAAACCAATTGTAGTGTTGATCTAATATACGTTTAAGTGACATAGGGCTAAAGTCGATCAGGAAAGGTAAATTGATTAAAGTAGGAGGAATCAGACGTTGGGCTGGAGGAACGGTCGACATGTCGGCAAAAGGCTTCGGGCCGAGAATTTGGGCATCGAGCCTAGAAGAGCGGACATTGTGCCAAGGAGATTGGAGTTGCAGAGGTCAATATGCTGATTGGGCAAAAGTCGTAAAAGAGGACGATACATCGAAGGATCGGACGAAGCACCGAAAGAACCAATGACATACCGAACAACACATGATTAGTGCTAGTAATAATTTACCTAGATCGAGTTAAGTTTTAGAGTCTAATTGAGTCAGTTTAGAATATAATTAGACTAACTCAATTAGGGGGCCAATAAGGCCCAAAATAGGGCTATTTTGGGCCTAGAGAAAGGCCCATTCAGAGATTCAAGTTTGAGCTATGATTGGGCCAAGTGGAAGGCCCAAACAGTGACCCAAGAGGTGACACCATCATGGCACAATCTCCGAGACTGTGTTAGGCGGTGTTACCGCCCAATGGCAGAGTGCCAAGTAGTGGTACCGCCCAGTGCAGTGTCAGTGTCAGACTGACACTGGTGGTGGTACCACCCAGCATAGGAGGTGGTACTACACGTACCCAGGAAACCCAGGATGGGATATTTTTAGGCCCCAAGTTTAAATCAACTTCAAGCATATAAATACCCCTCTCATCCCTGGTTAACATATATATGCACAAAGAGTTTAAAAGTGAGAAAACACTATAGAAATCTCTTGACAAATCCCCTCCTCTAGCATAAACTTATAATTCTGTTTAGAGAGGAGTATATGCTTGTAAAGGTTGTCTCCTAAACCTATGAAAAGGAGAAGAAGGGTGTAAAAGGGTAGTTGATCTTCGCCCATTTAAAGAAGATCAATAATGGATGCTGGTAGCCTTGACAAAAGAGGAATCGGCGAAGTGGATGTAGGTCATGATGACCGAACCACTCTAGAAATCTGGTTTGTATTTCATCTTAAGCAATTTACTTTTATAGCAAACTGCCTTTCCTCCTTACTGTGCTTTTACTACGCATACACTTGCATATGCTTTCCAGTCTCTAAAATCGATTTTTAATGTATGAAAGACGTGATTTTATCGCTGTACTAATTCACCCCCCCTTTTAGTGTCGATTGCTTTCCCAACAATTGGTACCAGAGCCTCATGTTTTCTCATTTGGTTTAACTCTCAAGAGAAATGACTCTTTTCGGCTTTCAAGAGGGTCACTCTCTCATTCGTCCTCCCTTGTTCAATGGGACGGACTACACTTATTGAAAAACTTGAATGAGAGTTTTCTTACTTACTTTGGATTTGAATTTATGGCATATAGTCGAATTTGGTTTTCAAAAGTCTTCTCTTCCAATGAACAATTGGAATGAGTTGGAGAAGAAGACTTTCTCTTTAAATGCAAAGGCTATGAATGCCTTATTTTGCACCTTAGATACAAATGAATTCAATCGGGATTCTACTTACGGAATGACTTTCGATATTTGGCACATTCTTGAAACCACACATGAAGGTACTAGGAGATTAAAAGTTATGAAGATTAATCTTTTGATATATGATTTCGAGTTATTTTGAATGAAGCTGAGCGAAATTATTGTTGACATGTACACCCGCTTTACGGATGTCATCAATAATTTAAAAGTTCTTGGCAAATGTTTTTCAAATCTTGAACTTATGAATAAAGTTTTACACTCATTTTATAAAACTTGGGATTCAAAAGTAATGGCTATTCAAGAATCAAAATACTTGAACTATTTTCCTCTCAAAGATCTAATTGGATCTTTAATGACCTATGAAATGACTAATGTAGTACTTAATGAACATGAGAACCACCTTCCAAAGAACAGGAAGGATTTGGGATTTAGAATAATCGAATACCACTCGAGCATAAGCTCAAGTGATGGTGAACTTGAACTCCTCACTATGAAATTTAAAAAATTTATGAAATAAAATTAAATAACAAAAAGAACGCAACTACTTGCTATGAACATAAGAAGAGGGAAGCACTTTAGGATGAATCAAGTTCATCGGAAAATGAAGAACGAGCTAACAAAGGCGAGGTGGCAAACTATGCCTTAACAACTTTCAACGACGAGGTAACCAAATTCCTCTTAATTTATTTCGAAATTACATAATTCTTTTAATGAGTTTTTTTAAATTTAGTTTAATAAAACTATATAATTTTTTCTTTAAAATTATATGTTTAATAATGTAATGAAAATGTAAAAAATTAGGAATCATGCTTATCTCTCTAGTAATTTTGAAAATGATCATGAAAATTATATATTTTATGATAAATGCAATAAAATGTTAGATATAAATCTAATGCTTATACACCTAATAAGATTAGTCTAAGAAGTATTAATGTGTATCATGTTGATTTTTGTATTATTTCTTGATTTTGATTGAAGATGCTCTATGATTAATGAAATCATGTTTGATTTGAAGTAATGTATAATGATCATGCTTAATGAGTTTATCTTTCGAAATTATGCATAATGATTCTTGAGATTTATGGATTATCAATTTTTACGATAATAAAAGTGGCTTTTTCGATTTTAAAAATGATACATGTTTTGATTTGGCATAAATAAAAAAGGTATGCTTATATGAAATAGTGTAAGTATTGACGATTGTATATTTAATGATGCATAATAATATAATAAAAATATTAAATATTTTGATTGCATGATTGATGATTTTATGCATGAGATTTTAAAGTTATACATGAGGATTTTTGTGATATATTGAACTTGATGATTTTTATGATAAATCTCACACTTTCGATTTTAAACATGATACATGTTTTTATTTGGCATAAATGAAATAAATCACATGAATTGAAATAACTAAAAAAAGGATAAATTTTTCTTGAAAGATTTCTTTTTTCCTACTTTATCAAGTTTTCCAAAAAGGAGATTAATGAATCTATTTGTATCACTTTTATAAATCTCTTGAAAATGATTTTGATTTGATGATTTAAATTTGGTTCGAGATTTATAACTAAAGATTTCTTATGCATGAATCAAGATATTATATCATTTGATCTCCTAGGTTTCGTTTATCCATTTATAAAAGAAGAGATTTGTTGAAATAAATCATGTCTTGTGACATTCATGAAAAATTAAGACATTATGTATGAATCATATGAATCTATTTAGATTGTCTTCATTGAATTTTCTAAAAAGTGATTTTGATGATTTGAATTTGAATGAGAAATTCTCAACTGAATCATGAGTCTTCTTTTTTATTTCTCTACTTCAGCTATCATTTATGAGAATAAAAATTTTCTATCTTCGATTATTTCTTTTTATTATTTACTAAAGAAGAGACTTATGCAAACAAACTATGACCTTGATAATGGTTTGTAATGGTTTGAAATTATGTATGTTATATGTTAAAGATTTGAAACCATGTTTTGATATCATGTATACCCAAGAAATGTTGTTTTGATAAATCAAATGAATTGAAAGGAATGATGATTTTTCTCTTGATTATAACTTATGATATCTTTTTTTATAAATCATTATCTTGATTTCTCGATATTCGATATGTGAGATTTTTCTATGAATCAAGATTTTTTATATTATGATTCTTCTTGGTATTCACTAAAAAAGGATGTATTCAAATTAATCATGATATGCTACTTGATATCTTGATAATTTATGACTTGAGTTTTGTTATGCATTATTCCTCTATTCTTCATTCTTATTTACAATGATAAAAGGGGAGAAAGGAAATCACTAATATTTCAAGAGATCAATAAATTTATTTATTTTATTTTGAATTTCTTGCAAATGATTTTGATGATCTTGATTATTTGATGTTGAATGTTTGGTACCAACAATCATGAAGTGATAAATGCTTAAAAATGTTGATTTAATGTTTGGTATCATGAATGCTTTAAATGATGGATGTTTGGTATCATGATTGAAAGGTTGATAAATGCTTAAAAATTTTAATATCTTAGTGTCATGTATGATATGCTCATAATGATGATTGATTTATTGTTTTTTGGTATCATACATGAAAAATGGCATGTAAAGTTTTAAAATTATGCATGTTGTAAATTGAAAATATAATGATGTACAAATAAGATTGATACTTTACCTTTGTCATGATTTGGAAATTGTTGTAAAGGAAAAAGAATTACAAACATTGTATTCTTCCCTTCTTTTTGACAATGACAATGGGGAAGAAATATTGCTAGCTCAAACATTGCAAATGAAGCAAAAATATGCTAGCTTGTAAATTGCATGGAGAAAGAAGAATTAACATGCACATCTAGCAAAATTTACAAACTTACATATTTCAAGAAGCAAGAAGTGCTTTCTTGAACATCTTAAAAATTGCTAGCTTGTAATCTAAAGAGAAGCAAAAAATTACTATCTTAAGAAAGGCAAACATGCTAAACTTGCACATCTTTAATTATTGCTAGCTTGCATGATGATAAAAATGGAGATTATGTTTATTATGCAATGATTTTAACTTGAATATCTAAAACACTTTATTAGTTGTACTTCTCTTTTTTGTTGATAATAAAGGGGGAGAAGTATGTTGATGTTATGCATAAGTTTTATGATAACATGTTGCTTGGATGGCATATTGATTGGGGGAGTTTGTTTAAACTCCGGGAGTTAAGGTTAACTCCGGGAGTTAAGGTTAACTCCGTCATCAATTGGTTGTCATCATAAAAAAGCGAGAGATTGTTGAATCTCGGATTTTGATGATGAAACCAATTGTAGTGTTGATCTAATATGCGTTTGAGTGATGCAGGACTAATGTCGATCAAGAGAGGTAAATTAATTAAAGCAGAAGGAATCAGACGTTGGGCCGGAGTGAACATGTTAGAATATTGGACGCCGGGCTGGAGAACGATCGACATGTCGGCAGAAAGCTTTGGGCCGAGAATTCAGGCATCGGGCCTAGAAGAGTGAACATTGTGCCAAGTAGATCGGAGTTGCAGAGGTCAACATGCCGATTGGGCAAAAGTTGCAAAAGAGGACGATACGTCGAAGGATCGGATGAAGTGCCGAAAGAACCATTGACATGCCGGACAACACATGATTAGTGCTTGTAATAATTTGCCTAGATCGAGTAAGGTTTTAGAGTCTAATTGAGTCGGTTTAGAATGTTATTAGATCAACTCAATTAGGGGACCAATTAGGCCCAAAATAGGACTGTTTTGGGCTAAGAGAAAGACCCATTCAATGACCTAAGTTTGGGATATGATTGGGCCAAGTGGAAGGCCCAAACAGTGACCCAAGAGGTAACACCATCGTGGCACAGTCTCCGAGACTGTCAGGTGGTGGTACTGCCAATCTGGGTAGTGGTACCGCCCAAACACAACCTCTGAGAGGCTGCAGGCAGTGGTACTGCCCAACACAACCTCCTAAGTGGTGGTACCACTCAGTGCAGTGCTAGTGTCAGACTGACACTGGTGGTGGTACTGCCCGTACCCAAGAAACCCGGGATATGATACTTTTAGGCTCCAAGTTTGAATCAATTTGAAGCCTATAGATACCCCTCTCATCTCTGGTTAATATGTACAAGCACAATGAGTTTAAAAGTGAGAAAATATTATAGAAATCTCTTAAGAAATCCCCTCCTCTACCATAAACTTATAATTCTTTTTCGAGAGGAGTGTGTGCATGTAAAGATTGTCTCCTAAACCTGTGAAAAGGAGAAGAGGGGTGTAAAAGGGTAGTTGATCTTCACCCATTGAAAGAAGATCGATAGTGGATGTCGGTGGCCTCGACGGAAGAGGAATCGGCGAAGTGGATGTAGGTCACGACGACCGAACCACTCTAAAAATCTGATTTGCATTTCATCTTGAGCAATTTACTTTTATAGCAAACTGTCTTTCCTCCTTACTATGCTTTTACTACGCCTACACTTGCATATGCTTTCAAGTTTCTGAAATTGGTTTTCAACGTACGAAAGAATTTTTCAAAACTGATGTGATTTTACCGCTGCACTAATTCACCCCCCTCTTAGTGCCGATTGCTTTCCTAACATGTTGACCTCCCACAACATCCAATTTTCTTGGCACAATATCCAATCCTTCTATCCCGATGCCCAAACTCATGGCACAAAGTTCATCCTTTAGCACATCGACTAATCCTTTGGCCCAATGTCCAATTTCTGACATGATGTTCTCCAATTAATGTTTGATTCTCCTACTTCAATGATTTGCCTTTTGATGGTTCAAATCCATAATTGAAGTTTCTCCTATGTCACTTATCTATTAAGGATACATTTTACTGCTTTCCAATGCTCCAAGCCTAGATATGCCTAATAACTGCTCGTGACACTCAGAGCATGTGCTATATCAGGCCTGGTATATAACATAACATACATGATAGACCCTATCATTGAGGTATAAGGTATCCTAACCATGTTCGCTATTTCTTCAAAAGTCTTTGGGGTCATACTCCTAGAAATCGATATCTCATGTCTCATCAGAATAAGACCTCTCTTAGAATTTTTTATGTCAAACCTTTTGATAATGGTGTGTATGTACTTGGATTAGGACAAGCCAAACATCCTCTTAGATTTATCTCTATAGATATGAATCCCTAAGATATAGGATGTTTCCCCTAGGTACTTCATAGAGAAGTGTCTAGATAACCAAGCCTTTATTATGGATAGCATTCCTACATCATTCCTAATGAGCAGGATATCATCCACATATAATACCAAGAAGGTGATAGCGCTCCTACTTACCTTTCTGTATACACAAGGCTCATCTTCGTTCTTAATAAAGTCATAAGATCTTATTGCCTCATCAAATCTTATGTTCCAACTTTAGAAAATTTGTTTTAGTCCATAAATGGACCTAAGTAACCTACACACCTTATATATGTAGTCCTTAGACATGAATCCTTTAAGTTGTATCATATACCTCCTTCTCAAGGTTGCCATTATGGAATGTGGTTTTCATGTCCATCTACTAGATTTTATAATCATAGTGTGCTGCAATAGCTAATAGAATTTGGATGAATTTTAGCATGGCTACGGGTGAGAAGGTTTCGGCATAATCAACACATTGTCTTTGATAATACTCCTTAGCCACTGGTTTATAGGTCTCTACCTTTCTATCTACTTTGATCTTCTTCTTGAAGATCTATTTGCAACCGATAGGTACAATACCCTTATGTGCATTAATTAGGTTTCAAATCATGTTGGAGTACATAGAATTCATCTCAGAATTCATGGCTTCTTACCACTTCCCGGAGTCTATGTTGAATCTCAGATTTTGATGATGAAACTAATTGATTATGTTTAGATGTTTAACTACATTTTGAGTTATGCAGGTCTACTCGATCAGGATTAGACAGTTGACGCAGGAGGAATTGATGTTGCGCCGGAGGAGATCACGTTAGGATATTGGATGGCAGAACGCTTCGAACGTCCGGCATCGGGCCAAGGAGAGTGGAATTGCACCAAGGATATCGGGGTTGCAGAGGTCAACCACCGATTATGCAACAAGCCGCAAGAGAGGATGATGCGCTAAAGAATCGAATGAAGCGCCAACCAATGACGTGCCGGGCAACAGAATGTCAATTCGCGTTGTAATAATTATCTAGATCGGAGTAGAGTTTTGGCTTGTGTGTGTAGGATTAACTACGATAACGATGAAGACATAAAGCGAAACAAAGTGCCGAAGTCAAGCGCAAAGGATTCATTGGGAGTTCGAGAGTCCGACGAAAGTCCGAAGGTTCGTCGGGAATGCTGCCGGAACTAGCCGAGAATGAGTAGGGAGCTTGCTGAAGGGTTTCTGGAAGCTTGCCGGAAGGTACATTGGAAGTTTACAGAGCTCGTCGAGAAAGATCGTAGCTTACCGAAGAAGCTCATCGGAACTCGCCAAGATCAAATCGTGAAGTTTAGGAGCTTGCCGGGAGTCCGCAGAATGGTTTCCAAGAGTTTATTGGAAGACCGTTGGAAGTTCGCCGGAAGAAGTCTTGACTTGCAAACTTTGTAATAGCTTAGAAAATGTCTTTAAATTCGTATTTAGCATGTTAATTAGGGTTAGGATTAGGGGTTAATCTTATAACCCAAGTAGGGGCCAATTGGGCCCAAGTTCGGACTAGTTTGGGCCAAGTTTGGAACCCAACTAGTGAGCTGAAATAGTATAGGTGGTGGCACCGCCCAGAGCCCGAGGATAAGGCGGTGGTACCGCCAGACTGGGCGGTGGCACCGCCCAGCACCCGAGAGTTCTGGCGGTGGCACCACCAGAACACTATCAATTTGGAAATTGACAGGCGATAGCACCGCCACCGACAGGCGGTGGCACCACCAGTCACTAGTTAGTATAACATTGACAGGCACCACCAGAACACTATCAATTTGGAAATTGACAGGCGATAGCACCGCCACCGACAGGCGGTGGCACCACCAGAACACTATCAATTTGGAAATTGACAGGCGATAGCACCGCCACCGACAGGCGGTGGCACCACCAGAACACTATCAATTTGGAAATTGACAGGCGATAGCACCGCCACCGACAGGCGGTGGCACCACCAGAACACTATCAATTTGGAAATTGACAGGCGATAGCACCGCCACCGACAGGCGGTGGCACCACCAGAACACTATCAATTTGGAAATTGACAGGCGATAGCACCGCCACCGACAGGCGGTGGCACCACCAGAACACTATCAATTTGGAAATTGACAGGCGATAGCACCGCCACCGACAGGCGGTGGCACCACCAGAACACTATCAATTTGGAAATTGACAGGCGATAGCACCGCCACCGACAGGCGGTGGCACCACCAGAACACTATCAATTTGGAAATTGACAGGCGATAGCACCGCCACCGACAGGCGGTGGCACCACCAGAACACTATCAATTTGGAAATTGACAGGCGATAGCACCGCCACCGACAGGCGGTGGCACCACCAGAACACTATCAATTTGGAAATTGACAGGCGATAGCACCGCCACCGACAGGCGGTGGCACCACCAGAACACTATCAATTTGGAAATTGACAGGCGATAGCACCGCCACCGACAGGCGGTGGCACCACCAGAACACTATCAATTTGGAAATTGACAGGCGATAGCACCGCCACCGACAGGCGGTGGCACCACCAGAACACTATCAATTTGGAAATTGACAGGCGATAGCACCGCCACCGACAGGCGGTGGCACCACCAGAACACTATCAATTTGGAAATTGACAGGCGATAGCACCGCCACCGACAGGCGGTGGCACCACCAGAACACTATCAATTTGGAAATTGACAGGCGATAGCACCGCCACCGACAGGCGGTGGCACCACCAGAACACTATCAATTTGGAAATTGACAGGCGATAGCACCGCCACCGACAGGCGGTGGCACCACCAGAACACTATCAATTTGGAAATTGACAGGCGATAGCACCGCCACCGACAGGCGGTGGCACCACCAGAACACTATCAATTTGGAAATTGACAGGCGATAGCACCGCCACCGACAGGCGGTGGCACCACCAGAACACTATCAATTTGGAAATTGACAGGCGATAGCACCGCCACCGACAGGCGGTGGCACCACCAGAACACTATCAATTTGGAAATTGACAGGCGATAGCACCGCCACCGACAGGCGGTGGCACCACCAGAACACTATCAATTTGGAAATTGACAGGCGATAGCACCGCCACCGACAGGCGGTGGCACCACCAGAACACTATCAATTTGGAAATTGACAGGCGATAGCACCGCCACCGACAGGCGGTGGCACCACCAGAACACTATCAATTTGGAAATTGACAGGCGATAGCACCGCCACCGACAGGCGGTGGCACCACCAGAACACTATCAATTTGGATGCCACGCCAGCCTCGGAAACCCAAGAGAATTCAAAATTTGGATCCTAAATTTGAATCCTCTTGGGGCCTATAAATACCCCTTAATTCTCAGGAGAGAATACAATTTTTTAGAAGCAATAGATTGAGATAAAAGCCTTAGCAAAGTCTTTAGCAAGTCTTATTTTCAATTGCTTGAGTGTTCACCTCCTTCTTTCTTGTTGAAAATTTGTAAGAGTGTGAACCACTAGTAAAAGGTTGTAAGTGGTATTTGTCCTTCCCCTTTAAAGTGATTTGCTAGTGGAAGTTGGGAGCCTCATCGAAGAAGGCTTCACAAGTGGATGTAGGTCATTTGACCGAACCTCTATAAAATTGGCATGTTCTCTGGTTTACATTTACTTATTTCTATTTACCTTACTTCAAACCTTCATACGTGCTTTACTTCCTTATACTTTTGATGCACACCTTTATGAACATGTTTTTAAGTTAAGCACTTCCAAGTTCGATTTTTATCGTACGAAAGATTTTCCAAAACCGACGTTTTAATCTGCTGCACTAATTCACTATTAGAACCCTTGCAGATTCTAAGCTTGGGGTTGATCTCTTTAGGGGATCGACCTCCTGGAACTCTATAGGGGTTCCTTCCTTCAAGTTGCTGCTCAAAGGCTACAGAAAAGATTCATCTATTGCTTATGAAAAGAGGAGGAATACATAGCTATTTATAGGGCTTCTAAACCCTAACTCATAATAGGACTCCTACTCAAGACTCCTACTTCTAACCAACTCCTAATAGGACTCCTACTCAAGACTCCTAATAGGACTCCTACTCAAGACTCTTATTCCTTTACAACTCCTAATTCTTCTCTAAGAAATAACCTCCAAACCCTAGCCGGCCTCTTCACCTCTTTAATAAGGGTCGGCTCAGGTAGGTTTTACATGAATGCCCTTATCAATTAGGACTCTTCTAGCTAGAGTCCTAATAGACCCGCCCTCTTCAAATCAGCCTTGTCCTCGAGGCTGACGATTCATGAATTTTGGGAATTTGATCTTCAAGTCATCATAGTTCTCCCAAGTGGCATCTTCTGTTGGTAGGTTCACCCACTGTATTAGCACTTCAGTAGTGGGTCGTCATCGTTGAGTCACGATCCATTGATCAATAATGACACTTGGCTGGGTTTGGAGTTCTCCTTGAGTAGTCATATTTGGTGGGTGGCTTTGGGCTGTCTCCAAGCACCTATTTACAACTTTCGTCTAGCTGTCGGTTTGTGGGTGATATTGTATACTCCTTTTTAATTTAGTACCCTGCATATGGAATAACTTTGTCTAAAATCTGCTCGTGAAGATGCAAGTAGAATTTGTCATAAGCACAATGCGTCCTTTATAGTGTAATTCTTTTGAGTCCCAATTGTAATGAGCCACGGAGCTTGATGCTTCTTCCAATTTTTTTATGATCTTACTGGTCTCTGGATCATCCTGCCATTCCATCTTAATATCCTCAAGGAAGTCACTGGTTGAAAGCGAAACGGTCAAAAGTTCAGCTTGCTCGACTAGCTACGAAAGCACATCTGCAACAACATTCTCTTTCCCCTTTTTGTAAGTTATTTCATAATAAAATCTAAGAAGTTTTGTTACCTATTTTTGTTGCTCGGGGGATGATATCTTTTGCTCCAAAAAGTAATTGAGGCTTTTATAATCGGTTTTAATTTGAAATCGTCGACCGATCAAGTAGGGTCTCCACCTCGTTGCTGCACGCACAATGGCGAGCATCTCCTTATCATATGTTGACATATTTTGATGGGAGGGAGATAATGCTTTGCTAGTGTATGCTAGTGGTCGACCATCTTGCATGAGAATAGCTTTAATTCCGACTCTAGATGCATCGGCCTCAATAATAAAGGGTCGGTTGAAATCTAGTAGTACTAGTACCGGCGTCGTCATCATGGCTATCTTAAGTTTGTCGAAGGTAGTGAAAGCTTTGTCCAACCATTGGAAGACATCTTTTTTTAGTAAAGAACTAAGTGGTGCACTGATCTTTCCATAGTTTTTCATGAACTTGCGGTAGTAGCCTGTTAAACCCAAAAAGCCATGTAGCAATTTTATGTTCCTCGCGGTCGGCTAGTTCTGCATTATTTTTATTTTGGAGGGGTCTACTGCCACATTTTCCTCTAATATGATATGCCCAAGATATTCTACCTTCTTGCAAAAATTCATAGTGGACGTTGTGTGTTCGAAAGACGGTTTTCAGTATGTCTTCTTTGCACACTCATATTTGATGATACCCGGATCGAATGTCCAGCTTTGTGAAGATTTGTGCTCCCTTTTATCTAGCAATTCATCTGCTATTGGAATAGGGTATTTGTCCTTGATGGTTATGCCATTGAGGGTTTGGTAATCAATGCACATTCGCCATGTTTCGTCCTTCTTTCATACGAAGAGCATCGGTGAAAAGTAGGGGCTACAACTTGGCCGAATAACTCCTATTTCGGGCATCTCTTTTACAATCCTTTCTATTTCATCCTTCTACAGATATGAATGTTGATATAGCTAAGTATTTACAGGAGGTTTGCCCAGAAGAATTGGTATACAATGATCATGCCGATGGGCAAGAGGTAGGTTGCGTGGTTCGTCAAATATGTCTGAAAATTCAGCAAGCAAAGGAAGTAGGTTTGGATCTTCAAATTCTATTGGCTCTCCCTTAGTTTGTTGCTCAAGTTGTACTAAAAAGCCACTACATGCTTTATGCAAAACCTTCTCCATTTGTTGTGTGTAAGTCGTCATTACGTCGCCTCCACGTTTCCCGTGTAGAATCACCTGTTTCCCTTTATTATAAAATCTCAAAATTATTTTCATAAAATTCTAGAAAATATTACCTAATGTTGTCAACCATTCAATTTTGAGCATAGCCTCATGATCATCAAGAAGAAGGAGGAAGAAATCTGCAATTATCTCTTATTCCTGCGGTAATATTTTCTCCCGCGGGCGCCTATGATCACACTTCAAAATCCGTCCGTCGGTGAACTTGACGTCAAACCTACTGTAATACTCGATAGGTAAGGCCATCTGGACAGCAACTTTACTATCTAGGAAGTTATTAGTGATGCTCGTGTCGATGAGAACAGTGATCGATTGTTGTTTGAGAAGGCCTTCAACTTTCATCATTTGCGGGTTTGAGTAGCCAACTAGTGCATGCACCATAACATCGGTCGGTTGTGGCTCTTCTTCTGTATCTTCTTCTTTATTATCAAGGCTCTCTTCTTGATATTCAATGATCTCTTCTTCTACTGGTTTAATAATAAGAAGTCTCCCTTTTCTACAGTGATGCTCGTGGCTCCACGGCTTATCGCGGTGCCAACATAACTCCTCCGTAGATCGCTCCTGAAGCTCTTCTCTTGTCATCATTTTTGGTGCAGGGACTCGGTTGATAGTAGGGAGGGCTGAGGGCTTCTGCATTGTAGGTCGAGAAGCAATCCTAGTCCTTTGAGCTTCATGGTTCAATCGCTCCTCTTGATGTCGTGCGAAAGAGATGGCTGCCATAAGCGTGTACGGTTGTCGTGCTTGAACTTCTCCCCATATCTCCGACTTTAAGCCCTCAATGAAGGTCCCCAATAGCTGTTTTTGAGACCAGTCACAAGTTTGATTAAATAACCATTCAAACCTGGTTTAGTACTCCTGAACGGTAGAGGTTTGTCGGATCTTTGCTAGTTGTTCATCAATGTTCTCATAATCGGTTGGTCCGAAGCGGATCAATAGTACTTCTTTGAATTGTTGCCATGAGAGGATTCCATGAGTATATTTAAACCAGTGAAACCACTGTATGGCATCCCCTTCAAGATATATAGCTGCAATTTCCACCATAGATGCATCCGCAGTTTTATGATACCAAAAATATCGCTCCACCCGCGAGATCCAACCAATCGGGTCTCCTTCTTCCCATCTAGGGACGTCCACCCTCATGTGTGGATAGTTGGGGTCGATCATAAAGCCTCCCCTCTCTTAGAAGTCATCTCTTCGGGCTTGATGCGATTGGTTAGAGCTCTCTCCTTGATGTGATTTCTTCATGCTTAGTGGTCGGCCCAAACTGAGTTCGATAAAGAGAATTTGAATCTTATCCTCCATTTGCGCCTCCAAGGTTCAAATTTAGCATTGATTACCTCCTTAGATGCCATAGTATATGCCTCTAAATCTGTGATGTTAAGATCTTTCTTTTGTTGTCGGGTTAAAGGCAAGTATAGGTTGAGAGAAGTGATGGTCGAAAGGGTTGGTGGATTGGTGGATGTAGGCTGCGGTTTAGGCTTGTTTTGCGATTGTTTTGGGTGAAGTTTGAGGGTGTGGTTTGGTGGAGTTTTAGGGCTATAGATGAATGTTTTAGATCTATGATAGATGGCAGCAAAGGTTTGATAGAAATCAGTGGAAGTTTACTGCAGAATTGTGTTGTCTTGTAAAAGCAAAATTGTCGTCGAAGAAACAATAGTTTCTCAATGAAATTTCCATCAAAAACTTAAGAGATTTGAGGAAAGAATTAAAAGCAAAATCTCAGTTTATATGACAGCAAGGATGTCTAATTTAATGAAGAAAATTTTGGCAGTATAATAGCAAACAAATTGGTGCAAGTTGTGATAGCAAAATTCTCGTTGAAAAATTTCAGCAGTTTGCGACGAAAATTTGCAATAACACAAAATCGTTTTCTGAGATAAATTCTTCAATAGATCAATCTTAGATGGAAGGCAAGATGATCTATGAAGTGTATAAGAAATTTTATTCAAAAAGATTGCAAATAGATCGGTTAAGGCAACAATATGCGACTGAAATTTTCTACAGCACAGATTTTCAATTGTAGCAGATTGGACGTAAAAGATCAGTGGTTTATATTGAGAATTTTTCGATAGATCAGTGGTTTATATTGAGAATTTTCGATGAAACAAAAGGAAAATCTACTGTTATGAAGTGTCAAAGCTATCATAAAAATGTTCATAGAGAGTTGGATAGAAAAAACATAGTAGCAAGATCAAACAATCTGTGCTATGCTGCTGATCATATTATATTGAGAATTTTTTAACAAATCCAAAGGGAAATCTGCTATTAGGAAGTTTCAAAGTTGTCATAAAAATTTTGTAGAGATTTGGATAGAAAAAATATAGTAGCAAGATCAAACAGACTGTGCTATGCGGTTGGAATTCTACAATGTATCTTTCATCGTAGAGATGAAAACTTTACGACGAAAAGTTTATGCAGCAATATAGGAACAATTTTTTTTTTTAGATTTTTGAATAAGGATAACTAAATTGCAGCAGTAGTAAGGTACGAAACTAGAACCTGTTGCAATTTATGGGGGAGATTAAAAAATGATCCGCGGTGGTGGAGATGACGGTGGAATTTGGCGACGATCTTTTAAGCAATTATGGGAATTACTTTGGGCGGTTGTGGAGAGATGATGGATGGCTATGGAAGGGCAACGAGATGCCAAAAACGCTGCTCTGATACCAAGTGATTGAACCCTTGCAGATTCTAAGCTTGGGGTTGATCTCTTTAGGGGATCGACCTCCTGGAACTCTATAGGGGTTCCTTCCTTCAAGTTGCTGCTCAAAGCTACAGAAAAGATTCATCTATTGCTTATGAAAAGAGGAGGAATACATAGCTATTTATAGGGCTTCTAAACCCTAACTCATAATAGGACTCCTACTTCTAACCAACACCTAATAGGACTCCTACTCAAGACTCCTAATATGACTCCTACTCAAGACTCTTATTCCTTTACAACTCCTAATTCTTCTCTAAGAAATAAACTCCAAACCCTAGTCGGCCTCTTCACCTCTTTAATAAAGGTCGGCTTAGGTAGGTTTTATATGAATACCCCTATCAATTAGGACTCTCCTAGATAGATTCCTAACATTCACCCCCCCTCTTAGTACCGCTCCGATCCTAACAATTGGTATCAGAGCCTGGTATTTCTCATTTTGGATTTACACCCAAGAGAAATGGCTCTTCATGGCTTTCAAGAGGGCTTATCGGTTGTTTGTCCATTGTTGTTTAATGGATTGGACTACACTTATTGGAAAACTCGAATGAGAGTTTTCTTGATTTCTATGAATTTGGATTTATGGAATATTATTGAAAATGGTTTTCAACTTCTCTCTAAACCGATGAACGAATGGTCGGATTTGGAGAAGTATTTTTCTTTAAATGCAAAGGCTATGAATACCTTATTTTGCGCTTTGGACAAAAATGAGTTCAATTGAATTTCTATATGCGAAACGGCTTTTGATATTTGGCGAACACTTGAAATCACACACGAGGGAACTAGTAGAGTCAAAGATTCGAAAGTTAATATTTTATTGCATGATTTTGAGCTTTTTCGAATGCAACCAAGCGAGACTATAGGCGACATGTACACCCGTTTTACAGATGTCATCAATAATCTAAGAGTTCTTAGTAAATCTTTTTCGAATTTTGATCTCGTAAGTAAGATCTTAAGATCCCTTCCAAAAAGGTGGGATCCTAAAATAACCGCAATACAAGAGATCAAAAATTTAAATGATTTTCCATTAGAAGAATTAATCGGGTCATTAATGACCTATGAAATGACACTTTTGGAACATTTTGAATCCGATGAGCACTTGAACCACCTTCCAAAGAATAGGAAGGATTTGAAACTCCGGACAAATGAATACCACTTGAGCGATGACTCAAGTAATGAGGACAATGATGAACTTGAACTTCGAACACTAAATCTTAATAAGTTCATTAAACAAAAATCTAAAATAAACAATGAACTTGAATGGAGGAAGAGGCCAAAGAAGAGGAAGGCAACCAAGGATGAATCAAGAACTTTCAAAGGTGAAACGCGAATTGGGCTTTGATGGGGTTCGACTATAAGGTAAGTAACTCAACTCTCTTGAATTATTTTGAAATTACTTGAAGTTTTTCATGAGTGCTTAATTTAGATAGTAGGAATAGGAAATAAAAAATATTTTTCAAAAATTATATCATGTTTTTCTTTTCAGCATCTTTGAAAAATTAAAAAATTTGATCATAAAAAGTATATTGCTAAGGTTTCATGCATGTTATGTTTTGAAATGTTGAATGATGTATGCAACATTAGATGTGATATCTGATAATGCTTAGAATTAATCCATGCATGTGTATCTTGATGATTTTATGTCATGCATGAGTTTTTGAAGTAAATGTTGATTTGAAACTCTCATTTTAGATTAACATGTTTTTGGTCTAATCGTTTTTATGACGAATTAAGATGACATTCTCATAACATATTAAGATGACATAGTACATGTACATCTATGTATGAATTTCTTGATAGTCTTTTGATGATAGATGTGATATCATGATGTGTTTGGTCTTAGCGGCTTCATGACAAAACTTATGTTTCGATTTTAAATGATGATACATGTTTTCACAAAAGACTTGAATACCCTCACATGAAATCAATTGTATAAAATGGAAATGAATTTTCTATCCTATTGAGATTAATGAATTTATTTTATCAATCTTGTGAATCTCATGAAAATAAACATGATGAATATTTTGAAAATAAATGAGTGTATCATGCATTTGGTCTTAATGATTTCTCTTGAACATACTTTTTGAAATCATACTTGATTATGAATATCAAGATATTAAAAGGATGTTATCATGGAATCATGCTTGATGATGTTATCAATTGTAAAGGCATGCTTATAAGAAGCAAATCACATGAATAGAAATTTATAAAAACGAAATGCGATCCTCTATCTTATCGACTTTTCAATAAATCTATGCTTGTCATGTATGAATTTATTGAATGTGACTTTAAGGATGATTTCGGATTACACAAATGCTTGATTCATACTTATGACATGAGACACATTTTAAATATGAATCATGTTCAATGCTTCAATCATGTTATATCTCCCTTAATTCATTTTGTTCTCCTAGATTTATTTACCAAAGAGGAGAATCTTCCGAATGAATGAAATGATACAGATGAATCACTTATCGATATATCTTTTTGAAATATCTTTTTAATGTGATGTTGATAATTTGAGATGCTTGTTGGAATTCATGACATGAGATAATTACATCCTTGACTTACTCTTTATATGGCTTGAAAATATATGTTTAAAATCTTACTTGATGAGTTGTTTTATAAGATTTTGCCTTTACATCTTGAACTTTCATGCTTATCTTGATTTGGCATATAAAGACTAAGGCATGCTTAGACGAAAAAGAATCACTTAAAAAATGCTTTTCCTATCTGATCGATATTAATGATTTCATGATATTTTGTGAATCTCGAAATTGATTTTGATGACTTGATTATGAGTTTCAAGTTAACAATTTGATTTGAATGAGTTTTATCTAAATCATAATCTTGATCTTGCAAAATTGGAATCACAAATAATATCTTTTGGTATTCATGAATTGATACTCACAATATGAAAGTATTGGTATTCAGGACTTGAATTTGATTGAAACATTGCATGCTTAAATTAATCATTCTCCTATGTTTCAAAAATTCTTTAAATGCCTTATGTGATGATTAAAAATTAATTTGCTTTATGATGAATCATGAATCATGACTTGATCTATGATATTGATATATTTTAATCATGATCCTTGGTTGTATAATTTTTTTGCTCTATTAAAAAGATTTGTCGAATAAATCATGTCCTTCTTGAATTTTCTTGATATCATGACATGATTTTGTAATATGGCTTGTATAATGATTAAAATTTTTTAGCCATTGATTTCTCCCTTCTTTTCGATAATAATAAAGGGGGAGTTAGTATACTAGCCTGCATATTTCAAAGGAAGGAAAATTTGCTAGCTCAATCATTTCATTGAAAGAACTTGCTATCATGAACACTACCAATGAATTGCAAATCTTGCAATATAAAGAGAAGCAAAGAATTGCTATCTCGAAAGAAGCAAAAAATGTAAAACTTAGAAAACTTGCAATATAATTGCTCTTGCCATACTTTGTATCAAAAATAGGTTGATATCCTTAAAAGCATCACATTAAATTTTTTAGTATCGCAATGTATCACATGTATCGCAAATTGAAAATTTTGAGACTATTATCATATCATGTTTAACAATTCATTTCTTTCATGATATGATTTCTTTGCATTGTTGTCTTGTATGTATCATGTGATGTATTGCATATAATGTGTATCATGAATGTTCTAAATGATGAATGCTTGGTATCATGATCAAAATATTGATAAATGCTATGATTTGTTACCAAAATGATGTATCATGTATGATATGCCCATAGTGATTAATTTATTTATATAATGCATGAAATAAGGATACAAATGTAATGTTTTGAAATTGTGCATATTTTAATTTGAAAACATAATGATGCACAAATAAGATTGATACTTACCTTTGTCATGATTGAAAAATTGATGTAAAGGGTCTTCCTTTCTTTTTGACAATGACAAAGGGGGAGAAAGAGTTGCTAATGTGCTATCTTGAATTGATATAAATGGTCATCTCAAAGAGAAATTAGCTAGCTTGCACAAGTCAAAAAAATGCAAAAACATGCTTACTTTCTTACACATCTAAAGAGAAGATGCAAATGTAACACTTGCCAAATTGTTTGCTTGCCTCATGTAAATGTGGACACAATCACTTCTTGTCTTGTTATAACAATTACTTTTTAATGCCCCTTGCCTTGATGACTACTAATCCTTGATGTGTTTTACTTGATGAATTATTTGGTGAGCATATATATAGTAAGGAATATTAATTGAACATTATTTTTGGATTTTCCTTGAATCTCTTTACGTTACTCATTTTCGGATTTTCCTTTATCACATTGAAATTGAATGTTTCTATAACATGCTTACTTTGAAAATCTTGTGCCTTGGTTTCCATGATGAGCATGTTGAAGATTCATACTCTCTTAATGTGTCCGAATGTATGAACTTATTAAGATTATTTTTTGGACTTTCTTGATTCATTCAATTGCTATAATGAGAATTTTACACTATTACATACCTTAATAACATGTTGGAGATTATGTGTTTTGGATACAAAAATTTTCATGATAATGAGCATGTTTTATCTTCATGATTGTATTTAAAAATCTATAGCAAAACCTTGTCCGAATGCATGAAAGTATTAAATTTTATTTTCGGTCTTCTTCATCCTAACAATTGGCATTTTGTTAGGAAACATTGTCCGAAAACATTGTCTCTTGCTAGTTTGGCATTTGCTAAAAAAGCAAAAATAATACTTCTCAAAAGAGAAGAAAGAGCTTGCTATCTTGAACATCACAAGCTTGCCTATCTTAAGAAACAAAAATTGCAAAAGTGTTATCTTGCCTATCTCAAGAAGCAAGACTTGCAACTTGCACATTGCAATAGGAAGCAAGAATCATGAGCTTACACAAGAAAGCTATCTTGCATTTGCTTTCAAATTTTTTGCTAGTTTGTGTGTAGTAAAACTTGCATATCGTAAAAATTGCTAGCTTGTAGTCTAAAAAGAAGCAACCAGTTGCTATCTCAAGATGCTAAACATGCTAAACTTGCACATTGCAAAGGAAGTAAAATTTGATAGCTTGCAACTTGCATATTTCAAGAAGCAAGAGCTGCTTTTTGAACATCTTAAAACTGCTAGCTTACATGTTCTAAAATGTTGTAAAATGTTGTGAAGAAGGACATGCTATCTTACTATCTTGCATATCTAAAACTTGATAGCTTGCATATTCTAATGTGATATAGCACTTGCTAAATTTTTGCTAGCTTGCATGATATAGCATTTGCTAAATTTTCAAGCTTACAAATTGCATGATGATAAAACTTGATATTATGTTTTTCATGTAATAAGTTGAATTCATATCTCAAACATATAGAAAGTGACACTTTTCCTTTTTGTTGATGACAAAGGGAGAGAAGTATGATCATGTTATGCATGATGACGTGTTGTAAATATTCATGATGAATATTTGCAATGACTTGAATTTGTCTTGAATTCAAGGTTCTATCAATATGGCATATTGAAAAGGGGAGTTTGGTTAAACTTCGGGGAGTTAAAGTTAACTCCAGTAGTCATCATCAAAAAGAGGGAGATTGTTGAATCTCGAATTTTGATGATGAAACTAATTGATTGTGTTTAGATGTTTAACTGTATTTTGAGTAATGCAGGTCTACTCGATCAGGATTAGATAGTTAATGTAGGAGGAATTGACGTTGCGCCGAAGGAGATCATGTTAGGATATTGGACGGCAAAACACTTTGGACGTCGGGCATCGGGCCAAGGAGAGCGGAATTGCACCAAGGATATCGGGGTTGTAGAGGTCAACCACCGATTGGGCTACAAGCTGCAAGAGAGGACGATGCACTGAAGAATCGGACGAAGCGCCAACCAATGACGTGTCGGGCAACAAAATGTCAATTCGTGTTGTAATAATTGTCTAGATCGAAGTAGAGTTTTGGCTTGTGTGTATAGGATTAACTACGATAACGATGAAGACATAAAGCAAAACAAAGTGATGGAGTCAAGTGCAAAGGATTCGTTGGGAGTTCGAGAGTCCGACGGAAGTCCGAAGGTTCATCGAGAATGCTGCCGGAACTAGCCGAGAATGAGTAGGCAGCTTGCCGAAGGGTTTTTGGAAGCTTGCCGGAAGTATGTTGGAAGTTTGCAGAGCTCGCCGAGAAAGATCGTAGCTTACCAAAGAAGCTCGTCGAAACTCGCCAAGATCAAATCGTGAAGTCTAGGAGCTTGCTAGGAGTCCGCAAAATGGTTTCCGAGAGTTTATCGAAAGACCGTCAAAAATTCGCCGGAAGAAGTTTTGACTTGCAGACTTTGTAATAGCTTAGGAAATGTCTTTAAATTCGTAGTTAGCATATTAATTAGGGTTAGGATTAGGTGTTAATCTTATAACCCAAGTAGGGGCCAATTAGGCCCAAGTTCGGACTAGTTTGGGCCAAGTTTGGAGCCCAACTAGTGAGCTAAAATAGTGTAGGTGGTGGCACCACCAGACTAGGCGGTGGTACCGCTGAACTGGGCTGTGGCACCACCCAGCACCCGAGAGTTCGGGCAGTGGCACCACCCAGAACCCGAGAGTTCCGGCGGTGGCACCACCAGAACACTATCAATGTGGAAATTGACAGGCGGTAGCACCGCCACCAACAAGCGGTGGCACCGCCAGTCACTGGTCAGTATAACATTGACAGGCAGTGGCACCGCCAGCCTTGGAAACCCAAGAGAATTTAAAATTTGGAGCCCAAATTTGAATCCTCTTGGGGCCTATAAATACCCCTCAATTTTCAACAGAGAATATAACTTTTGAGAAGCAATAGATTGAGATAAAAGCCTTAGCAAAGTCTTTAGCAAATCTTGTTTTCAATTGCTTGAGTGTTCACCTCCTTTTTTCTCGTTGAAAATTTGTAAGAGTGTGAACCACTTGTAAAAGGTTGTAAGAGGGGTATTTCTCCTTCCCCTTCAAAGTGATTCACTAGTGGAAGTTGGGAGCCTCATCGAAGAAGGCTTCGCAAGTGGACGTAGGTCATTTGACCAAACCACTATAAAATTGGCGTGTTCTCTGGTTTGCATTTACTTATTGTTATTTACCTTACTTCAAACCTTGATACGTACTTTACTTCCTTATTACTTTTGCTGCACACCTTTACGAACATGCTTTCAAGTTAAGCACTTCCGAGTTCGGTTTTTATCGTACGAAAGATTTTCCGAAACCGACATTTTAATCCGCTACACTAATTTACCCCCCCTCTCTTAGTGTCACTTTGATCCTAACAGTCTATACTTATAATAGCCTCCTCGTAGGTTTGAGGATTAATATTCTCAACATCATCTCCTCTGATATGTCCCACATATCTCTCAAGAGGATAGGATACTCTATTGGACCTAGGTAAAGTCAGAACTTGTGTGCTAGGTACCTAAATAGACTCAGGCTATCGAGTGATGCTTTAGCTAGGTTCTCCAACCTCGCTCAACTCTATCATGCTCCCACTATCTCCGCCAAGAATGTGTTCCTTCTCAAGGAACACCGCTCTTTTAGCTAGAAAAACCTTTTGATTCTCAGGATGATAGAAATAATACCCATAAGTTTTCTTGAGGTATCCTATGAACTTGCACCGCTCCATCCTCGATTCCAACTTATCGAGGTTGTATCTTTTAACATGGGCATGGCAGCCCTAAATCTTAACAACTTTAAGATCAGGCTTCTTCCCTTTCCATATCTCATATAGTGTAGACACTACCGACTTAGTTGGAATTTTGTTCAGAAGGTAAGTTGTGGTCTTTAGGGCATATCCCTAGAATGAGATGGGTAGGTCGGCGAAGCACGTCATAGACCGCATTATGTCTAATAGTATACGATTCCTCCTTTCAAATATACCATTAAGTTGATGTGTATAAGGAGGTATCCATTGGGATAGAATCCCATGGTCCTTAAGGAACTGGGTGAACTCTGTACTCAAGTACTCACCTCCTTGATCTGATCGAAGAGTCTTGATACTCTTTCCAATCTGGTTCTCCACTTCATTCTAATACTCTTTGAATTTCTCCAAGGCTTCGGACTTATACTTCATTAAGTATACATGTCTATACCTTGAGAAATCATTAGTAAAAGTAATAAAGTATGAGTAACCACCTATAGCATGAGTTGACATAGGTCCACATACATCACTATATATGAGTTCCAATAGCTCAGTGGCTCTCGCTCCAGTTCTACTAAAAAGAAAGTTGGTTAGTTTTTCATGAAAGTAAGGCTCGCAAGTTACATATGACTCATAGTTGAATAGATCTAGATATTCATCCTTTAGCAACTTTGGATCCTTCTCTCATGGATGTAACCTAGCCTACAATGTCACATATATATACTATTTACCTTATCTTGTTTCCTCTAGGACACACTTACATTCATGATAAGTGGAGTAGTGTCTAGTCTAAATAAATTATTATACAATATTCCTCTCGTGATGATCTCATCATCTAATATTATTGAACAACTATTATTCTCAAAAATAAATTTATATCCACTAACTATCAAACATAAAATAGAAATAATATTTTTAATAATAGAAGAAACAAAATAACATGCATCCAATACAATAATAGCTCCACCAGGTAGATGTAGGGTGACCTCACCAACAGCTACTGTAGCAACTTTTGCTCTATTGCCCATCTTGAGGTCCATCTCGCCTCTCACCAATTTCCTAGGTTTTGCCAAAACTTGTAATGAATTGCAAATGTGATAAACACTACTAGTATCCAATACCCATATGTTATTATAAGAGTTTGACAAATTGAGACTGATTATGAATGTATCTAAAGCTTCTCCAAGCTTCTGTTTCACCCTCTCTGCATAGTACTCTTTATAGTTTATCTTCCAATGCCCATCTTTGCCGTAGTGAAAGCACTGGTCTTTGTCCTTTGCCGGATCTTTCTTAGCAACCTTTGCTTTACTCGGTCTGCCCTTGCCCTTCTTAATGGACTTTTCTGCCTTCTTTTTCTTTCTAATCTCATTAGTATAGAGAATTAGCTTCTCTTTCTTAATAGTGTTCTCTACTTCCATCAATACATTGAGGAGCTAAGGGAGAGTCACCTCAAGCTTGTTCATATTAAAATTCATTATGAACTATGAAAAAGAATCTAATAGGGACTAAAGCACACGATCCACACATAGGTTATCCTCTAGGACCATTTCTAGACCTGTGAGTTTCTCTGTCCACTTAATCATCTTTAGGAATGATTTTGAACTGGTATCCCCTCAGTCAGCCTAGTGCGGAAGAAGCTCTTGGATATCTCATATCGCTGAGTCCTTCCCTATTTCTCAAACAGTTTATAGACATGTAGGAGAATAGATTTGGTATCCATCTTTTCATACTGTCTCTATAACTCAGGAGTCATAGAGTTCAATATGTAACACTAAGTAAGAGTGGAGTCATTTATGTACTTCACGTAGTAACCGATCTCATCCTCACTTACCCCTTCCTTGGGTGTAGGCATCATTGTATCAAGGATGTACACGATTTTCTCAACCATAAGAATAATTCTTAAATTGCAGAGCCAATCTATATAATTTGGACTAATGAGGCGGTTGACATCAAGAATGCCACATAAAGGATTTGAAAGCGATATTTTAAAGATGCAATAGAAATAAATAACATGCAGATTTTACAAAAATAAATAAATAAGATATGGACTTCTATCTTAATCTACTCCCACTATTTTTCTGACAAGTCACGCGACACCCTCAACATGTGAAACGAAAGTCTCCGGTAGACTTCTAGTGGGGATTCGGATCTAATTAGTGTTTTAGTA
>CM017196.1:28830768-28953268 GCA_004837865.1 Musa balbisiana | reverse complement strand
GTCCCTCTCGAGTAACATATGATCGGGAATATTTAGAATTTGTGTTTATAGGTGAATTGGCCTCATTATCATGATATAATTCTCATTGCATAGATTCAAAGATATCACAATATATTCATCGTCTAATATAAAGTGAGAAAATATCATAATAATAATAACAAAAAAGATTGTGTAGTGTGTCACATGTGTCATTACTCACGTGATTGGCTTATAAGGCACTTGTAACTAGCATCTTAGTCATCCAAGAAGTAAAATACTATTATGCTATCTATATTTGAAGCTGAATATGTTGTGGTAGGTATATACTGTATGTAGATAATTTGGATGAAAAATACTTTAGAAGATTATGGACATTGCTTGAAAAACATCCATATAAAATGTGATAATATTAGTATAATTTATTTAACAAAGAATTCTATTCAATACTCTAGAACTAAGTACATTGATATTAGATATTATTTTATCAGGGATCATGCAAGCAATCATGATATATCTTTAGATTTTATTGATACGAAATATCAGTTAACAAATATTTTTATTAAACCACTAAGTGAGAAATAATTCAATTTTATTAAAAGAGAATTTATGTATGTTAAATCTTTTAAATGCATGATTAAAAACCTTTTGATATTTGTTCTTTTATGATTATTTCTTTTTGCTAATAACTTAAAGGGATATTTATCCAAATGAATCATGATCTTCGCTTCTTAGTATTCATGACTTGAGATTTATTTGTTTGAATAAGATTTTTTACTATTTGTTCTCATATGATTCTTTTTTTTGCTAATGACTAATGAGGAGATTTATCCAAATAAATTATGATCTTTTGGTATTCATAACTTAAGATTTATTTTATATGACTCCTTTGTATTCATGAGTTGTATACTTCATTTGTTGATGACAAAGGGGAAGAAGAAGTAACTCGTATTTTTTTATTAATGATAAAGCAAGAGAAGTAGTGATTCATGCCTAGATTATGTGTTGAATAAAGGGACTTATGATGCTTTTATAACTTTTTATTAGTAGTGACTCATGCCTAACTTTTGTTAATATTTTTTAAAATTTGAAACTTGACTGAATATTTAGGCTTACAATGATAATATTAATAAGATCAAATTTATCTCAACTTAAATTCAAGACTACCATTGAAAAATTATTATTTTGAATAAATTTCATTATATTTTTAAGATGACATATAGATAGGAGGAGTCTTGTTAAGACCCATCATCAATTAACCTCTCGGTATACATAATTTAAACTTATCTTCGATAAAACAATATTAAGATCCTTTATGTATAATAATATCAAAGTAATTTTTATTTTTACATAACTAAAATATAGATACAAAGAGGGAGAAGTAGTACCATGATACAATGATATCACTCTCTTCTTTTTGCTGATAACAAAAAGAGAGAAATAGTAACTCATGTTTTTTTTGTTATTGATGAAGGAGGTGAAGTGTGATTCATGAACAGGGAGAGTTATGATATCTTATGTTTTTTTGTTACTATACAACTCATGTTTTATAAATGGTTAACTTATAGTTATATTTTGATTGACATTATACATTAATAATATTAAAATTTAAAATAATTATTATTATAAGTTGAAAGTTGAAACTTAATTGAATATTGATTTTTAGACTTGAATTATTGAATCATAATATCAACAAGATCAAAATTCTTTTAATTTGAATTTATTATATGCATTTAAAAGGATATATGATCATGTAAGTTCAAGTTTATCATAATTTTTTAAAATGATAAATAGACATGAGAGTTTTATTAAAACTCTATCATTAATTGGTTCTCATCAAAAAAAATGGGGAGATTGTTGAATCTCAAATTTTAATGATGAAACTAATTGATGAGTTTAATTAAACTAATATGCTTTTGAGATAAGTGACACAAGAAATACTTCGATCATGGTCTCAAACCACCGAAGGGCCACCTATTAACCAAAAGAGTCAAATGTTATGCTAGAAAATTATCAAGTCGAAGATTGATTGACATGCTAGATAACAGGCTTCATGCTATAAATTTGGGCATCGTGTCAGAAGAATCGAATATTATGCTAGAAGATTGGGTATCATGGAAAAGTCGGTATGTAATTAAAACGAGCGATATGTCGAAGGAAATGGTGATGTGTTAGAGGTTCGGAGGAAGTACCAAAAGATTGAATGACATGTCGGAAGAAAGTACAATATGTCGAAAGCTTCATAAATGTGTCAGATATATGGTTGATTTGTTATAGCCTTGATCAAGGTTATTTTAGGTCAATTTGAGTTGGTATTAGATTGAAACCATGCCAACTTATCAAGAAAGTTATTGAGCTTGAACCAAGGCAAAATTGAGCTTGTTAAAAGAATAAATCGGTGGCCTAAACTAGGCCTAGGTAATGGTACCACTAAGCTTAAGTAGTAGTACCCCTTAAGTCAACCAATAAGTACTATTTATACTTTATCGGTATTTTCAATGGTGGTATCACCTATACCAATGGTAGTACTACCTAATTCAATAGTAGTACCACCTAGGCTAGTGGTAGTACTACTAGAGCCACTTGGTTGTGGCAATAGTACTATCCAGTGCTAGTGGTAGTACTGCTCGTACCCAAAATTTTAGGGATTTAAATTTTTTGTTTCATTCTTAAAACCTTTTTGTGCCTATAAATACCAAACTCAGGCTTAGTTTATGGAGTATCTATTTTTAGCATAGTTTAAGTCTCCTCCTCCCCTTAAGTTTGGTTATAATTCTAAGTTATAGAAGGCAGAAGATCTTGTGTAAAGAGAGAATATGAAGGTTATCTCCTCAGTTTGAAAAAGGAAAAAGTTATAACAAAGTTAGTTGATCTTTGCTTATTAGAAAAAAGATCGATAATGAAAGCTGATGATCGATCTCGAGGGAAGAGAAATTAGGAGTGGACATAGGTTAAAAAGATTGAACCATTATAAATTGGTCTATCTTTTTTCACTTGCTCTTTACTTGTGACTTAGTTTTATTCTCTTTACTTGCAACTTTAACTTAATCAATTAAGTTTCCAAAATATATTGATTTATCAATTGAGTTTTAAAATTAATTAAAAATATTATTATACTAATTCATCCCCTACCTTTTTATTATTAAAATCCTAATAATATAGACACTATAAATTTCTTATTATACGCACTTGTAGCATTCATGAATCTAATGAATAGGATGTTTAAGTCATTTTTAGATAAATTTATTTTGATCTTTATTAATGATATTTTGGTATCTTCAAGAAGTAGAGCAGAGCATTAAGAATATTTGAGAATTATTTTATAAATTCTAATAGATAATAAGTTATATGTAAAGCTGAAAAAATATATATTCTGATTAGAGAATAAAGCATTCTTAGGTCATTATAGAAAGTCGTAGAAAAAAAGAAAGTTGTTGTAGAATGAAACAAACCTATTTGTGGTTCATAGATTCTTGGAAAGGATTTTCCAAGAAACTAAGTTTGAATGATTTTCCAACATTACTACACCTTTAACTCAGTTTGACATTGAAAGGAACTAAGATTCAATGATCAGATGATGATTATGAAGAAAGCTTCCAAAAAGTAAAAAAGATGACTGATATATGCTCTTATTCTTACTATACCTTGTAGTGGAGACTTTACTATATATAGTAATGCTTTAAGGGATATATTCTTATGCAACATGAGAAGAAGTATCTCACGCATGATCTTGAATTGACAGGAGTAGTCTTTGCTTTGAAAATATGGAGATATTATTTGTATAGTGATAAATGTGAGATTTATTGACCATAAAATTTTGAGGTATATTTTTACTTGGCAAGAGCTGAATTTGAGATGAGAAGATGACTTGAACTATTAAAAAAATTATGATTTAACTATAAATTATCACCCTAGTTATTACATAAATGTTATTGTTGATGCACTTAATAGAAAGAGTACAAGTAATCTTACAGCTATGATCACCACTTAAATGTGTGCTCTAGAAAACTTAAGAAAGTTGAGAGTTAAGAGTTCATTGGCATAAACTAGGGTTCAAGTTGCTAATCTTACCATTCAACTAACCTTGATCGAAAGAATTAAATAAGGTCAGGAGAATGATACTTGAAGAAAACTTGAGATGATATTGAGGCTGGATCTCTATCACAATTTAAAATTTATAAAAATGACTTTTTGATGATAGAATTTGTGTACCAAATAAGTGAAACTTGAATAGAGAAATAATGAGAGAAGCTCATAACATAGGTTATACAGTGCACCCAAGTGGGAATATAGAGATGTAAGAGAAAATTTGTAGTGGACTAATATGAAAAGGAAAATTATAAAATTTGTTTCACAATGTCTTATTTGCCCAACAAGTAAAATTTAAGCATAGGAAGTCATCTGAAAAATTAGAACTTTTGTCTATACCTCAATAGAAATGACATGATATATCTATAGATTTTGTGATATGATTACGAAAGACTTGTTCAGAAAATGATATTATTTGGCTAATTATGGATGAGCTTACCAAGTTTCTCAAGTTATATATTGAAGAAATTGTTAGGTTATATGGTGTACTAATTATCATTTTTTCATATAGAGACCTAAGATTTATTTCACACTTTTAAAAGAGTCTTCATAAGTCTTTAAGACTAATCTGAGTTTATAGTCTTTTTTCTATAAATAGATGGTCAATCAGAAGAGTTGTACAAATCCTTGAGGACATGCTTCGAGTTTGTGTTATTGATTTGAGTGGAATTTAGGATGAAAAAATCATTGATGGAGTTTGCTTATTATTATAATAGCTATCAGGCAATTATTAAGATGGCCACATTTGAAGTATTAGAAGGAAAAAAAAAATGTAAATCTCTTACATCATGTTGGGATGACATTAGTAACAATGGGAAGCACTCGAGACCGGACATAATTGAAAAAAATATTGAGAAGATCAAAGTGATTAGAGGACATCTTCTTGTAGCAAAAAGCAAATAAAAGAGTTATGTTGATGATAATGATGTGATTTGGAATTCAAAGAAACAGTTAAGACGGTATTTGGATTATGTGTATAGGACCATTTGATATTTTAGAAAGGATTGGACAAGTAACTTATAAATTAGTCTTACCACTTGCACTGGTTGGAATTCATGATGTATTTCAGGTGTTAATATTGAGCAAATATATCCATAATCCAGATCGTATAATGGAGATTGAACTAATTTAGTTGAAAAAAATGAGAAACCTATTTGCATCATTGATTTTAAGACAAAGAATAATACCATATGTATAAAAGTTCAATAGAGTAATCATAGCAAAAGAGAAGAAGTGTGACTTGGAAGCTTGAGAGACTATGAAGACCAACTATCCTAAATTATTTTATTATTTAAGTACGTCAAGTTCAGAAGATTAAGCTTTTTTTTTTTTTTTAGGGGAGAAGAATGTAATACGCATGTAAGTAAGATTCCAACATAGGGGCATATTTAAAAATTCAGGGTATTAGAGAGAGTATTCAATGTGTAATCTCTTTTTATCTTTCAAAAGAGCATCTTCTTTCGTTGCATGAAAAGAGATTGTCTCTTGGGGAAACTCCATGTGAAGAGGAAGACTTTATCTCCAAGACCAATACTCAATAGGAAATCAAGATCGTATCAAAGAATAGGTATGGATTATGATCTTCCTAATGATTTCTTCATCAAAATGTTTAGATTATAAGAGAAAAGAATCTTATATCTGTGTATTTTAAGCCTATTAACTTGGGTTCAAATCTTGATTAAAGTCTAATTGAAATCAGTTAGTCAAACAAGAACTGGAATTAAAAGTGGGCTTAGTTTTGATTCTAAATTTAAAAGTGAAGCCGAAACTGTTGGTTGTGGAACCAACAGTTATTTATATAAAAAGAGTAAATTTGACAGAGAAGAAAAAAGAGCAAAAAAGAAAAATTGAAAAATAAAGGTAAGTGATCTTAAGGATCTCATTTTTATATTAAAAAAAGGGTTCATTTAAAATTTAAAAGATTACATGCATGTACTTTTTTAAAAAAAATTTCTGTCATTCCCCACCAATCAGAAAGTAGATAGGACTATAGATCAATTAATCTTAAATTATTGAATGTGATATGGTCTTAAAAAAATAAATGATTAATATTGAGGTAAGAAAGAAAGGATTATGATTCTTCATTGTATTTATTTATATTATTTGAATGATTTAGGAGAAGAAGAAGAAGAAGGGTCTTGATCACTATATCAGTTCTAATAGTTTATGATCAAGGCATCCAATGACTCTATCTAGTTAGATTTCAAAACTAATAATATGTTTATGTGTGTAACTATTATGTTATGTGATTTGGAAGTATCATATGAGTTTTATTATAATTGTTGAAATATCTCTTTTAATATTGTATTCATTTAAAATGAAAAGAACATTTATTATTGTAGTTTCAAATGTTATATTATTCATCATATTGAAATGAAAACCAAAGACTAATTCACTAGAAGGACACGTTGATATGTTATTTTTAATACCTTTGTATTATTTAGTTAGTTTGATTATGATATGGACCCTATCAATAGGATTATATATTGATCATAAATTTAAATGTTAGTTTCTTCTGTACTATGAAGGTTAAGGTTTTAGGCATTCTCATGGGAACACAACATGACCATAGTTATGATTATTTATGAATTTACATGTGGATTTTTAACTATATTTATATTGACTCAAGATTAATTAATGATAAGCTTTGGTTAAAATAGTTTATCCACTTATGTTTTTATTATGAAAAGGTATCCAATGAAACCAGTTATGATTTGGTAGGAATATATATATATATATATATATATATATATATATATATATATATATATATATATATATATATATATATATATATATATATATATAGTATATATATATATGTATATGTATATATATATATATATATATATATATATATGTATATATATATAATATATATATGTATATATATATATATATATATATATATATATGTATATATATTATATATATATGTATATATATATATATATGTATATATATATATATATGTATATATATATATATATATATATATATGTATATATATATATATGTATATATACATATATATATATATCTATATATATATATATATATATGTATATATACATATATATATATATGTATATATATATATATATATATGTATATATATATATGTATATATATATATATGTATATATACATATATATATATATCTATATATATATATATATATCTATATATGTATATATACATATATATATATATATACATATATATATATATACATATATATATATAGTATATATATATATATATATACATACATATATATATATACATATATATATATATACATACATATATATATATATATCTATATATATATATCTATATATATATATATAGTATATATATATATACATACATATATATATATATACATACATATATATATATATACATACATATATATATATATATATATATATATACATATATATATATATATACATATATATATATATATACATACATATAGGTTGTACAGTTTTTACAATATATTCTTTTGTGTTTAGCTTTTCAGTATATGAGTTCTAGTATTTATTGAACTACAGCTACTCATATTATTAAAAAAATTTAGATCACAAGGAGTAGATTAGATTTGATTCATCTTGAAAAATAATTATATTATTTTAATATTTCAAACTTCTAAAACTTATGATGTAATGAACTTTTGGTTGGATGTCATTTAGTGAATTTATTTTGTATCTCGAAGAAATGAGACACAAAGAAATCAATGTAATATTTTCCTAGGCTATTTTCATATATGAATCATCTAAATCTGATCGTATGAACATGAAGTGAAATACTAGCTGATTTATGATGTATAATGGTTTTAGGGATGTCTAATGGGAAGGGCACCTAACACATTTTCCACTAAATATAATGTTTTCCTTGGAAATAATTTCAAGGGCCCCCTCAATCTAAGTTGTCCACCACTCAACATTAATTGTCGGGTTTGTGCTTAATTTCATCCTTTCATGTCAAATGGTTAACCATCTAATATAGACTACATTCAAGTGAACATTGTGCTTGTCCAACTGTAAAATGTTCTCAAGTTAAAATTCTTGATGTCACACAGATCATAATTGACTTAACAGGAAGGTACCATTGTGCTCCAATAAAGAAGTCACATCAATTATATGTACCTTTGCACCATATCCACATGTGCATTTTAGGCTGTATCACTCTCTTCTATGGACCACATGAGTTTTATGAAAAGAATAAATTGGTTTTGGAATTAAAAATGATGATCATAATAATAATAATAATAAAAGTGAGATACGCAGTAGAGGGATCTACTTCTCTAATTGTGTAGCTTGAGATTTGATCTACTTGAAGAGAGTTTAAACATAAAATAGTATGAACATTCATGTAATTTGGTTGGTCAATTCATACTCTAATGCATCAATTTTTTGAATGTGAAGTTTTTCATATATTTCGTGAAGAAAATATTGTTACAAATTGGTTGGTCTTTTTTATTCAGATCATTAATTCTTTTTGCTTTTGGAGGGAGGGTTGACCTCTCAATCCTATTTTTGGTTCACTAAAGTAAATAGTTGTACTCGCTTACGTTCTATCTTACTTAATTCAGTTTTTTTTATAAAATATGGAAATAAAAAATATATAATTATTCTTCCACAAAGAGGTAGGCATTTGATGTATGAATAGAAAAAATCCTACCCGTCAAATTGAGTTGTAAATGATATCTTACAAGTAAAAAAGATAAAGAATATATGAATAAAATGTCTTATGATTCAGTAGTTAGTAGTTTAATGTATGTCGATATACATAAAACCATATATTAGTCATGTGATTAATATAGTTAATCGATTTTTCTCTAGAAAAGTAATAGTTAAATGAATTTTTAGGTATCTTAGAGATACTTCTAGATTGTGTTTATATTTTGACATTTAAGAAAAACATGTGTTATTTGATTTTAGAAAAGTCTATGTGTGGTTATTTGATATCATTTTCAATGGAGCAGTGTCTTAGAAATCAAAAATATAAAAAAAATATATTACTTTATCTTCGAATGAGATTGAGTATATAACTATAATAGAAACTTGTAAAGAATTCTAATGGATGAAAAATACCTTGAATTTTTTGAAATTCAAGATAAAAAATTTATTTTATATTATAACAATTAATTTGCTAATAATCTCCATAAAAATCTAACTTTTCATTCTAAATCTAAACATATTGATGTCAAATTCGAGATATATTAAAAATGAAATAATTGCATATTGAAAAAATCCATATTGATAAGAACAAATCAAATATGATGATTAAATCATTGCCTTCAAAAAATTTATTACTTTAGAAAGATAACAAACATGAAAGAACCCTTCACATGGGCATGAGAGAGAGAGATTTGTTGGGTGGTCCCACTCAAGACTTAAGTTGTGAGGCCTGGGGTTAATTAAAATCTCTAACCCTAACCTTTATTTATATGGGATAGATGAGAAAAATAAAAAAGATGATTATCATATATAGGGAAAAAAAAGATGCTTTCATCTTGGGAGAAGAAAGATTTATTGATTGGTAAGTGAAATTAGTTTCAATTATTATGATTTTATGTTATCTTGATTTAGACACCATGATCTCTATCTCTCAGATTTTATTTTTCTACTTAATTTTTCTCCTTAGTTTCTTAAGACTCATATGAGTGCTTATTTGTGACATAATATTTGATATCCTTTAGTTAATGTAGAGAGAGTGAACTTTGTAATCTCATTATTCTATAGTGAAAAATTGATCTGGTTTCCTTGTATTTTTTTTTTCCTTTATTATAATAAAGAGTTTTTCCAAGTAAATCTTATCTCATGATTTACTTAGTATTTTATTATTGATCTGATTAACCTGCACTATTAAATCATTTATAATATAATTTTATACTAAATTATATATTTAATTTATATTAAAAAAGAAGATTATGATTAGTGACTCTATCTAACCTTTTTATTTTTGACAATATTAAATTGTAGCATTCATTACCTTGGCTACCTTGTCATGCTGTGTTATAGGAAGATTGAGAAAGGGAATTGTTTTCAGATAAGCTATTTATCGCTAATCTCTACAACTTGATCAACCTTTAGCCACAGAAATACTTGTCACTTACACTAAAATTCCTTTGCTAAATTTTTGCATGTATTTCTTCAGCATAGCTATCTGACTTAGTCTACTCTGGATTAATGTTTGGATTGGTGCATCAATTAGTCGGACTGCAAGCTGGATATAAAATAATTTTAAGAAGTAATTATACTTATATCATAAACAAGAGAGATTACAGATATTTTTATAATAAAAAATATTTGTGAAATGTCTCTTCGGTATAGAATAAATTCAAAAAATTTGATTACTAGAAAAATAAAAAAATTAAACTACAATGAGTTGACTGATAAAAAAAATAGATCGGAACATGATATATTATGATAAAAGAACTAAAAATGGTTGTGAAAGAAAACAAAGGAGAATTATTGTAAAAAAAAAAGAGGTATTTCAAGAAATAAACATATGACAAAAAATGGAAAAAAAAAAATAAAAATGGCAATAACAAATGATAATGTAAAAATAACCCTAAAAAATGAATCTCTATATTTAAAGGTGTCACAATTAATATTAATAAAAAATAGTCTAATAAAGGATTGAATTTCTGATTTATTATTTTTTTCAATCCGGTTTTAATAACTATGATTTAAAGCATGTTCAAAACTCATACACTTCACCTGCTTAAGCCATAATCGAAACCTACGAAAATATCAGATAGAAAAAATGTGTGCTGCATTTCTCCAAAACGAAAAATTTCATGATCTCCTAAGTGATGTTTACAAGGAAACAACACTTGAATAGGGCAATCAACGCAAAGAGAAAATTGAAACATACGAAAATAACAGATAGAAAAAATGTCTGCTGTATTTCTCCAAAACTAAAAATTTCATGACCTAGCTAGATCTAACCACTCCTCTCATTATTGGGATGAAAATTCTATTTTAATGGTTGCATTAAATGATAAATCAATGATATAATTTAAAAAAAAACACACACACACACACAAGCACGTGAGGAGATCCATCCGGAGTCAAACGGGAAAGCAAACTGTAATATTTCAAGTTCAACTTACCAACAATAACTTAGATGGAGATTCCTTCTTGGGTTTTACCAAAGACATGACGACGTAGGAAAACGTAACACATTAAGTGATGGTCAAATGCTGCCTTCCTTCTTAAACCTCTAAAACATCTATTAACTTAATCATTATCCTCGGAGACCCCATGAAGATTAGTTGACATTGATTGCTCACTTTATGACAATCTCTTATCCATGGCGTGAATGTAGAGCCATTGTCTTTAAGTACTCGATGACAAGATCTCGTTTCTCGATCTTTTGTTTGTGGCCTTCGGGCCTTAATTAATTCCAAGCAATTCGAGTAGTACCATCACAGAGAAATAAGCTTCCAGTGTCGTGTCATTGATTCTATGGAAGCCTACATGGTTGCATTTTCTAAGGCTGTGGTTGTGGTGTCTTTGTACCATTGGGATCCTATATTTACATGGATAGTTGTTGGGATCTACGAAAGGGAAGATTTCATTGATATAAAAGGAGACATATGTTACCACAGTGTTCTTCTGTATTAAAATGTCAAGTGAAGGAAAACTTTGTTGTCAAGTAAGAAGACACTAGAAGAGAGAGAGAGAGAGAGAGAGAGAGGAGTTTTGTATAGTTTTAGTGCAGATACTGTAGGAATTGAGAATGTAGGTTGGAGTTACTTTTTGGCCTTCCTAGCTTAGGCTAATGAAGAAATAGACCCACATGATTCCATGGCGCAAAGCTCGTGAAGACCAAATAGACACTGAAACCAGGGAGCAAAGTGAGGCTACTTCGAGTATTAAAAAGCTTTAGGTCCTTCTTCTGGAAGCGACACTCTCTTACTACTTGTATTGGCAGCTGGGCATTGTTACAGGAATTCAGACATGCTGGATAGGAACTCAGGGAGTTTAATTAAGGATACAAGCTAAAAGGAGACATTGTACATGTCCTACTTATTTTTTTCTGAATACTTAGTGATTATTGAAAATCAAGTTTTGATTTGTAAATCTAGACCTCTTATTTTTATTTCATTTGGTTGTCATCGTAACAAAATTTATTTTTGAACTAAAATTTTTTTAAAAAAATTTGCATATATTTCTCGAAGGGAATCGAATCGGATAACAATTGAACTGTGTTTACGTTTGAGATTCTCTATTTAATGACATGGACTTTCTAGTTCACTCGCTATACGATTTTTATTTTTTTTACGAAAAAGAAAAAGTAGAATAAGTAATGAAAGCAAAAAAGTTATAAGGAGATAGGATTAGATAATAGGAATAAGCAAATACAAAGATAAATGGCACCTACAAAAGCAATGCTTATGTTACTATTTTTTTAATATTAGTCAACATTGCATCATCCTTCTTTAGTATGACTTTTGAGTTTAATTCACTCATTATTTATCAGAAAAGATACACAGTCCATGTGTGACATTAGAATGAGCTTACTTACATACAGAAGTGTTCTCCTTGCATCTTTTGTCTTGCGTCACACACATCAAGTAGAAGGTATGCATGTAATGGGAGCTAATGTAAGGGGAAAAGGAACCAAAGAGAGGCTTCATCATTTCGTCAGGTATTTCGATGAATTTATATCTTAAGCAGTACATTATTGTACTCCATATGAAAAGATTCTAATAGGCAAACTCCAGCCATAAAAGCTACGACAAGTTGTCTGAACTATGAATGCCACCAACAGATATCAGTGATTGTTTTTCTACTATCATATTCAAAATCTCTCCTTCACAATCTTTTTTCTGACTGCATTATTCAATGAAAGTTACGGAGGATTTTAATATATTGCACTTTTGATAACAAGTCTAAGAAGCCAATGGTTGTTTTTCCCGATATGACCAAAATCTTAACTTTAGGATCTGATGTTGGACGTGTGACAATGCGTGTCTCCAATTTCCTAACTAACGTATACGTACATGGTTGTGAACAATAAATTTGAGAATCTGCAAACCGCTGCAATCAGTGCTGCAGTTTGGGAGGTCAAACAGCAAAAGTTCAATGGAGAAGAAAACCCAATAAGGAGCAGTGTCAACAACATAACATGTCTTTCACCTGTGTTGTTGGCCACTAGTGTGCTTGGTTGAAACATGCCAACAAGTAAAATCCTTGTGTACGAAAAAGTTTCACTTTACTGATGGAGAATTCAACAAAAAGAAAAGGTGGAAGTCAACCAAATCCCAATATCCATATCACTTACCCACTGAAGTGTCATTTTCTTGGACATAGTAACCTGAACAAACCAAGAGCCGACCAACCTTTCTAGCTCCATATCATCTACTTTTTTCTATTACCTCCGTATCTTTTTACCTACTATGAAATCACTGCACACAAGTGTTCGCTATAACACCATCGTTCCAGACAAATTCCTCTACATCATACCCAAATGAACAGACCTCTTATTCCAGAGAAATTCCCACAGGTACATCTCTCTCTCCCACATCATTCTCCACAGCAGTAAGAGAGGAGCTCCAGCTGAAGGAGGGAGGGAGAAGGAGCAGGAATGGAACTTTTTCCAGCGCAGCCAGATTTATCTCTTCAGATCAGCCCATCAAACACCACACCAGCATCAGGTTGGAGAAGGCATGATGAGAATATGGAATTAGGGTTTTGGAGGAGATCACTGGACTCCACCAACAACAGCAACAACAAGAGCAGCACCATCCCTTGCACAGCGAAGGCCGACGATACCACTTTCGATCTCTCCTTGGGAATCCCAAGTGCTACAGTCTCCAGCAACACAAGGGATAGCCTGCCCCTCCGTTCCTTATACCCTCACCACCACTTCCACTACCACCACCACCACCCACTGCCACAGGAAGGGTATCACTCAGAACTTAGCTTGTTGAAACCCATAAGGGGGATCCCAATCTACCAAAACCCTCCTTCCTTTCCTTTAGACCCCCCACATCAACCGCAGAACATGTATGACTCCTCTTCCACCTCTAGTTTCACTCCCTTTGCCACAGCACCAGGCATGTCGAGATCGAGATATTCGCCCTCGAGATTCCCAGCCAAAAGGGTCATGAGATCACCGAGAATGCGCTGGACTACAACGCTTCATGCTCGCTTTGTCCATGCTGTGGAGTTGTTGGGAGGCCATGAGAGTATGTTTTGCTTCTCATTTTGTTGTGTAAATTATTTGTTGTTTTGGGATATGGAAACAATTCAGAGGGGCGAACAGATCTTTACCTTTCTGCTATGTCTGTGTTCTATTCTTGGAGTTTAGGAGCCACACCCAAGTCTGTTCTGGAGCTCATGGATGTAAAAGATCTCACCTTAGCTCATGTGAAATCTCACTTGCAGGTGAGTAAAAATTCTGACTTCGTAGCATCTGTCGGCTAAAGTAGGCTTCTGAATCTGCTCTTCCCAGAAATTTTTATTCATCTCGTACTTTTCCTGAGATTTCAGGATGTCTCAGCATTTTTTTTTCTTTAATATTTTTCATTTTTTTGCTAATATTTTTGGTTCTTATCTGAGTGTTGTTTTTTTTTTTTTGGTTTCATTTCTAGCTTTAGTAATGTGGAATCTCATCCTGCCATCTCTCTCTCTCTCTCTCTCTCTCTCTCTCTCTGTATGTGGCGGGATAGGACTGTGGCAACTTTCGCATATGAAGCAGAAACCATGCTACTACAGAGAAAGAAAGGATGAGATTAACACATGACAAAATAAAAAAGTACTCGAGCTTTAGCAGTGACAAAGATGGAGTATAATGAACATTAAGCTCCGAGATTTTTGTTCTCAAAAAT
This sequence comes from Musa balbisiana, assembly GCA_004837865.1. Lineage (NCBI taxonomy): Eukaryota > Viridiplantae > Streptophyta > Magnoliopsida > Zingiberales > Musaceae > Musa > Musa balbisiana. Next base: position 28,938,344 of record CM017196.1, on the reverse strand, counting down.
CCAACATACCTAACTGCTAAATTATATTGCATCTGTCTTTAAATACATAATTTTTTAGATCAATGGCTCAAGGACTAGAGGGACAGGAAGCTTAAGTTGGCCTTTTCTTTCTCAACTTAATAATGATTTAAATGTTAGCTAATGATCATACGATGACTGCAGATGTATCGGACTGTGAAGAACACAGACAGACCAACAATTTCTTCAGGTGACAGATATCTTGTCTCTCTCACTGCGTCATACAACGCCACTATATTTTCAAGTGTAGAACACAGTACTGTTCTTAGGTTTATTATTACATTTTGTTATAGGCCAATCTGAAGGATGTGAGAACGGGTCGAATGGAGAGATGTATGATGATAATTTGTTAGATAATACAAACATTCCACATAGATTGGGATCATCCATGCAACATCAGTGGCCAGCCACACATCCTTACGCACATCATATCCGTCCATGGAGCAATTCTTTGAGGTTCTGATAAGTTAATCTGATCAATGTCTTGCATACTTATTTGTTAAACAGTATTTCTTTTCACATAGGTAGTTATACTAATTCATTTCGCTCTCAGTATTTTTGTGCTGAAGAACAGTTTATGCATTGGTAATGACACATGCACCAAAGAGGAGACTTTTTGAGTGTATTAATTTCAGTACATGATATGATTTATAGCCCATTTGTTTCACCATTTATCTTCACCAGATTTAAGTACAAAATACTGACTTTTAATTAGTCATTATCATATAATGGGTGACATATAACTTCAGGTTTCAATTTATCTAATTTTTTTTTTCCTTTGCTGCATAATTTATTGTAGCCTGAAATAAATATTCACGGAACAATAATAGGATTAAATGACAACTCGCAGTATTTTTGAAGTAGGATAACATTTTATCCAGTGTTTGGTTTGGCACGTGTAATAGACTTGCATGCATCTGACATTTTCAAACTAATTGCACTTGATCCAATTTCCTTACATTCCTCTACTTGAAGTAATAGCACGCCATGATATTGTGGACGCTGATTAGATAGAAGTTTGAAATCTGAAAGGTCTCTATAAATGACATGCTGCTTAAAGCTGACAAGGCATACAAAAGTTTGTGCGACTCATAAGGGGGGGTAATAGCTTTCCACGGTTTAACTTGGCATCAACCAAGAATAAGATGTGATCAGGATATAGGAGGTTCGATTGTCTCCTATTAGCTATAACCTGTTGTTATTTGTGTTTTATTAGCTAACGAGAGATATTAACCAGATCAAAGCTGAGAATGTAATCATTAGGTAATTGGTTCTTGGTGAAGTCGGGTAAACAATGATATGGCTAACAGAGTATGTGTCATTTTCCTCCTTCCACCATCAAGTCTTGTGGACTCTTTAGCCGTATGAAAGCATCCCTTTCACTCCTTTAAATTTCCACTATTCTTCTATTACACAATTGCTGGGAGAAAAGGCAGCATATGGCTTTGTTCCATTCGTCCAGGATCATGGTGAACACTTGAACTTTCATGATGATGTTATGATCCCTTTTTTTACTATTGTTGAGGACCCTAAAGTGACCAACCCCATTATATTCCAAGACACAGGTTCATCTGAAATAACTGTTCCAAAAGTACAAATCATACCGGGAGGGTTTTTCGTAGCTTTCTTAGTCCTGCAAATGATCCTCCTTTTCATGCAAATATTTTGATGAAAAAAGTCATGCATTTGAAGCTTCCTTGCAGCTTCTTTCTGTATCTAATTGAAGTCATACTCTTAATGCCTACATTTTCGTTTTTTCTTTTTTTTTTTACTTACTGATTTATTCTTTATCATGGTGGCTTTTTGCAGCAAGGAAGGCTGTTCCAGTGGCGTACCTAGTGAATCCCCCACAGAAAGGATGCAATCGCTTAAGGTATCAACTTAGCATTTCACTAGAAGCTACTACTCGAACTATTTGGAGTAAATGAATATTTAAGAACATTCAAGCTTCTTATGGTGCTAAAAAAGATGACTGATGGATACAATGAAGATGATATCATGGAGTGAACTGATGCCAAGCTCTTTTGATTTCTTTCTTCAGAAGGACCTGCAACCGAAAAGTTTCGAAATGTATTTAGATTTGAACTCATCATGCCTGTCGGAGACATTGAACTCCAGCAAACCCAATCTTGAGTTCAAGTTGGGTAGGCCATACTAACTTTGAGGACATCAAGAATCCATTGCCAAATAAAGAGTTCAAAAGAAAGGAGAAAAGAAAAGAAAAAAAAAAGGTGGGGGTGGAAGAGACAAGGAGACAATTGAGGCAAGTGACAAGCAAAAGGGGAGAGGGAGTGTATGCCCATGTCTATGTGAGATCAGATTAGATATGGAGTTTTATGGCTCGAGGATGCATGATGGAGTGGCTGAGGACATCTTTTGCTTTCATAAAGGGAGAAAGACCACAGTTGCTTCATTCCTGTGCATGTGCACGTGCTTCTCTTTGTATTCTCCCAAGAAAAGTAAAAAGGGCATGCATGCAGCCATGTAACTGAGCATCTAACATATGATTGACAGAGTGCTTCATTGCTTTATTGTCCCTCACTAAATTCTTAGGATGAGAATGTGTTTTGTTGATGAATGCACATTGCAGATTTCTTCGATGTGAAGTTAATAATATGATGCTTTACTTTCAATTACGAAATACACCAGTGTGGTTATCATATTTATCCTTGTCAAAAGTCCCATGTCTTAGAGTTGAAATCATATATACTTTCACATTCCTCCATGATGACTATGGCTTTTTTTTCTCTTTTCTTTTTTTGTAACAAAATACTTGCAGCTACTCTAATCTAATCAGCAGACTCGTTTTGTTTTTGGAATTTTTGAGACCACCTAAAATTATATTTTTTCTACGTGGAGGAGACTTTTTTGACCACATTGCACATATTATTTATGCGCCCACTGGCTCTGCCCAGGAAAGACATGAAATCTTAAACCCTATGGATGGTCTCAGTCCATAAGAATTTGCATCACATGTATAGAGAGAGAGGCAGCAAAGTTAGATTTGGCTTTTGTTCATGTGGTTCTGCTCTCCCATGCAGCCTTGTCTTTCATATCATTGGCTTCCAGCAATTATTTCGGCTTTTTTTTTTTAATCACTTTACCATGCCCTTTGCTTGTATATTTCTCCACTTTCACTACGTTGACATGGATTGCAAAGTCAACAATCTTATTCACGTAACAATTATCCTTACTATTCCAATATATACTACTTTATACTCAGGGTTTAGCTTTCAGCTCAGCTTTGTGCCATTGACTTACAGATTTTGGCGGTGAAATATTTAACAAAGTCAACACAGGTACAACTCTTCCTTTCTTTAACAGTTGTTCAACACCTTGACCTATCTGGAACTATAACTGCTACTGTAGGCTACATGGTCTAATAAGTACCTCACTGTCATCAGGTTAGCATCAAAGAGAGTGGGTTAGAGCCAAGAGAGCTTAGTCTTCTTCGTTCTCTGAGTTTCAAAGTCATTAGAAAATTCTCAAGCAAATGGCAAAACCTAAAGCATTCACATATGCCTGTCGATGACGGACAAACCGCATGCATACAACTGGTTTCATCACTACATATCTTGGTGCAAGTCCATTGTGTGCTTAGCAACTCACAGTGATATGGGCAGGAAGCGCAACCACCAGCATCGAAGCAGAAAAATTACTCGGATAAGAAGTAAACAAAGCTGCCTCCTTTGATCTTTTAGGCCAGCTTGATGATAAAAGACTAGGTTTCAGAGGTTTATGGTACATCAACATTTGTAGCTTTAAAGACTCTCTCTACTATCTTTATTATTATTATTATTATTATTTTTCTTTTGGCCCTTTTCCTGACAGTGACACTGACCTAAAAGCAAAGTGAAAACCTTTTTCTTTTTCTCTCAGACCTGTAACCTGCAGAGGTCAAATTATAATAGAATGATTACCACATGATGATATCTGCAGTTTTTTTCGTGGAATTCCAAAGTTCTTTTTCTTCTCTTCAATTCCTTCTTCCTCCCCCTCTTTCTTCGCTGGCAACAGAGACACAGAGGTGAGGGCAGCGTATGGTCCTCTCTTGGTCAGACCCTGTCTGCTGCCAAATGACACCAGTGAGGTGACGCCTCCTCGATGCCTTGTCGCTGCCACCTTCCTACGACTCTCATACACCACTGTGCTCATTTACTGTGTTACCTTTTTACTCATCTCTCTCTCTCTCTTCCCTCTTATACCTCTCTCTGTCTCTGTTGTGGTGGTGGCCCCAAATCAACCTAGATAGGCTCTATGGTCAACACTGGAGATGGTAGCCTGTTCATGTTGCAGGTGATCTCCTTGTCCCGGAGTGGTGTTCCTTTTGTGGTCAGAGGTCAAAGGCTCGTTGCTCAAGTATCTTCATGCATGGTTTTGGGAACGCAGATCGTGGCTGCGGTTGCTGACAGTGAGAAATCAAAGAAGAGGAAACTTAGTGATAACAAGTCACTTTTTTTCCTTTTTCTTCTTTGCAATTAGAACCCAACCCAATTCAGCCGACTAACTTTGAATTGTCCACATGAGATCAAGTAAAAAGCTAGCCTTCTTCTTGTTTGTAAGTTCTGATTAAAATTGGATCTCTCGAAGAAAAAACAGATTTTAGTCCTGAAGAAGCTTAGGGACCAACTGAGTTGACCAGAAATAAGCATTAACCTGCAGTTCTGTGAGCCTTCAATGCAGCAAACTAACCACATTAATGATTTCTATTGTCTCTTGCAAACCCAGAAAGCACACACACAATCAAAGTTGACAGTCGAGGCAAAGTCTGAATGAATCTGAAGTTTACATTGAAAGCAGTAATAAATATAGGATACATGTCTTCAGAAGATATGATCAGTAGGGAGAACAGAGAAAGAGTATCCCTACTTGCATCCTTTGGTACTTCCACTAAGAGACAAAGGAAGAAATCGGATCGGAAACGAAAAGTAAGAGGAAGAAAGCATGGAAAGGGACGTATGAGGAAGGAGAGGCACAGGGCAGCCCTTCGTGCGGTGGAGTAAGAGCTCGGGCATCGAGGGAGGGAGGGAGGGAGGGAGGAAATGATGTAGCACCCCATTCCTTTATGATTGGGAGCTGCCGGGTGCAGGCATAAGTTGGCAGGCACCTCCTGCTCCTCCTCCTCCTCCATCGCCGCCGCGGCGGCGTCGCTTCGCTGCCACTAAGAGTCTTATCTTTTTCTCTATCCATCTCATGCACAGAGAAAGGAGATATGACTGTCAAAGAATGCAATATTTTTTTGTGAATTAGATACATATATTTTACTTGCACAGTTTGGAATAGCATATTTGTCATTATAAATTGTAATATAAGAAACGTATATACATACATCTTTCTAATCTTTTGTTTTTTGGGCACATGCTACTGCTATTAAAATCTATCTCAAAGATTTGAGGTTAGTCATTTGCATACGTCTTTCTAAATGTCTTTCTTCTTCTTTTCTTTTGGCATATGCTACTGCTATTAAAATTTGACGTTAATCATTTGGACTGGGGTTAATAATAGTTCATTTAAATTAAAGAATTTATGTATGTAAATATTAAAAAAGGATGAGCCCAAAAGTTAACAGTGTGGCCCAAAAAGGGATCTTTTTGGCCCAGCCTGTTAAGGGCTTGGTAGTTAACGACCTTTATATTAGCCACTCTTCCAACCTTTGAACTCCCACGAAAGCAGAGCAAACACCGAGCTTCGCTTCCCAACCCTCTCCCTTCCTCGCCTCACCTCCTCTCCCACCCTCCTATCCCCGATTCCTTCCCTGAGCCGTCAAGTGCGTTCTCCACCGCGAGCCCGAGCTCTCGGCGTTCTCTCCTCCCGCTTTGGCAGCCTCCGTGTTAGACCGAATAGCTCTGACACTCCTTTTTGCAGGGACCACGCTAACCAGTTCTCCCTCAGCCACGTCATCGCTTGGTTCCGCGACATGAGGCGTCCGCCGCTTGGCCGCGAGCAATTTCACCTGCCTCTTGAAGTCCTGCGGCTGCCGCTTGATTCTCTGGCGAGGCAGGAAGATTCACTCGCAGGTTGATCACCGATGGCTTCGCATCCATGGTGTTTGCCATGATCGTCGTCGTGAACGTGTACGCGAAATGCCTCTGGATCGAGGAACATGTTTGTTAGAATGCCTGAGAAGGACTTGATGGCGTGGAATACCATGGTTTTCGGGTATGTACAGCATGGGGTGACGGAGAGGGCTTTGGAGACGGTGTTAAGATTGCGAAGGATGGACACACGCCATGTTGGGCGCTTATACCATATGACTATTGACTAACATTTATGCAATAACTTCAATGTTGAAGGTTTAAAGAATTGAACGAATAAGATAGAAAGATAAAAATTATAAAAATAATTATAAAATATAATTACATAATTCGTTTAGATAATGAGCTCTTGATAGCTATTTATATACGGATTTCTTTCATCTGCTCAGATATTTCCTCAATTGCTTAGAGATTTTCTCAACTGCGTTGAGGAAATCTTATCTGCTATCATGCCCCCATAAGATTGAGCTTCTATCAAGGATGTCGATCTTGGACCGATGAGATGAAAATAGTTTGCAAGCGAGAGACTTTGTGAGTGAGTCTGCTAGTTGATCAGTCATATGTACGTGAGAAACACGGAGTTGATATATGACAACTTGATCTCGCACGAAGTGGAAGTCGATGGCAATGTGTTTCATGCGGGAATGGAACACTGGATTGGAACATAAGTAGGTAGCTCCAACATTATCACAATATATTGTAGGAGTAACTGTGGAGTTGATATTGAGTTCCTTGAGCAGATTTGTGACCTAATTGAGTTCAACAGCAACAGTGGCGATGGCACAGTATTCAACTTCAGTTGTAGATCGTGCAACCATCTTTTGTTTTTTAGAACTCCAATTGATTGAAGTTGCTCCAAGGAAGACAATGTACTCTGACGTGGATGCTCTATCATCAAAGTTCTCTACCTAATCAGCATCAGCAAAGGTATAAAGATGAAGTGAAGCATTTTTGCGAAGAAAAATGCCACGATTAAGAGTTCCTTTAAGATACCGCAAAATTCGTTTGACCGCAGACCAATGCATAGTAGATGGTCGATGCATGAATTATGATAATTTATTGACGGCAAATGAGATATATGGATGGGTGAGAGCCAAGTACTATAAGGAGCCAAGGACTTTTCGATATTGAGATAAATCTGTAGTAGGGTTCCATCGCATAACTTAAGTGATTCACTGGTAGAGAGAGGAGTTGTAACCTCTTTCGCATCTTGCATATTTGTCTTTGATAATAAATCTTGAATATATTTTCTTTGTGATAGGAAAAGACCTGAAAATGTAAATGTTGCTTCCACTCCCAAAAAGTAGTTTAAGGTTCTAGATCTTTGAGGGAGAATCGATCGGCCAAGTGCTTTAGAAATGCCTGAGTCTTCAAAGGATTATTGCCTGTGACAATGATATCATCCACATACACTAAAAGATATATTGTGCTTCCATTGTGCTGGCAAATGAATAACGAGGTATCAGACTTGGAATTGATGAAGCCAATTGAGGTAAAAAATGAGCCAAGCTCGATATACCAAGCCCTTGGAGCTTGACGAAGTCCATAAATAGCTTTTTGAAGTTTGCAGACATGCCTCGGATACTGAGGATAAACGAAATCAGGAGGTTGCTGCATAAAGATATTTTCAATAAACGACCCTTGTAAAAAGGCATTGTTAATATCCAATTGGCGTATGTGCCAGCCTTTTGAGATGGCCAAACTCAGGATAAGACGGATTGTTGTGGGTTTAACAATGGGACTAAATGTCTTTGTGAAGTCGACACCAGGTCATTGATGAAACCCTTTGGCGACTAAACGTGCTTTATATATGGCAACGGATCCGTTTGGGTTTCGCTTAATTTGAAAGACCCACTTACACCCAATGATATTTTGTGTGTGATGAAAGGATATTAAGGTCCATGTAGAGTTATGGAGGAGAGCATCATATTCATCACCATGGCTTTACACCAGTGAGAAGATTTTTGAGCTTGAGTGATTGTAGTGGGTTCATTGGCCTTAGTGGAGGAATTTGTTATAGAATATAAGTCAAGGACTTGACGTGGTTTAAAAATACCACTTTTGGAGTGTGTTGTCATTGGATGTCTAGGGGCGATGGAAGTGGTAGATTATGTTGGTAGTATAGCCGAGGGCGAGTCACTATCATGAACTAGGCCAGCCGTCGGCACATCAATGTCACTAGGTTTAGGAGAAGGTAAAGCCAGTGGCAATGTTGCCAAGGGTATTACTTCAGTAATAAGGGAAACTTGTGAAGAAGGGAGTGGAGAAATAGAGGGAGTGAGAAGCTGTTGAACTGGAGTAATAGTAGTATGCAGATCTCGAGGGTAAGGACTGGACGATGTCGTGAGAGGGTCATGTGATGAGATCGGAGGGATATTCTAGTGATGTATATTTATCGGAGTAGCCTGCATAGTAGGATTGTTTTGAAAAGGAAAGACAAACTCCTCAAAAATAACATGATGTGATATAAAGACTTTTTAAGTTTGGGGTTCATAGCATCGAAAAGCATTATGTTCAAGAGAGTAGCCTATAAAAGTGCAAAGCTTAGATCGTGGTGTTAGCTTATGTGAGGCATAGACACGGAGCCATGGATAACAAAAATAGCCAAAAACTTTGAGTTTATGAAGGTTTAGAAGCTTGTGGAATAATTTTTCAAATGGTGACTAGTATTGTAAGACTGGAGTCAGCATACGATTAATGAGATAAACTATAGTTTGAAAAACTACTGACCAAAAAGGTGGTGGCATGGATGCTTGATGTAGAAGAGAGAGACCAATTTCAACGATATACTGAAGTTTGCATTCGGTAGAGCCAACCAATTGGGGAGTATATGGGGGTGACTTGAGGTGTTGTATACCATAAGCAGAAAGACAGGATATGAGGGCTTGATATTCACCTCCGCCATTAGAGTAAACTGTTCTAAAGGAAGATTGAAAAAAAATTCTCGACCAACTTTCAAAAGTTGGTAAATACTGTGAAAACATAAAACTTATGATGGAGAGGATATAACCATATGTACTTAGTAAAATAGTCTACAAAAATGACATAAAAGTGAAACTTATCAAAAGAAGGAATTAGGGCAGGGCACCACACGTCGGTATAAATGATTTCAAATGGTTTAGAGCAAGAAATGGAGGTTATCCCAAATGATAGTTTATGACTTTTATTGCAAAGACAAGCATCACAATGAGTGACAGTGCTATTGATTTTCAAGGTAGGAAGAGAATAACAAGAAAGTAATTTTTGCTGGATAAAAGAGGAAAGATGACCAAGACGACGATACCATACATCAACCGGAGTTGCGACTGAAGAGTGAGCAGTATGAAGGGTAATTTACAAAGCGGATGGCCACTCATAAATATTGTCCTTGTTTAGGCCCTGGACTAAAGATGCCCCCGTACTCAAATCCTTGACAAGAAAAAAGTTAGGAAAGAATTCAATGAAGATATTATTTTGTTTACAGAATTGAGAAATAGAAATTAGGTTTCTTTTAATGTTAGATGCACATAGAACATCATCGAGTGTAAAAGTTATGGTAAGTGAACTAAGCGTTGAGGAACTAGAATGAGTAATAGAAATTCTTTTATCATCACCAATGAGGATATCTTTATTTCCGTCATAATTATTATGAATGGATAAATTTTAAAGATTATGTGATGTAATGAGAGACGCTCGAGTTTATAATCCATTGAGTAACATATTTAGATCAGTTGTTCCCTGATATTAAGCGGACAGCCGAGAGCTGACCACCAACACCATTTCTTTCCAACATCATCAGATTACGTTAGGAGCCTCCTTTGTCTCGATCTGGATGGTGCAGTCTCACTGACACTTCCCTGCTCAACTATATTTCCTCCCGCTTTTGTCCCAAGTTCCAACCCATGTACTACTCCCTGCCATCATACACCCCGCCCCCCACCCCCCAGGCTCTATTCCTTGGTTGATGATTGTGAGAAACTAGAGCAATCAACTCTACGAAATAATAAATGATAAAATAGACTTACCTACCCGCCTTCATTTACTGAGAGAGGCAGAGAATTCGGACTCATTCGGGTAACCTAAACCCTAGATTCTTGAAACCACACCCAAGAAGCCTTCACACGTCTCAGCTTTCATCGTGACAATAATCTTGCAAGCGAAAAAGGTAAACAAAGAAGCGTCTCCTCGTTTCACTTCCCAAACTCGTTCTTTCTAAGCTCCCCATTTACTCTTCCAAGATTCTTTTCATCTATATTAAATGATAGGTATAATTTACTTTGTAATTGTAACTGTGATTCATTCATCCTCCTAGAAGTTCAACTAAACATCATGGAGAAAGATTCCATTTTTGATGTGCTCGTAGTTATTTCTGTCATTCTCATTATCAATGAATCCAATCCTCGTTTATAATGACAAAAGATAAAATTAATCCAGCTTTTCTCTTTTGGTGAAGAACTTAAAAGTATATTTTGAAAGTTTATAAATTAATATTTTATATTTTAAATAAGATTAGATAGAATTTTAGGGATAAATTTTTTTAATTTAAAATATATTTTAGAAGATTTCAAATAAGACTAAATAGAGTTATAGAGATTAGGGACTCTTGTATTTTATATCTATAAATAAGTGGTATTTACATGTATATCAATTAAAAGCCTCAATTACAAGTCAAGTCTAAGAGTCGAGTGTTTTTCTTTTTCAAAATTTTAATTTTGTTTTGTCTTAATTTTTTATCCTTCGATTTAGTTTGATCTTGGATTAGTAATACCTTATTATTATTATTTGAAAAGGTATTGTACTTGCATGTAATCCTCCCTTTTTTCATATGGTATAAGAGTCACAAGGATAGTAATCTGTATTTTCAAGATCTCCTCAGTGAAGAAATAATCTTTTTCAACTATAAAATATTATAGTCAAGTTGATGGTTTTGGTATTAAACTTATCAATCAATATAACTACAAGATCTAGAAAACTTATTTGGAGTCTTATCCCATAAGGGAAGGTCTATGAGATGTGGTTGGTGGTAATGTAACAACAACACCAGATGCATGAAGACACCATAAAGAGATGGACGACTTTAAATGCAAAGGTTGAATTTGTATTAAAAAGATCTATTTATCATTATCTCTTTGAAGACATTATTTATTGCAAACTAGATTCAGATATTTGGATCACTCTTGCTGCATTGCATTACTTAACAAAATGAATATGACTCGACTTCAATATTTGAAGAATAATTTAGCAAATACTATCCAAGGTGGTCTTTCAATTTCTTAGTATTTTTTGAATATTAAAAATTTATGTTCAAAGATATTCCTCTTAGATTCAGATGAGCCTATTTCTGATGTACTAATGAAATGTTATATTATTTGTAATCTTCAAAAATATTATATTTATTATGTTACATATATTCAAGGATGGGTTCAATAACCATCCTTAGTAGAGTTGGAAAATTTTCTTCCTTCTCAAGAATCCCTAGCTCTTCAAATGGTGAGAGTTTTTACTTCAGGAGGAGATGGAGATGCCTTTTTTATAAATAAGAAAAAGGATAATGATAATAATAAAGAGAAGAAGGATGATACTAATAGCAAGCAAGAGTCTTCTTCGAATAATGGTATAAATCGAGAGAAAATCAAGTGTTATAGGTGTGGCAAGTTAGGTCATACTAAGAAAAACTATCATATAAAGATTAAAGAAAGAAATATTACAAATAATGAAGTTTGTTCTACTAATACTACTAATGAAGATTGGGGCAAATGTTTTATGGCTGAAACTACTAAGGCTATAACATCTATCAATTTTGAAAATAATTGGATTGTTGATTCAGGATGTGATATCATCTCACCGGTGATGGTATCAAATTCACCGATCTTCGTCGATATAAAGGTAATGATGCAATTATCATGATAGATAAAACTGTTCACTAAGTGAAAAAGGAATGCACTATTATAATCTCATATAAAGATAATAATCTTATTATATTGAAGAGTATGTATCATGTTCCAAGTATGAAAAAAAAATTATTTTCTATTGCAAATGCAATTGATGCTAGAAATTATGTTCTTTTTTATCCTAATAAAGTCAAGTTTCTTTGCAATATAAAAGAATTAAATGCAGATATAGTATATATTGATAGAAAGATCAAAGATTTATATATTTCGTCAACATCAACTTCTTATATTGATAAGATAAGTACAAATGATGGTGCATTAATCTAGTTTGCTAGACTTAGTCATATAAATTTGTTTAATTAAAGATTATGATGCAGAAAAGTTTAATGAATGGTCTTCCCAATCTTACTACTTTTAGTAGTAATGAAGTTTGTGAAGGGTGTCAATTTAACAAAGCACACATGTAATCTTTTGATAGATTATTTTCAAGATGTAAATTTCCTTTGGAACTTATTCATAGGGATTTAATGTGCCCTACTCAAACACCATCTTATTTAAGTTCTTGTTATATACCTCTTTTTATTAATGATTTTACAATGTTCACTTGGGTCTATTTTATAAAGGAAAAATCAAATTTTTTTTAAAGTTTTAGGAGTTCAAGTTAATAGTTAAAATTGCTCTTGAAAGAAAAATTAAAAGATTGCAAAACGATAATAGTAGAGAGTTCACTTCTGATATATTTTTTTTATTCTTGTAAAAAGTATGACATAAAATGAGAACTTACATATGTAAATACACCACAAGAAAATAGTGTGGTTGAACAAAAGATTTGACATTTCGTGGAGACTTAATAAGTGTTGGCTTCATGTAAAGAATCCACCCAAAACCTTATGGGCAGAAGGTATAGCATGTGCAACTTATGTTATTAATTGAACTCCTCTTAATCCAATCAATCTGAAATCTCCATATGAGATTAGATTTGATGAGAAATCAAATATTAAATATTTTATAATATTTGGTTCTCCACTATGTTCACATACAAGACTAAAAAAAAAAGCAATTTTGAAGCTAAAGTCAAGAAACACATCTTATTGACTATATGGATATGTATAAACTCATTGACTATAATGAAAGGAATAAAGGTTGAAAATATATGGATCTATAAACTCATAGATATATAGTATCTTGAGATGTTATGTTTGATGAAGTTTCCTATTATTATCCTTCACAAGTAATTTTTTTAAAAAATATCAATCATAATAATGAAAGTGATACATGTTCAAAACCTATGGTTGAGATTCCTTTATCATTTTACACTCCTATAGATTTTAGCTCATTTCCTTCCTCATATGTATCTATCATGTTCTTTCTTCATCACCAATGATGGATCAAAGCGATAGAGGGAGTAATGATGTTTATGAAGAGAAAATTCTAACATTGAGAAGATCAAAAAGAACAATTGTCAGACTAGTATGTTACAGAGATGAAGATAATGTAAACATATATCATTGTTTCTTTTCTAAACCAATTGATGATCTTAAGTCTACTTGTTCTAATAAAGCCAATGGTGTTAAAGCTAATGGGATTATAAGAAAAGTTCAAGTTGATGGCATGCGTGATTCACTTTTGCTCATAAATTGTCTAAAGATAGATTTAGGCCTTTGCTAGATGAAAGATTTAGATCATTGTCTGTTGATTTTTGTGGGGAATTTGGTACTATTTTTAATTTGTACAAGTTTTTTCTTGAATTTGATCGTCATTTGGATGTTGTGCCTTCTAGGCAAAGTCCAATTAGAGATTTTAGTGGTCTTCCATCTAGAATGTTTGGATCAAGCAGAGTCAAAAGGTATTCTCGATAGTCTTAAAAGTTTCCAAATGGAGCAATTTTATTCAATAGATTACCAGATAGTATAAAAAAGGATATGAATGGTAACATTCACATGCACCTTGGAAAACACTTTGATTATGATCATGTTTCTATGGGTGATCCAATACTTGGTGATAGTTATGGCCATGACTTTACAACTTAAGCTAGGACTTATCTCCAAAAATATACTTTAGGGGGGAGTGTTAAGTTAAAGTATCTTTTGGAAGATTATAAATTAATATATTATATTTTAAATGAGATTAGGTAGAGTTTTAGAAATAAGAAATTCTTAATTCAAAATATATCTTCGAAGATTTCAAATAAGATTAGATAGAATTATAAAGATTAAAGACTCTTATATTTTAATCTATAAATGGATAACAGGTCAATTAAAAGTCTCAAGTATTCAAGTTAAGTCTAAGAGTCATTATAAGCAATTTTTAAAAAAAAATTAATAAAATTTTTTATCTTAATTATTTTTCTATTTAGTTTGATGTTGAGTTAGTAATACCTTATTATTATTATTTCAGAAATGATTGCACGTGATTCTCACTTTCTTCACATTTCTCTCATGCTGTGACTGTTGTAACCATGTTAACTTTCCAAAGACTATATTGCTCCATCCGAAGTCCTTCCTCGATCTTCATCTCTGCGACTGTACCATGGTAAAACCCTACAGGCCAAACCCATCTTTCCCCGGGTAAAGGAGGCTTCTTTCTTTCATTTCCCACTTGCCTTCTTCACATTCCAAGTCGAAGCAGGGGAAGAAGAAAGATCATTCTTTTATGAGAATTCCTCTCTGTCAATGAGTTGGGTCGAACTCGACGTTTTCAGGGTGCTCGGTCTCGAGTCTGGCGGCGCAGTTCTCCTTCTTCCCGCCCGACCCACCTACTTACGGTGTGAAGGAGGACGATGGTGGGCGGCTGGTGGCGTGTGGAGTCCCGAGGGACCATTCCATGGACGTCCTGGTTCTGGACACCAAGAATGGGAACAAGATCGTGTCATTTTATTTGAAGAACCCCTATGCCAGGCTCACCGTGCTCTACTCACACAGAAATGCCGCAGAGTTGGGGGACCTCTATGATCTCTTGGTGCAGCGTAAGGTCAATCTCGGGGTTAATCTGATGGGGTTAGTCGATGTTGTTTCTTGCTATGCGTTGCATGTTTCCTTGAATCAGATTTTCCGAATTTTCTGCATTGGTTTTACTTGTTCATATCTTCTTTTCGAGCGCAGACAGCTAATTTGTTACTTGTTGGGGTCACTTTTATATGCTTTGGCCTTTGTTATTGCTGCATAATACAAATATACATAGTCTGCAATAAGTTACTATATACTGCTTAGCTGTATGCAATAACTTTGTTCATATTCTGATCATTTTTAGGAACTTCATGTGTGTTACAGTCCGACTTTCGGATGCAAGTCCCATTTTGATTTAATCTTTTCATGGTAATACCAAACAAAAGTTTCCTGAACTCGGTAATTGGGAGGACAGATGCGTGTTCTCGATCGATTTAAAGCCAGAATCATTATCTCATGATATTTGAGTGTTCTTACTGAATATATCTGAGAGGTATGGTATGTAATAATTAGTATCAGTACGATTAACAAGGTGGAATTCGGCATACGTTTATTGTTTTTTATATGTATACATGGATTGTAGTATAAGTTATAGCCGGGTAGCAGGTTCTTTTGGAGGTGTCTTAAGAAGTGCATACATTTGTCGTAGCATCTCATTTGTTATATTGAAGGATATCTAGTGATAGTCTGAAGCTTTCCTATGGCATGTGTTCAATACTATGCTTGTTTTGGGTTCTTCAAGTGGTTGTTCTAATGTTTTTCAAGTTGAAGTTTCATACGATTCATGTGTGTTCAACCCCAGCCAGGATTCTTTTTCAGTTGTATATTTATTTATTCTGCACTCTTAATTCTCGGTTTAGGACGGTGATGTTTCTTTCTTTCATCTGATAATGCAGATATGACTCAGGACATGGTGCAAGGTAGACTATTTCCTTGGCCTAAATGTCTACATAAAGATTGTACTTCTTAGGAAAATCTTATTATAGTAAAATAATTTTTTTCTCACTTTGTGTGTCAAAATGGGTTTTTCATCAAAATATCAACTTGATATCAAAAACATATATTAACCAGAATAACATAAAAAGTAGAGTAATAAATTAATCACAAAGTAAGACCAAATTTAACATGAAAAATCTAATACGAGAAAAATTACGGGACTGTAGTCTACTTCAAACTTCCACTATCACTAGTAATGATAATAAGTTTACAATAAGTCTTCTCTAAAATAATAAGAGGATCATAATAACATCAAAACCATATATCTTGGCTCAAGAACAGCATATTATCATCACATGGATGGATCTTATAAAAAAGAGAAGCTTATGTCTTATTAAGTGGGTATAGCAGAAAAGTACCTCAAAGAGGATAAACTGTAGATCAATACTGTTAGGATTGTAAAGCTTATTACAAAGATTCTCCATATATAATTTGGGCCAAAAGTGACAAATTTTGGCTATTGATCGTCAAGCAAAAAAACTCAAAATCCTAATTATCTCTCTCCTCTTTTCTATCCCTATCTATTGCCACATTTCGCTCGCTACCCTCGCTGTGCACGTCTGATTCTTTTTCTTTTTATTATTTTTTTAATAAATCAGTTTTGGGTTGACCACCCAAATCATCTAGTCCAAGCCCACATATAGGTTAGATCTAACAATTCTCCCCCTCCAGCTCATATGGTGGGATGTATTAAACCTGCTCTTCGCCTACATGCTTCAAGCTTCTCCTTAGGTAAATACTTTATCAACATATCTAATTCATTCTTATTGGTATGCATATTTTCCAAGTGTAATTCTTTCATCTCAAGCACATCATGAATCCAATGATATCTAACATCAATATGCTTGGATCTATAATAGTATATTGAATTCTTGAAGAGGTGAATGATGCTCTGACTATCATAGTAATAAGTATATCCTTCTTGTTTCAAGTCTGATTTCTATAGAAACTTTTTCATCCATAAAGCTTCCTTGCAAGTTTCAGTAATTATTATGTATACTACTTCTATGGTTGATAAGGCAACACAATTCTGTAACTTAGAATGCCAAGAGACTGCTCCCCTTACAAATGTCATCAAGAACCCCGAAGTGAACTTCTTGGAATCAGTATCACTTGTCATGTCTGTATCTATGTACCCTTCTAGCACAAGTTCATCACTATCAAAATATAAACATAATATTGAAGTACCTCTTAGATATCTTAATATCCATTTCATTGTTGCCTAATGTTCCTTACCAGGATTAGAGAGAAATTGGCTGATAACTCTAACTACATGACCTATATCTGACCTAGTACAAACCATAGCATACATCAAACTGCCTACTGCAGATGAGTAAGGCACTCTGAACATTTTTTCTTTTTCTTTCTTACTTGTAGGATATTGTTTCGAACTAAGTTTAAAATGACCTGCAAGTGGAGAACAAACTGTTTTGGCTTTACTTATGTTGAATCTTTCAAGAACCTTTTTAATGTAAGTCTCGTGAGATAGCCAAATCTTTCTTTTTTTTCTTATCACGAAGAATCTTCATGCCAAGTATTTATTTCATCGATCCCAAGTCTTTCATGGCAAAAGACTTACTTAGCTTTCTTTTAAATTTTTCAATTTTACCAGCATTATAGCCAACAATCAGTATATGTTGAGAATAATAAAATCATCTAAAAATTTATTCATAAACACATAATGATTAAATGTGGTTCTATTATACCCTTGGCTCATCATAAAGGAATCAAACTTCTTGTACCACTATCTAGGTGCATGTTTGAGTCCATATAAACTTTTTTTAAGCTTACACACCATATTTTCTTTTCCCTTTTGATTGCTTCATGTAAAATTTTTCTTCTAAGTCACCATGAAGAAATATTGTTTTCACATCAAGTTGCTCAACTTCTAAATTCAAATAGGCAGCCAAATCAAGAACAACTCGGATAGATGACATTTTCACCATAAAAGAAAATATTTCTTCAAAATCAATACCTTTCTTCTAATTGAATCATTTCATAACTAGTCATGTCTTATATCTTTATTGTGAGCTATTATTTTTAGTCTTTAATTTGTAAACTCATTTATTCTTGAGAGCTTTCTTTAGGCAACTTTACCAAGTCATAGGTGTAGTTCTTAAGCAAGAATCTCATCTCTTCTGAATTTAACCCACTCATTCTTATGCTCATGTAGAATAGCTTATTAATAAGTTTCTAGCAATCCCACTCATTATCGCTCTCTAGTGGATCTTCTCAATGAAATCTCAACTAGTGGTGGAGGTGTTTGTTCAGTTAGTTAAACATCATTAATTGTAAGAGTATCATCACTAGCATTCTCACCACAATCTTCTTGTTCATCTCTCCCATGATCATCATGAACTATAGGTGAAGGAATTGGACCAAAACTCTAAGTAATATAAATAGAGCTTTTTGGCTTCTCAATATTATCACCATCATTAAACAATTTGTCTTCAAGAAATACAATATCTCTATTTCTAATAATCTTCTTATTCACTGGATCTCATAATCTGTACCCAAACTCTTCATGACCATATCTCAAGAAGATACATATTTTTACCTTATTATCAAGCTTGGACCTTTAATCTTTGGGAATATGAACAAATTCTTTACATCCAAAGACTCTCAAATGATTATAAGATATATCTTTTTCTTTCCATACTCTCTCTAGAACATCACCTTTCAGAAGAACTGATGTAAAAAGATTTATAAGGTCAATTGTAGTTCTCATAGCCTCCCCTCAAAGTGACTTAGGTAACTTTGGCATGGGAAATTATATACCTAATCCTTCCTTCAATGGTTCTGTTCATTCTTTCTACCACATCATTCTACTAAAGAGTTTTAGTGTTTTCTCAAGCCTGATACTATGAACCCTATAGTAATTCTTAAAAGGACTCTTGTACTTGCCACCATTATATGCTTGAACATACTTTAGCTTTTTGCTAATTTTTCTTTCAACACTGACATGAAATTCTTTAAAAACATTGAGTACGTATTCTTTAGATTTCAAAGAAAAAACCTACACTTTTCTAGAATGGTCATCAATGAAAGTAACAAAATAAAAAATACCTCTAAGAGTTCTAGTTTGCATAGTACAGACATCAATATGAATCAAATCAATAACATCTGATATTCTAGATGATGGATATGTATGAAAGACAACTCTATATGTTTTTCCAACTAAACAATGATCACAAGATTTAAGAGATGTACCTTGCAACTTTGGTAAGAACTGCTTTCTAGCAAGAGTTTAAAGTCTCTTCTCACTAATCTATAATTTCACCCTTCTAAATTGCATCAATCTCTTCTTTATGTAGCTTAGCTTTCATAATATAAAAAGAGTTAACTTCTTTCCTTTTGCTACAATTAGAGAACCTTTAGTGAGTTTTCATTTGCTTTCACCAAAATAGTGTGTAAATCCCTCATCATCAAGTCTGCTTGTAGATATTAAGTTAAGACGAATATTTGAAACATGCTTGACATTTTTTAGTATCAATTTGCTCCCAATATTGGTCTCCAAGCAAATATCTCCAATACCCATAATATTAGATGTATCAATATTTTTCATTATGACATTACCAAAATCACCAATAGTGTAAGATCTGAAGAAATCACTATGAGAAGTAACATGAAATAAAGCACCATAGTCAATTACCTAGTTACTATCTTGAGGAATAAGACTAACACAACCGTCATCACAAACAATAATGATATCACCTTCAGCAGCAACTGTATTGGTCTCTTTCTCATTTTCCTTCATTTCATTCTGTTCATGCTTCCAAAACCTACATTCTTTCTTCATGTGACCTGGCCTATTATAGTAAAAATATTTAATATCTCTTCTAGACTTGGATCTTCCTCTATAAGTATGTAGATTTTTGCTATGACTTTTTCCACGTCTTTCTTGTTTTTTAGTAATAAATGAATCAAAAGAAGATTCATCCTGTTCTTTCCTTCTGGCATCTTCATTTAGTAAATTGTCTTTAACAATATCTATAGATAGAGTTTCCTCTAACATAGAGTTACAAATTGTCACTACATATGTTTCCCAACTTTCTAGCAAAGAGCTAAGAAGTAATAATCCTTATATCTCATCATCTATATTCATTTTCATAGCAACCAACTTGTTTACAAGATTTTAAAATAGGCTTATGTGCTCAATAATATTACCACCATCTTTATACTTTAAATTTATAAGTCTTCTAAGAAAAGAAATTATATTTCTTATTGTCTTTTTCATAAAGAGGTTTTTTAACCTTTTCCAAATAACATCAACTCTAGTCTCATCAGAAATATGCTCATGTAAATTTATATCCATCCATCTTCTAATATAGTCAATAGCTTTTCTATGTTGAACTTCTCATTCCTCATCGTCTATAGTACAAGGTTTATCTTTAGCCTTAATAGGCTTATACAAATCTTTGTAATAAAGTAAATCTTCCATTACATGTCTCCAAATAGAATAATTTGGTGAGTTCAATTTAATCATACCATTCGATTGTTATATTTCAATCACACATGAAAAAAAACTAGCACCAAACAACTTGTTGTTCTGATACCACTTGTTGAGAAAAACATGTTATAGTGGAATAATTCTTTTCCCTCTTTGTGTATCAAAATGGGTTCCTCATCAAAATACCAACTTGATATCAAAAGCACATATTAACCAGAATAACATAAACAGTAGAGTAATAAATCAATCACAAAGTGAGACCAAATTTTAACGTGAAAAACTCAATACGGAAAAAATCACAGGACCATATTCCACTTCAAAGTTTCATTATCACTAGTAATGATAACATATTTACAATAAGTCTTCTTTAAAATAACAAGAGGATCATAATAACATCAAGACCATATATCTTGGTTCAAAAATAATATATCATCGAATGGATCTTATCAAAAAGAAAAATTTGTCTCACCAAGTGGATATAGCAAAAAAAATACCTGATAAATCGTTAGAATTATAGAGTTTATTGTAAAAATTCTTACGATATAATTTGAGCCAAAATTGACATTATCTCTCTTCTTTTTCTCTCTCTATTCTTTTCTCCATGTGCATCGCCACCATTCGCTTGCTACCCTCGCTGTGCACGTCTGATTCTTTTCTTTTTCTTTTTCTTTTTCTTTGGGCTGGACCCAACAGTACTTAAGTTGATAGAGCCACGCGAACCTTTTTGAGAAGTCTCCTTGAATTTTCTAGCGAGCTTGCCTGCTGTCGAACACTCGACATCCTTGTGATTGCATGGTCATATGAACACCAAACAATGCTATATAATATAATTTTCCACCTCTAATGAAGTTACTGTGAAGTGGTTTACTGAGCGTACAAACAATCAAAAGTGCACTGTAAAACTTTATTTAGTGGTTAAGAACACTTGGATTGTTGTAGTTTCAGGGTTCTTCTACAGTAGCAAGCAAACAAATACTCCAGTGAGGAAGGCTGTAGAGCTATCTACGATGCTTCATTGTTTGATGGATTTCAAGAGGACTCATTTCATCGTATTCTTTTTGTTACACTGTCTCACTTATGTTTGCGCACCAACAGAGGTAATCTACTGTGCGTATGGTGTTTAACCGAGTGAGTACAGAACGTAAGCAGTCTACCGGCGTCTGCAAACAGAATATGGAGTCGGTCGGGAGGCTACGATCTTGTATGGCCAGACAGTCCATCGGCAGCGGCCCCACATCGCATTTGGCAGCTCGCTCGCAAGACTTGGGAGGTGTAGTAAGTTTACTTCATAGTGCTATTCTGCCATGTCGATTTTACTTTCTCTTTGACATTTACAAAGTACGCTTGATCATATTTTCTTACGAGTTCTCATGTTAGTTAGTGATAACATAAAATATTTTTTTAATTTTACGAGAAAATTTTATTGGTTTGTTGAGAGAAATTCTTTCTCTTAATCTATATAAATAGGGAGAACATATCAATGAAGAACATAATTTCTTTTATCTTTAATTTTTATATTATATCTTCTATCGTGGAATCAGAACAATTCTTGCGTTAGAAATTTTGCTTCTCCTCAATCTACGGTAATGTTTTTCCCTCTTCAGTTGCGTACCTCACTCCACCACGACTCCCTGCTGCTACTGCCATTGCAACCCTTCTCTTTCACTTTGTCAAGTTCTCCTCCGTCTCAGACTCGTCGTCGCACTCGTTGGCACCACCGATCAGCACCATAGTCGGTCGATGACCCTCTCATTAGCCACAAAAGTCGTTGTCGACTTTGCTGGTGTCCTCAGACACCTCTTAAGACGCAAATCCCAGATCTGCAGATATAAGATCTCTCGAAGCCGAAGCATTCCTCGCGACTTACCAGAGATTACTTCCCGGTGCCCCCGTGGGCACGGTGCTATCTTCTCCTCCACTGAGAACCTACTCTCCTCTGCCTCAGCACACCTCCAACAATATTGATATGAAGTGACGAAGATTGTCTTGCTGTCGTCGCTTTCTCCCCTGTGGCTACTGCAGCACTTCCTCGGTGAAGAATGATTGTTTTCTCCCGTTGCCGCTCTGCATCAGCATCTCTGCGCTATCCATTCACTACAGCCTATCGTAGCACTTGCAGCTGCCTACTTTGCTGATCTGCTCAGACGTCTTTCTGTTGTTACCAGACAATTGCTGCAGTCTCTCTCTCTCTCTCTCTCTTCCTTCGCATTCATTGCAGTTTCCTTTTGCTGCATATTCCTATTGATTGATTCATTGCTAACGAAGTAAGCCACTAGCAGACAACAAGATGCAAGCACCCCCACCTTCTTCTTGCGGAGGCAGAGCTGAACCCTCTCCTCTGTCCCCTATCCCCTCTCCTTCCCATCACTACTCTGCAAGTACAACTTGTGGTGTTTTTCTTCCCTGCACCGAAGTTTCTCGTAGCATTGTGGCTCGGGAGAGATTGGTGCGGTAGAGGGAGTAGGAGGGGTGATCCCGTCATTGGATTTTCAGCCTGATGACTTCCGGCTCGATGACCATGTGCCACTGCATCTAAAACCCCATGACTGAGCCACCACGGAAGCAGCATCGTCTTTTGCTTTGACCAAGTGCCACTTGAAGTGGCAGGAACGGCTGGCGTAGTTGTGGACGCCGCAGGAGCAGCACCAGTCACAGAGCTTCATATCCCAGCTCTCGCTGACGCTAGTGTAGTCCACCCTCTCCATGCCCAGCTTGAGCTTGCTGCATCATTGGCACGAGTCCCATGACTATTGCTGCAACCCCAGCTTCAACCCTATTCCCTAAGCTTTCGACCACAACCCCATTCCCCAAGCTTTTGACCACTGCATCTTGCCACTCTGTGCTTCTTTCCTCACCAGCACTACTCTCCATCCTCGCAGATCTACAACCATCACCACGGCATAACAAATCTGAGTTCCACACTGTGCCCCTTCTCCCTATCAGTCGGCGGACTTCAACTATCTTCTCATAAGTCGGTGGCGAGCACTACCCTCTATGTGCCACTGTCGTAAGCCTTGCTTCACTACTGCTTGCTGCTAGCCTCTTGTTGCTCCTTCGACGGTCTCCTCTCGTGGGCCAATCTGTTGCTATTACTACTGTCCTCCTACTATCACTGCCATCCAATGGAAGCATGGTGGATCTTCAACCACCAGTGGCTCTTGTGCTCTCGACCAACCTGGTGCTCACCTATATTTTGCTCTTCACCACGAGAATAAACACGAGGACAACATCTCTTCCTCCGGCAAGTGTGCTTCTCCAATCGTAGGCTGCACCTTCAACCCATTGACCACTGTTTAACCAAAACTCTCATCTTGAGCCCTTGGATCAATACACATCCTCAGGATGTCTTCATTATTTTTTTCTAACGTTCTACTTATTGTTTCTATAGGGAATCATAGTACTTCTCCATATACAGGATTTATCTCCATTAATGCTGCCACGCTAATTCCTTTCAAGTTATCAAAAGGAGACAATTACGCATCCTGGTGGGCCCAATTTTCTAATCTCTTATTTGGATATGACTTACTAGGCTACGTCAATGGCTCTCTCAATTGTCCACTAGCCACGATCAACATCCCCGAAGAACCTAGTCCAGTACCAAATCCAGCTCATAAACTATGGTTACGTCAAGATCGTCTTATCCTCCAAGTTATTCAAGCCTCAGTTGCTGGATCCATCGCCCCATTGATATCTTCATGTGCGACTACTGTAGAAGCATGATATAAGCTGTAAACAACTTTGGTGAATCGTTCGTATACTCACAAGCTTAGTCTTCTATCTAGTCTAATGAAAATAAAACAAGAGGGAAGTACTATTGCTAATTATCTATAAAATATTAAAGTTATCATCGATGAATTGGCTTTGATAGGTTATTCCCCATATGACGAAAAAATCATCATCCATACCCTTAATGGCCTCGGAGACAAGTACAAGGAATTGGTAGTCGCAATTCGGGTACGCAACTCACCAATGTCATTTAAAGAACTCTATGATAAGTTGACTGACTATGAGATGTATTTGAAGCGCGATGACAAATTGCTCGGATTGACCATCATAGCTCAAGTCAATCAAAAGTCCAAGAGAAAGAGCAACTAGTAAATGTTAACAAAAGTTTAGCCAAGATGTCTCTTGACCTTACGGGTCCCAAGCAAACCCCCCTATCCCCATCATCAATATTTCTTGCAAAGTGGCAACTCATATAACCATTAGCCCTAGCGTCCTACCCTCACAAGCCAACAAAGAGTCATCTGGCAACTATGTGATAAAATCGGATACTCCGCAAAAGTTTGTTGGTCTCGATCCCGATTCTCTACTTTGTCATAGTGGCCTCAGGTGAATCTTATAACTACTCCGACTACTAGCCAACCCAATTGGATTGTGGACTCTGACACCTCTCATCACATCACCTCTTATCTTCATAATTTGTATATCCACAACAACTATAATAGAAATAAAGATATTATCATCGATGACGGTAAAGGACTTCCTATTACTCATACTAGTTCCACAACATTTAATTCTGATACAATATTTACACTTGATGATGTTCTATGTGCCCCTCATATTAAACGAAATCTCATTTCTATTTCTCAATTTTGT
The DNA here is from genome assembly GCA_004837865.1 of Musa balbisiana. NCBI lineage: Eukaryota > Viridiplantae > Streptophyta > Magnoliopsida > Zingiberales > Musaceae > Musa > Musa balbisiana. The sequence continues at coordinate 28,913,431 of CM017196.1, read as the reverse complement.
AAACACAACAATACTTCAATTGAATTTTTTCCTGATTCTTTTCTTGTTAAAGACTTGAGCACGATGGCATCCTTGGTCCAAGGCCCGAATAGAAACAACATTTACGAATAGTCGTCAGCTTCATAAATAACTCAACCCATTGTTCACTCTTCAGTTGCAGCTCCAATTGATGTGTGGCATCATCGCCTTGGTCATCCCTCATCCCTTATCTAGCAGAAATTACTTTTTCGTTATTCTCTTCTCATTTTTAAATCAAGTAGCTCTATAACTCATTGTGATACATGACTTAACAATAAAAGTCATAAATAACCATTTGACACATCCTTCATATCCTACTCTAAACCGTTTGAAATTATTTATACCGATGTTTGGAGCCCTTTTACAATCATTTCTTTTGAAAAATTTAGATTTTATATCATTTTTTTAGATTACTTTACTAAGAACACATGGTTATATCATTTTCACCATAAATTTGAAATTTTCATAATCTTTACCAACTTTCGAAAGTTGATCGAGAACTACTTTCAGTCTACAATCAAAATAGTTTACTCTGATGGTGGAGGTGAATATTAAGTCCTAACATCCTGTCTCTCAGCTTGTGATATATAACATCTCAAGTCACCTCCCACGTACTCCTCAATTAGTTAGCTATGTTAAGTTAAACGTAAACATCGGTATATAGTTGAAATAGATTTTACACTTCTACATCAAGCCTATATGTCTTCAACCTTTTAGACAATAACCTAATTTTTGTATTTGATCTTCTATAAGTTAGCAATTGATGTTTATTTTTTAATAAAATCAAAAACGTCAATGATCCATGTAAGTCCATTGTTTTAATTTGATTTTGTCCTCCCAAAGATCAATGACTGGCTTTGTTCCACCGTGATGGAAACGAAAGATCTGATTGCGATTGTTCTAATCTTTTGGGCGTGGCAAGTTGGTGTAGAAAAGTTTCCCGCAACCATTCCATCCTCATTATATCTTGTTTGAGCTAATGGACTTTTTTCAGGAAAGAAAAGATGCAATTGTCAGACGAATTGCTAAGAATATTTCCAGCAACTGTCCTATTTTGTCTAAACCTTTTTTTTAAGAGGACCGAGGATAAGATAGTGAATTGGCTCCATGGACGTGGCCTTGGAAACTAGCAAAGGAACCTTGTGAGCTGTATCCAGATTATATCCGTCACCTGCCACAAGTATATTCAGCAAATGGAGAGAACATCACCACTGCAACCCAGCTCAAGGAGATCCATCAAATTCCCAAATCCCCAGACAAAAGCAACTGCTACATCCGGCACTGCCAAAACTACTACCTTTTATTACCACTTGTTGCCGTCAAATTAGCTTCAGGAAATCTAATTGCTCAAGCTGTTTAAAAGTTGTGGTGCTCCAAGGATTTCTCATTCATCTGCAGCTGGTGTTGTGGTGGAGATGGGCAGCGATGGTGATCTCTGTGCAGGTTTGGTAAAGAGTTGATAGGATAGAAATTAGTAGTCCATGGACTCATGACATGTGTTGTTAAAATGTCAATTAGTTGGTATTAAGCAGCTATTGGCACTGTTCTTCAATTGTTGCTGAAGGATATGATCAGTGAAGTAGTACAATCAAGCTCTGTGTTCAGCAGCTTGAGAATTCCATCAACAATTAGACACCCATTGCAGAAACAATGAATTATCATCCTCAGTGAGTTAATTACAAAACATCATGAGCTTGAGGAACATGATTGTGCAGATAATTAGTTAAAACACATAAGTAGTTTGTGTTCCTTCTGTCTGCTTGTCAAAGAACATGCGTTCTTTGTATCATCTGATACAAAGAACCGAGTGTGATTCCAACCAGCTAACACAACTGATGAAGATGCATAATCCACATAAAGAATAACCAAATCTGGTTCTACACAAATTGAAGAACTTACTCCAACATGATAATATGACCAAAAAAAACAATATGTTCCAACAACAAACTCTGACCAATGATAATATACGGAATAGCTGGTTTATCTACAATGGCACCTCAGGCTACAAATCCACATTATTCAAGGACAATGATTTCGGCCATGGATCCTTGTTTAACGACGACAGACGAAGGGTTGATACCAATCCTGATGGTGGAGACTAAAAGTATGGGTGGATTGGTAAGAAAGTCTCTAATTCTTAAAGAAGAATCTTCTTCACGCATGGTTATAAATCTGAACTAAAAAATAACATCTTAAGTAAAAGAAAAAAGTAGACAGGAAAATTTTGATAAGCCTATCATCATTACTGCACGGCATATCAACTAGAGTAGTCAAGATATAGAGGTGCTTTTGCAAATTTATCAGGAATGTAACAATGTTCAAAATTTCCATGGACTAACAAACAAGTTAAGGCTTTTTAGAGATGCTTTTGGCTGCTTTTAATCACACTTAATTTTCCATCTTCAAACCAACGTTAACCTGTCGTTAAAATAGCGGAAGCCACACTGTGACAAATACAAGGCTCAAACGTTACATATGTGCTAGAAACATAATTTCTCATGACCATTTCAATATACATAAATAAGAAGTTTCATGGAAACTACAATTATGAGGCCGGATTTAATATGATCCAGCAATCTAGATGCCAAGCGGCATTGAGTCCATGTTCCTTGATTATTCTCCCGTCCTAAACCGATGATCAATGTATCAGAATGATACTAAATCTACAACTCAATACAAAAAGACGACCCCTTTAGAACGGAATGGGTTCAAGAGACGAAATCATAGCACAAAATCGATGGTTGCGGCGGATCGAGAAGAAAAGCGTAAAGAAGATCAAATCTGACCAACAGAAATCACCAACGCACTACGTAGAAAGATGGAGTGATCAATATATCAGAATGAAACTCTATGAATCAATCCATAAAGGCGACGCCTTTCGAATGCAACAGATGCAAGAATGAAACGGCAAGCACAAAATCGAATATTTTGGCGGATCTCAAGTAGAAAAAAAGACTAAAAAGATCAAATCTCACCAAAAGAAATCACCAACGCACCACGTAGGAAGGGAGAGAGTTTTCGCTGCAACTAGAGATCAACCCCTCGACGAACGATGGGGATAAGGATAACAGGTACCAGCGAGGAAGCGATCGATCGAGGAAACAGAACCGAAACACGAGGAACCAAAGTGGAAAAGGGGAGGGAGGAAGAATGGATTCGCCGCTCACCAGTGTTTGGATCGCGGTTGCGCTGCCCTCGTCAACGATCGCTTTCCGATGGGGGTTCGGAAATGGCGCGGACAAAATAAATTTAAGTCCACGGGGAAAGGGTTCTTCAACCCACGACTGAAGTCACGACCTTTGAGGCAGTTACGGTGATGTGATGACACGCACGGTGGGGATTGAGAGGGCGGGGAGGAGAGCGATCCGACGGTTTATATTGTTCATGTGAGATTTCCGGTTCTTGATAAAAATTGCAATATAAAAACAGAAGCAGAATTAAAAGATATTGATAAAGTTAGCAAATAAATGAATTATTATATCAAATTAATAAATAATATAATTTACAAATCATTTATAGCGGCTAAAATTTGATTTTTGGTGATGAAATGTGTTGATATAATGTGACAGCCAAGCTGTGAAATCCATTGTATTCCATTCAATATACAATTTGATCACTCTCTTAACTTTAATACATTATCAATTAGAATTATAATATACAATTCATATCTTTAGTATTTAGTACAACTATCAACACTTTACAACCAATCCTTGAATACGAACTAATCAGAAAAACCATGAATATGTACTCTTCTAAGCATTTCATCAAACACATCTCCGTCAATAGCACAAGCAATTCATGTGAACTGTTTGAAAGGTATGGCATGCACAAGGCAACATCAGATCACATGAAATAACTGAAGGTTAGATGGAGATTGGAAAGGAGAACAACAAAGTAAAAGACCATACCAACAACTTACAACTCCAAGGACTTTCCAAGAATGCCACAACATGCAAATGCTAGTTGTGCAAAACCCATTAAGCTTTGTAAGACACAAGAAACTTCAGGCATATTGTACCACAAAACTACGTTTTTTCCACAAATCTAACCAGATATATTGCATTAATATTCTGCATACATCGACACAGATTACAGTTGGATGATCTTTCAAATAATAACCTCTCCAGATTTGAAGGCACAGAACACACCATATGCTGCAAGATGCCCTCTTCTTCGAGGAGAATTGATAAAATTCAAGCCGGCAATTTGGTCCTGTTCATTCCCCAACGACAAGTTACCATTCCATCTTAAATATTTGCAGTTCAGTGCAGCCAAAATGCATATAACCTGTTACTAAGCTTTCTCTTTCACATGGAAGATAAATAAAAATACGACTAATATTCAACTACACAGTATGATTCGTCCAAGCCTTATGCAACAATGATACAGAACCACTGTAGGAGGGTAACTCCAAAATCCAACTAGTTTCAGATCATGGGGATTCGCATTTCTATCTCATCATAAAAGGGCAAGTGTCCACAGGAGCAGGAACCAGAAAATGATCAAGCATAACTAGCAACCAACACCTTCATGGAAATTGCTGCCGAATATAGGTATCCTCATGTACAAACACTGGGGTGGTCTGAGCCTGAGGTGTAATTTGAGGCTGGCCCAATGCGATGCCTTGATTTTTCTGTGGACTCCATGGCTGCATATTCTTTGGGGAAGATGATGAAACATAATAAACGATCCCCAGGGCAACACTTGCAAGAGATAGAACTGCCCCTCCTGAAAATACTCCAGACCTGACAACATAGCAGTATTCACCAAAGTACATCCTTTCCTGCCCCCATTGGTCATTTAGGGCAGCACCAGACAACAGTAGAACAAAGGCTATTATAAAAGTAACCCTGCATGAATTAGGAAAAGCAAATGATAGTAAGTTCCCAAAATGAAAACCTAGAGATAGATTTAAATTAAAAAAAGGTATAAAGCAGCATACATTAATTCACTCCAAGAAGGCAGCCAACAAACAAATTTGAGAATATATCAAGATGGCTAAGCTCTTCGATTTCTTTCTCTTTAGCATTTAAAGCACCACATGTATGCTTTAACCTTTTTTCCATTGATATATTATATAAATAAGCCCAAAACTGGAGCATCATCATCCATCAATTCAGCACCATTTGTATCCCATTGCTATGTATTTCACGACTTCTATGTTTGTCATCAATGGGGAGCTCAGTCAGACAGTACCTTACATACCGTACATTCTTCACAGATGCAGAATCTCTCTAGTAAAGTGTCGTGGTTTTTGGATTGAGCCTTGGTGAACAATCCACAAGGGTAGTTTGATGAACAGAAAAACCAAATTTTCACTCTAAAAACTAAATAACTTATATTTGCCAACTGTGATATTGTTTAAACTTCTTGATAGACTATATAAATCTGATAGCCTATAAACAGTTAAGCATATCCCATCCTTGAACCCTTCTTGAATTTCTAGATGCCACAAATCTCTAACCAAGGCATTTCATGTCTAATCATGATAGCAAAGCTAACAAATGATTCAAGAATAAAAAACCATTGTAATGTGCACATCCAAGGCACACAGAAACACCATCAGGTTGGGATGGAACATTGTCAACTCTATTATGTCAACATGGGATGTGACTGTCATAGCATGGCAGATAAATGTTTAAATTTTATTCATTTTGTAATGTCTTTTCCTATTTCTGCCACCTCAGTTGTCACTATGAATTGAAATTTCTGCCAGATTCATTTCCTTGTACATTCACATTCAATCCTATTTTTTATGGGACAATTACAGAGACTTACAAAGATAGATATGCAAAATTCAGCCACCTGACCAAATCCCAGTAAGACTTCTAATTTACTTTTGGTTTACTTGTATATTAGAAAAAGAATGAAACAAAAGAAGCTCAATAAAGCTAACTAGCATAAAGAACCAGAAGTGCATTAAACTCCTAGAAACATGTAGCTCCAGAATTGTCTTTGTATATGTAGTATAGTAAAAAAGGTGCCAATAATTACCTTAATTAAAAATAATAATTTACAAGAGGCTCAAACATTTCATATCATATAAATAAATGCAGTCTTACAAATCAATGTATAGGTTCGCAACTTACCAAGAAGCAATAAAGGAGATCAACCCTATTGTCCAGTTGGTGTCTGATGGATTTGGATACTTCTTGCAGCAAATACACCCAGACACAGTATTTATGATGGCCTGAGCTATCATAAGAGCCACTGCTGCTATTAAGCCCAGAGCTAGTGCTGGGCTCCTTGGATACGTGCAGACACCTAATGTTGTTGTTTGCACATCAGAAACCTGCAGACCATCAAAACTATTCATGGTTTATCTATTTTGAAACCAAACCCAAACCATAATACATCATTAGTTTTATATAAATTAGTACTCTGAATCCCTACAGAGACAAGTCTAGAATTTCATGTGAATTTGCATCTTTACAAAGACAAGTAATAGAAATTCATGTGAATAGATGCTACAAGTTGAACTATATAACCTTGGTAGTTGAGTTATATTAATAGAAAGTATAATAAACTGTACAAGGAACTGATTCCAAACAAAAAGTAATTGAGTTTGCTCTGACTTGATCATCTTAAAAATTTCCCAAACTGCAAGTTACTGGATTTGATCCGTAATTCCACATTGCAAAGCTTCCTAACATGACCTTAGAATGAAACCTAGAATATATAAAGATGAAATCAGCCAGTAATGATGTCATGCTAAATTTTAGGAAAATCTCACAAAATTAATCAAATACATTTTTCAAACACAACTTAAGCTGAAAGCTGACTTACAGCCTCGCTCCTTAAACATAGTAAGAGCTACATGGTTAATGCAACTCCATAACTCTATAATGGATAGGCATACAGCAGACTCTTTATCAGTGTTCACGCTCCCAGAATCAGTAAATTCATGGCGACTGTAATCAGATAAACTAACCAGCATATACATACAACTATATCTGCGGTTTAATCGGGAGCATAGAAACCCTAAGTAGGAAATAAAATGGCTCGACGATCTCAGTAAAACAGAGGATCCAATCGACAAAAAACAACAAGATATACCTGAATCGAACGCTAACCTGCAAATAACGTTCTGGAAAGACCACATTGATCACAGTTCCGGCCTTATTTAAGAAAGAAAAGACAACCGAGGACATAAAGATCAGATTTTTAACACTGAAAGAAAAGATGACACCGAAAAGAGGCATCCTGATTAACAAGATCCAGATCGTAAACCCTAATGCGACAGAGGGGACAAAGATTCTCGCTGAAGGCGGTTCCAAGATATTGGCTTTGTTGTAGCACCAAAGCCGCACCTTCCAAGAAATACCCGACGGAAGAGAACTCATCAAGGCCCTTCCGCCCAACTGCGAGTTCAGTAGGGAGAAAATAGATACGAAACCAAGAAATTGACCCGACGCCACGCGTTTGACGGTTCTCTACCTCGCGTAACGGAAGAATGCCGCGATCAAGAGATTATCGAGCTCAGAGAGGAAGAAAAGAAAGCCAAAGAGCGCGAGTCTTGGCACGGCAAACCTTGATCCTCGTGGCCTCTGCGGCAAAGCCGAGCGCGGCGGAGAGGAGGCCAAGGAAGCCCACGGCGGCGCAGACCATCACGACATTCTTCTCCATCGCCGACAAGCCGCCCTCGATCTCGCGCGCCGCGAGGAATGCTTGGGAGCGACGACTGGTGTTTGCTTCGGTGGTCGTCACTGGTCAAGTCCGGAAGACGACAGTGAGCTCCCCACTTCACGTTTCAGCATGATAGCGTTATTAAAGCTGAGACTGTCTATTGACTAATTAATTAAAAAATAACGTTAATTTAAAAAGAGATATTAATTAAAAATATGTATCACTATTGCACATTCAAATTATCATTTATATAAGCTAAATCAAGTGTTTTGTATGATTTCAATTGATCTTACTATCAATTCATTAACCCAAAATGAACTTGTGAAAAACCAAGTGAGTGATATCATGAATTCAAAATTCTTAAGCATTGCCTGATTTCTTGATGGGCACAGAGATTCATTCTGCTTTCTTTTGTCACGAGAGTATAGAAACACTTTATCCATCTTTTTAACCACATGTCCAATAAAGATTTGAGACATTCATGCTCTCACATCACATAGAAGTGGGGATGGTTACCCACCTGTCACTTGTACCAAATAAAATGGACTTTAAGATTGGTTGTTTGAGCAGAAAATATTAGTCAGCATGATTGACAAGTTACTATGGAAGATGAGTTTATGTAAATTTAGAATGGAGGGATGATCTCCCCACCTGAAGATTTTCCTAGTGAGAAATATCAACCTCAAATGTTGTAATCAATGGGTATTGCAAGGAAGTTTTGATTCAAATAGAAAGCTAACTTTGCTGGTTTAAATTTATTCTTGATGAGGACCACCACAGGCCATCATCAACACAAGTATTCTTGACTTGCAAAAACATTAGTCATTTCAGAATGGATAGTAGAAGATGCCTCTAAGATAGAAGATATTTGAGTCTTAGTGAGACCTTGACTCTTTAACTATTCATCAATGTGGTCATAAATATGACCTTGTTAATTTCAGATGTTTTGGTTTTGGAAAGAAGGTGAATAAAATTGCTGCGCGAGTAAACAACCAGATTTGATGCTTTGAACACATTTTAGCAGACAGGTGTGGCTGCAGGCAGCCATGCAGAAGAGAGACTGACTGAATCATGTTTTGTAGTTGTGCTCAGACCATAAATCAAGAAAGATGGAAGAGATTGCCTAAGAAGTGCTTCATGAGCTGGCCACAAGATCTTGCAACATTCTCTGCACACTTGTTTACCACAGGCTGTATAAATATAAGTTGAGAGAACAAACCTGTTTCACTTTTGACAGACTGGTGAAGAAACCTGCAAAACAATGGGAGCTACCACTAAGATTGAAGAAAACAAAAGTCCTTCATTCTCACATGCCTTCCGCTTCAATCTCATTCATCTAAATATATTTATTTCACACAGACCAAACAAAATGGGTCTACATCCATCCATTGAATGATTCCAACTATCACAATATCATATCTCACAATTCTGTATCATTAATCCAAGGTCACGAAAACCAAATGAGCTGCCGTGGAATCTACAAAACAATTCCGTGCTTTCAAGCATTGAACATTCTAGCCTGATGGCCAACTAGACAGCCATCTCATTCGCATTGCATGCCATTTCGGAGCAACATTACAAGATACCCCATTTATGCTCAGATTTCAATAGCAATGGAACACATTGCAGAACAAAGATACTCGGATTCAATCTACATTTAGTTAAAAATTCTCAACTTAACTCTGCTGCAACCAAACAAGATCGTAATGTTACAACTACTACCTTAAAAGGCCTAGAATTCCATGGAGTTAAATTTCCAAATTGAGACTAACTCCGCAGCTCACAGTGAAATTCAATTGTTGTATTTAAAGTGGTTGAAATGCATGCTCATATGAATCAGTTATTTCTTTTCTTCCTTCTCTGCCTCTGCAGCCTTCTTCAACCTGGCACCGACCTGACGCTTATTCATCCTCTCAACACGAAGCGTGGCATAGGCCTTGAATGATTTCATCTCATCTGTAACCTTGACAAGCTCAACCGAAGGCTTCTCACGGGCAATGGGCATGTATGGGCCTTGGACCTGAGTGGCAGTTGCCAGTTCCTCCGGAGCAGAATCTCCAGCCTGACAGAGACAATGTACCAAAAAGCATAAGAACGCTTGTTAAATTAGTAGGAAATAAGCTTATAGCAATCTCGGTGCAAGTGTTTAAGCTCGCCTTGACTTTGCGTGCACGCCTTGGGAAGATGACAAGCTTGGCTTTGTATGTCTTCAGCCTCTGGACATTAGCTTGGAGACCCTCAAGAGATCTATTCTTTCGTCTGTGATCCACCACAATGCCAACTGTTGGCGCAAGCTTCTTTGGAATGCCAGCTGACTGCAATTGCAGAACATACAGTCATTGTTTGGACAGTGTACAGATGAAGAAACTAATTATAGCTGGAAAATATGAGGTGAACAATCACAACAAAGGATAAACTTTATCGTGCTAAATTTTCTAATGCAATAACCTATGACAGTGATGCAACAAGCCACACCTTCTACAAGAAAAATAATTTCATGCCATGTCATCTCAGCATCACAGATTATACCAAAGCTTCCATGCATTATAAATGGAAGATTCATCATATAAGAACACTGGACTCCATAAGAATCTAAATTCTACAATTTTGCCAAAGGTCCCAAAGGTATATTACTCTATCAAAATAAACTGTTCATGTACTTGACTAGTCTCTATAGAATCATAATTTGAAAAAGCAGAAACATTCAGGAGACCTTTTCAATAAGTTCACGAAAAATATACATATGCATTTCAGCTCAATTGCACCAAAATGACTTTCCCTCTCAAAACAGTCTTTATAACTGTACTACTTGGAGGTGTTTCATAGTCAAAAAAGAAAGTGTCTCATAGGAAAATGAATAAGCCCAGAAGAATGAATATTCAGCCTCACAAGCAAAGCAATGAGAAATAAACAACTTATTGAACAATGAACAAAGTAGTCACCTTCAGTTCCTCAAGAGTAAAACCCCTGCCTGCTCTAGATTTCATGTTGTACTTGAGTGTCTGGCATTGCACGATAGGGCGCAAGGGGCCAGCTGTTGGACGTGGGAAAATTTTCACAGCTTTCTTCTGTCGAGCTGCCACGTAAATGGATATCATTATAGTACATTAAAAGGTGCAAAGCACCAAAGATGCAAAATCCTTTTGGATTCTAATCTATGTCATCTATAATATACACAGATAAGCCTGCAAAAGTAGAAATAATGTTACACAAGAAAGGGAAAGATGCTCACCAATGCGTCTTCTGGTTTTCCGGGCAGGCTGGTTGAACCAAGTCTTTACATAATTCTGCCAGTGCTTCTTGAAATGGCCATTTGGCACGACATTGTTATGCTTAACCATGGCTCAACACCTGAATAACAAACGAGTTCATGGAAACAAGATCAACACCTCCAAGCAACACGAACTCAACATCATAAGCTAATCTACACATAAATGAGATAAGCGAATAAAAATCAAAGCATCACCGAGAATGCATGCACGACAAACTGTCTAAACTATTAATTCTGTACCTATTCAATATTACACAATGCAAACTTTTGTATCAGAGTAGAAGAAATATTACAAGTTAAAGAAAATGATATCATTAATACTCCCCCCTCCACCCAAAACTCGATTTCCCTGTGACATGATCCTCGCATCTAAACTTTAGGGACTGGACTTATTAATATGATTCGATTCTAACGACAAACCACATCTGAAAAGCAAGCCATCTACCGTAACGAAAATATATCCATAACCATCTGGAATCACGACATCAGACGCTTTTCAGGCGAATACGACCTCTAATCTTCGCAAATAACTTCCACAGATCCACGACCAGTGATCTCATACAAAATGGTTTCCAAAAATATTAAAAAAGGACCGATCTTGCTATTTACAACTCCATTAAGCACTAAAAGGCAAATGGAAGCTTTGGACTCTCGCTCGAACGAAAGAGATCTGTACCTTTCGCCTACCGCCCGCCGCAGCGAATCGCAACCTTGCAAATGCAGGCGAAGCACCCGAGCGAGGTCTTTTAAGGGGATGAGAGGCGGGGCGACGTGCGGAAGAACCCTGAATTGGACGGCTCAGATTGCAGGATTCGAGGATGGAGATGAGGCCATATTTTGGCCTCTGTTTCAACTGAACGGATTAAAAAGAAGGAAGCCCAATTAGGCTCGTTTCTCGAATTAGGGCATGAAATGTGGAAAAAATGAGTCCTAATCATATCATCCTATATATTAAGTTTTCGATTATAGGGCTGCAAATTCGGTTAAGCTCAAACCGAACCCAACCCGATCGAAACCAATCGGTGGGTCGGCTTGGTTGGAGATATTAAACTTTGGTTTGGTTAAGAATCCAACCATTAGTACTAAAGATGTGAGAGATTGAAAAAAATAAAAATCATAAAAATATATATATACTTTTTATTGATTAGGGGCAAACTGGGTTGGGTAAGATTACATGATTCCCACTTAAAAGAGAATGATGTGTGCGAGTCTCTAAGGTGGTAAGATTATCGAATCTCCAATTGATATTTCTAAAATATTGAATCCAGTGAATCACCCCCAACAAAATTAGCAAGATAATATAAATCTTTACATAAATTTTTCAACCACTTAGGGAGGGAGATCAAACTTCCCTAAAAATATGTTATTCAATTAGTATGTAATGAAATCCTTCAATAGCTGCACATTGTAAGCCAGCAAAAATTGCCTGGCATTTGACCTAGACTGGTGGGTTGGCGGCATCATAAGTGCTGCAGGAATTCCTGCTACTATAGAGAGCTATTACTAGTGTTAATAATAATAATATTATTATTATATTAATTATCTGCCAAATGAGATTTAGTAGAAAAGGAACCAACTATTTCCGAAGTGAAGGTGTGATTAGGAATTGGGATGTTAAAGGAGGGAGGAGGGAACCCGAGAGTCGTCAGGCATATGAGACCTCGATTTCTGCTCATATATCAAGGCTTGCACCTTACGTCATATGGACATAGGGGAGGAGTGGCGGTTGCTGTGCAAAACCTCATTCCAAAGCATCTAAAAAGATGTTACAATAAAGGATCTTAAACAATTAAAAGAGGCTTTGTCAATGTCATCATCTTGGAGCCATGAGATAGTGGACCAAGAGTTGATGAAATGAAATTGGTAGTACATGAGGGTTTGAGCAAGATCTAAATATTGAGTAGCAAATTGACATTTTAAAAAAATATGTTCAATAGAGTCTAGATCGAATTGCCAAACATAGCATGGAGTGAGGTAACAAGAACCTTGGAGAGCTTAGAATAATTTCTATAAAAACATTGTTATTAGTGGAATGATATTGAGGTTCTATATACTCATCTAGTCATTCTATTCCATGCTTATCTCATAAAAAAAATTTTACAAACTTTTCGATATAACTTTTCCAAATGGGTGAGGCTCCAAATCCACTTATCATTCATGGACTCTAAGGGTTAAATTTCAGTGGTCAAGTAGAGATGAAAAGGACTATAAGTATAGGAAGATGTCAATCATTATATATGATAAGATCAAAAATTAAGGATAAGCGATCTATAACAATAATATTAAAGAATGTGAACCACTTGAATAGGGGGATGTTGGTGATCCATGGGTTATTTGAGAGGTTAGTGTATAAAGTCAAACTAATAAGTCTTCTAAGGTTATACATGACATTTTGAATGCTTTTTTTCTATGTTGGGAATAATTGTACGGAAGAGGTTTTAAAGATAGGAGAATATGCCTTGCTAATAAGATGTCAATCCAAATGTTTTACTCTTGTTAAAGATAGGAGGATACGCCTTGTACTAATAGAGGCTTTGATAAGAAAAAAGTTATGAAACCGAAGGCCACCCAAGGAGTTGGGGGTAGTGATATTGCTTCAACTATCGAGTTTAAGTTTCCTCTAGTGATTAGTATCATCCTATAAGAAGCTTCTGAGCAAAGTGGAGATGCTATAGATAGTTTTCTCAAGAAGGCCCAAATTAATCATAGAGTGAAGGGGGGTTCAATTAAGGATAGAATTTACAAGCATGGTCTTATCGAATTGAGAAATCAGGTTGATTTACTAATCTTAAATTTTTGAGATTATTTTATCAACTAATCTTTTTTAGAATAATTATGAGAGATGATTGTGGAATACAAAAGTACCTATTATAGGGGATGCGTCAGATCCTCTCTTTAATTCCCAAAATATAAGTAATATAATATTGACTGTTCGTAGGATAATATTTGGGTAGTAAATCTCAAACTTGGCTAGGTTGATAGAGAGGCCCAATAGCTAAGTGTGGAGATTGAGAATAGAGGAAAGGGTAGAGTAAGATTTGTCTTACTTTAACAAATAATGAAAACATTATTGATGAACATGAGATGTGAGATTCAGACTCAGCTTGATATTGAATGCCAAAAGGATTTTTAGTAAAGACATGGTGATCCAAAAGGGATGATAAAATATATTGGACAAGCACAAAGAGATAGGAGAAGAGGAGGTCCCCCTGTCCACACCTCTCAAACTAAAGAACCAACTAGATAGTTCCCTGTTAATAGAATAAGAGAATTATGGACAGGTGACATAGGCTATAATTTAACTAATAAATTCTGAAGAAAAATTTATATTAGTAAGGATAATCCGAATAGCAAACTAAAAAATAATGTCAAATATTTTTGAAGATCGAGAACAATGAAGCTTTTCCTTTGAAAGTGAAACATAGTGTGAGAAAGCTCACTATTATTTAGATTAAGTAGAAGGATTTTAAGCTTGTTAGAGATAATTTTATAGTAGAGTTTATAGATAACTCGCAGAGTGAATGGTCTGTAATCAATGATCTTAGTAGGATTGGATTTTTTAGGGATAAAAACCTAGAATAGTTTTGCTCCATTAGGAATAATAGAACATCTATGAAATTCTTTAAATGTCTTTTGGATAGACTTTTAAGGGTATATTTGGAAACACATTTGAAATATATTTTGAGAGCCCAATGGATATTTTAAATGTGAATTAGTGTTTAGTTATTTTTTTCAAATCACTTTTGGCTTAGATATTGTGTTGGAAATGCTCAAATATCAATACTATTTAAGGATTGCATCAACATTTCATTTCAGCATTTGAGGGATGCTAATATAATTTTTTAAATTCTAAAAGTACCCTATGACTTTATCTAAAACTATAATATTATCAAAATAATTTAGTGAGAAATCAATATGACTTATATTTTCTATAAGGTGAAATTTTTATTTCTTTATTTTTAAAAATTATTTTATATTTATTTATATGATTATATATTTATTTATTATATATTTAGTTTATACAAAATTTTTAATAAGATTATATGCATTCATTTATTTATTTATTTATTTTTATTTAAAATATGTATTCACTTTGTGAATAAATATTATAATTATATATTTTTCATAAAATATTCAATAGATTTTTGAAACATAATTTTACTATATAATACTTATGCTAATGCACATTTAAAATATAGATTTCTTCTATTGTTTACTAAACACTTAAAGCATTCCACAAATGCACATTGACTGAAATCTCTTTCTCCATATTAAAAATATAAATGTGTTCTCAACCATAGCCTAAAAATTGACCACGATAAAGAGAAAACTTTCATGATAAATGTATCTGGCCCATTGATCGAAGGGCGAAGAAGATTTTCATAAGAGAAAAGTCCTTGATTATGGACTCCTAGAGGTTAATTTGGATGCAATGAAAGGAGGGACATCGGTGTCAATAGTTAGAGCTCAGGGCACCATGCAAACTCCATAATTTAGTGTACCAAGATGAGAAATTGATTCTAATAAGGCTTGTGTTGATAGTTTTGAGACATCTCCTTGTATGAACAAAGTTATGGAAAAAATTAGTATTCCTATCGCCTATTCAATCCACTTAGAATTATATAAAGGTCCATTTGAGGTAGATTTGGCACTTGAGAGCAATGGCTTGGTTGTAGGGATCTAAGCTTAAGAGAGCCCTTGGGACTAAGAGGATCGAGATTCTCTTTTTGTCCAACAGAGGAGATCTCATCCATGGTTATTGTGACTAAGAGAGTTATCCTAAAAATCAACGGATGACATTATAAATCTTAAAATAGTTGAGTTGGTATAACTCAAATTTAAAGGTACAAGTCTTGTGTCTATATTTGAGAAATGATTGAAAGAGATCAAAAGATGAGATGGTTGAAAGATATCAAGAGAGAAGAGTAATTAGAGGCTCAAATTTTAAAGCCTCTTGATTTAATATTTTTTTTAATATAAATAATCTAAAATAATAAAATATTATGATTTTTTTTGTTATGTAGATGCTATTGAAGGACAGTTGTATTAGATTTTATAGCCCTTTATAATTGGATAAGATATATATAATATAACTAATTGGATTCTGATTACATATATTGGTCTATAGAAAAGAAGTCCACTTAATGTAAGATTCCTTAGGAGATGCCTTTGATAGGAGGAACTCTCCTAATTACTTATCCTAGACCCTCTACTCTCGCCTATAAATAAACATGACCTCTAGGAACTAAAGAAAAGAAGAAGAGAGGTTACGCATCTAATAGAGGATTCAATTGAAGGATTACAATATCTCTCTCAACTCTTCTCCCTAGCTATCAATCTAAGTAGTCCTGTGAAAGGATAGGAAGAGAGGAGAATGATCTAGTTTCTTTTTGTAGATTCATAGCAATCTTGGATCAAAACAACGATGTCTTTGTAGATCAAACAGAGATTTTTTTTTTCAGATGACATCAAAAGGTACACATCGTAAAATCATATCTAATTATTTGATTTCAATCCTGGCATAAAAAATTATTTCCACATTTAATATAGCATATTATAGATTTTATGCCAACAATTGATATCAGAGTCTAGGTTCTTGAGATCAAATATATTAGATCTATTATTTTTGTTTACGATACATGAATGATCCCTATTCTCTAATGATCGTAAAGCAACAATGGTCATCGTCGACCTTGCTGCGTACAGCCAACGAATCTGCTGGCGATAGAGGTCACACTAGGCAACGTGCTCGCCACAGTGTAGTAGGCGATAGTCGTATGTGGGCAACCTCGCACCCATGCGGCGGTCACATGCGTGCAGAACTCGCGTCCATGCGGCGACTGCACGAAGGCAAACAACCCCAGCGGTGGCCACGCCCAGGCAGCAACCGCATACAGGCATAGGCCGCACCCAAGCGGCAGCCACGTATAAGTAGGAGCCGCACACCAACGGTGGTCGCGCGCGAGTAAGCTGCGCCCAGGTGGCAGCCGCGTGCTGGTAGCAGCCGCGGCTAGCCGTGTGCAGGCGACGACAACTGCGCAAGCAGCAACCACGCTCGGGAGCTGTTGGTGGCGCAGCCACCCGCAGGCATAGGCCGCACCAACGAGCACAAACCACGGCGGTGGCAACCGTGCAGAGGCGCAAGCCGTAAAGGCGACGGTAGCTTTGTAGATCAAACAGAGATTTTTTTTTTCAGATGACATCAAAAGGTACACATCGTAAAATCATATCTAATTATTTGATTTCAATCCTGGCATAAAAAATTATTTCCACATTTAATATAGCATATTATAGATTTTATGCCAACAATTGATATCAGAGTCTAGGTTCTTGAGATCAAATATATTAGATCTATTATTTTTGTTTACGATACATGAATGATCCCTATTCTCTAATGAGCAACCACAGGGCAACGCAGGCAGCAACCGCATACAGGCTAGGCCGCACCCAAGACGGCAGGCCACGTATAAGTAGGAGCCGCACACCAACGGTGGTCCGCCGGCGGTAAGCTGCGCCCAGGTGGGCTAGCCGGCGTGTCTGGTAGGCAGCCGCGGCTAGCCGCTGTGCAGGCGCGAGCAACTGCGCAAGCAGCAACCACGCGTGGCAAGAGCTGCAACAGCCGTAGCCAACCATGTGCAAGCGATGATTAGCCGCGCAAGCAGCAACCACACTCGGGAGCTGTTGGTGGCGCAGCCACCCGCAGGCATAGGCCTCATCGACAGGTAGGCCGCCACCAACGAGCACAACCACGGCGGTGGCAACCGTGCAGAGGCGCAAGCGTAAAGGCGACGGTAGCTTTGTAGATCAGATTTTTGGCAAAAATTATAGTTTTGCCCAAGGGTTTTCCTTTGATCAAATTATAACTTTGCCCTTCTATATTTTATTAATATTCTGCTCTTTACAAATCTCATAATTCTGGTTTATATACTATCAAATATTTATAATTTTACCCTTATGAAATTAAGAATTTTTTTATTTATATTTTTAATTATAAAATTGATAAATATGATTTATTATGATTATATTTTGATTACTTGATTAGATTTAATTTTAATTTTAAAAAACTATAAATTACAGTTTACTTTTATAGTTTTCTCATATGAATTATTGATTATATTTTTATATGTGGTAAATAAAATCTAATTATTGTTCTTGGATATTCATTTGGTTATTCACATGTATATATTTGAAATTATGAAATAATGTTAATTTTTCACATGAAAGCATGATTTATATGTTATCATGATTATCATATGAGTTTTTTCTTTGTTTGTTGATTAATATTCAATAATTATTATGGTTGTTATTCTATTATTCAAATGCTTAGCATAAATTAAATTGAAGAAATTTAATGAATATTATTTGTAACTCATCTTCCTAAGTTTTATCTGACTTGTAACTGTTAAAGTGGCCTAGGATGATAGGCTTTTATGATATGAATTATAATAAAAATTTTATCATTTATAAGATATTTTAAATTATATTTTATATTATTTTATTAGTCTTATAGCCACCAAAGTGACCTAGACCAATAACTTATAAAATAACATTAAGGAATCAGTTCTAAATGATATCAAGGAAATAATATTCACAATGACACATAATTAGGAGATTTAGATAATCCTAAAGGAAAATCTACTTCAAATAATTATATAATAGGGTAAGATGATATTGTTTTGGATATCATAGCAGTTTAGGGTTATATATCCAAAGGTAACAACACTATTCCACAATGATAGCATAAATCCTTCATAGATGATCTTGAGTGAATACTAAATATGTTAATATTTTACCTAAAGGTGTAATATAGATAATATTAATAATTCATCAAATTTTTGAAAAACTCAAAGCATTAATGTTATTTTATATTTTATAGTGGTACTTCCGTCCATACATTCTTATACTTGTAGTATTTCTGTACTCTTTGGATCAAATTATTCAGAATTGTTAGAGCATGTGCAATTCACACTAGGCGGCGTATTAGATCTTGATTTAGCATTGCTTATTGAAAAGCCTATAGACTTGACTGATGAAAATACTGTGGAATAAATTAATGAAATAAAGGCTTGGGAAAGATCTGATAGGCTTAGTTTAATGTTAATAAGAATGATGATTGCAAATAATATAAAGATTTCATTACTGATTGGAACTAGCGAACTGGAATATTTAAAGGTTATTGAAGACAGATTTAAATCTGTTGATAAGTCATTAGCTGGCACACTAATGAAAGAACTAACTACGGCTCAGTATGATGGCATTCAAGGAATTCATGATCACATCCTCAATATGACTAATAAAGCTACAAAACTTAAAACATTCGACATGAATGTTGATGAATCTTTCCTCATGCAATTCATTCTCAATTCTCTTCCTTCTCAGTTTGGCTCATTCAATATTCACTATAATACAAATAAAGATAAGTGAGACTTGAATGAGTTAACTAACATGTATGTTTAGAAAGAATTGAGATTAAAACAGGAAAGTTCATATAATGTCATGACTGCTACTCAAGTAGCTGATAATAAGAAAAGAAAATTGAAACATCATCCATCAAAGAAATTTACCGGGTTTGGAAATATTAAATAGACTAATGAAAAGAAAGCTTTTATAGTAAAGTACTTCTTTTATGACAAAAAAAGATATATGAAGAATGACTGCATTAAACGCAAGATTTGGTTCGAAAAGAAATGTATTAATTCGACCTTTGTATGTTTCGAATCGAGCATTACAAAAGTTCCTTCTAATACTTGGTGGAATGATTCTGGTACTTCAACTCATATTACCAATAATATGCAGGAATTTCTTTAAATCCGAAAACCAAAAGAACATGAAAGATTTATCATTATGGGAAATCGTCTCAAAGAAAAAGTCATATCAGTGGAGACTTATCGTCAAAGCTTAGAGACGAGTCATCTAATAGATCATGTTGACACATGTTATGTTCATACTATTTCTAGAAATTTAGTTTCTCTATCTAGAATTGATGAGTTAGGCTATTATCTTTCTTTTGGTAATGGTAAACTTAGTATATTTTATTATTCAATAAAAGTTGGTTCTGGAATTTTGTGTGATGGTTTGTACAGAATTAATTTGAATCTTGAGTTTTCAAAGACATTATTGACTCTATAATTAAGTGTTAGATTGAAACGTAATTTCAATAATGAAAGATCTTCTATATTGTGGCATAGAAGATTGAAGCATATCTCCAAAGAAAGAATTAAAAGATTAGTGAAGGATAATATTTTGAAATATTTAGACTTTATTGATTTTGATATTTATATAGATTATATTAAGGGAAAGCAAACTAAACATATAAAGAAAAATACTACAAGAAGTAAAGAACTCCTTTAGATTATTCATACTGATATCTACAAACCACTCCATATTCTTTGTTTTAGTAAAAAAAGATATTTCATCATATTTATAGATGACCTATCCAGATATGAGTATGTTTATCTAATACATAAAAAGTCTCAAGCCGTTGATACTCTTGAAGTGTACATAAATAAGATCGAGAGATAATTAGATAGAAAAGTTAAAATTATCAGATCTGACATGGATAGTGAATTTTATGGCAGATATGATGGTTCTGGTTAGAATATTAATCATTTTGTTAGATTCCTAAAACAACGAGGTATTTGTGCTCAATATGTATCATAGCAAAATGGTATTGCTGAAAGGTAAAATCATACTCTTATGGAATATGGTTAGGAGCATGATGAATTTTTCCTCTATACTTTGAGTCAATATGAGGTGAAGCTCTTAGGACAACTACATATATCTTAAACAAGATTCCGAGTAAATCAATTCTATCAACTTTATTTAAGTTATGGACTGATAAGAGTATTTAATCAACATGAAAAGAAATTGGATCCAAGAACTATTTCAAGATATTTTATTGGTTATCCAGAAAAATCCAAGGGATGCAGATTTTATTGCCCTAATCGTAGTATAAGGATAGTAGAATTTAGTAATGCAAGATTCCTAGAAAATGACAAAATAAGTATGAGTAAAAAATCTCAAATGGTTAATTTTGATATTGAAGAAATTCGAGTTAATTCTCCAATATCATCTCTTATTCGAGATATTGTTGTTCCTTAAATCAATAAGAGAATTGATGATAGTAAACAATAAAATAACATTGAAGAACTCTCACATAATGTTGATGTCGTTGTTGATGATCTTGTAGAACAATTACAATTAGTAGTTTTGAGAAGATCTTAAAGAAAAAGGAAATATGCTATTTCTAATGATTATGTGATATATCTATAAGAATCAAATTATGATATAGGAATAAAAAGAGACCCCTTATTGTTTTCACAAGCCATAGAAAGTAACGATTCTGAAAAATAATATGATGCAATGAAAGAATAGTTAAAATCAATAGTCCAGAATGATGTTTAGGACTCGTTGAATTACCTAATAATTGTAAAAGAGTCGGTTGTAAATGAGTTTTTAAGATAAAACGTGACACAACAAGCAATATCAAATGATATAAAGTCAGACTTATGGTCAAAGGTTTTTTTTAAAAAGAAGGCATTGACTATAACGAGACTTTGTCTCTAGTTTCTGGAAAGGACTCGTTGAGAATCGTCATAACATTAGTAGCTCATTATGATCTTGAGTTACATTAGATGGATGTGAAAATAATATTTTTAAATTGGGATCTGGATGAGAAAATCTATATGGAATAACATGAATGATTCATAGAAAAGGGAAAAGAAAGTTGGGCTTGTAAATTTAAGAAATTCATTTATGGCCTTAAGCAAGCTTCTAGACAATGATATATAAAGTTTTATAATACTATTACTTCCTTCGGATTTAAGGAAAACACTACTAATTAGTGTATATATTTGAATGTAAGTGGGAGCAAGTTTATTATATTGGTCTTATATGTGGATGATATTTTACTTGTTAGTAGTTATCTTAGTTTATTGTATGAAACCAAGATATTTCTCAACAAGAACTTTAAGATGGTTGATTTGAATGAGGTAACTTATGTTATTGGCATTGAGATATTTAGGGATAGATCTCAAGGATTATTATGATTGTCTCAGAAAAGATATATTAATCATATCTTAGAGAGATTTAGTATGTAGCTTTGCTCAGCCAATGATATACATATTACTAGATGTAAAAAAATTCAACTAAAACCAGTGCCCAAAAAATGACTTAGAAAAAAATCAAATGAAGAATATTCCTTATGAGTGTATAGTTGGAAGTCTATTATATGCTTAAACCTATACAAGACCAGATATTAGTTTTGGAATTGCAATGTTGGGAAGATACCAAAGCAACTCAGGAATAAAACATTGAAAAGCTGCAAATAAAGTAATGAGATATCTATAGGGGATGAAAGATTATATGCTCATATACAAGAGATTAGATCAACTTGAAGTGACAAGATATTCATATGCTAATTTTGTAAATTACCTCGATAGTAGGAAGTCCACTTCAGGATTTGTATTCATATTAGCTAGTGAGGCAATTTCTTAGAAAAGTGTAAAGCAATCACTTATTACATAATCAACAATGAAAGCTAAATTTATGGCATGCTCAAGGTCACAATCAAACTTTATGGCTACGAAATTTCATCACAGAACTTGGTGTGGTCGACTTAATTACCAAACCGCTGAAGATATTTTGTGATAACTAATTTTCTTCTCTAAGAATTACAAATACTCTAGTGGTTTCAAGTACATCGAGATAAAGTACTTGTTGGTTACAGAAAGAATCCAGAAACAACAAGTGTTAATTGAGAACCTGAGCACCACTATGATGATTAATAATCTATTGACAAAAGTTTTATAGTGTAAAATATTTAAAGAACATATTTTTAGAATGAAACTTATAAGCAAGTCATAAAAGATATGTTAATGCATGTTTAGGTGGATGCTATTATTGATATTTTTCTTGCTTAATTAAAGTTATTTGTTTCTGCTATCTTATTTATATTTATTTTATTCATATTATAGTTGAATGTAATGACAAGATTATCTTGATAAGACAAATTACAGCGATCATTATGGACTATATTAGGAAAGACTAATAATGTTGTGGTATATAAGAGGGAGTATGACATTGATTATATGCAACTGCTATGACTATTGATAATTAGACTTAATATAGTATTATTATGTTTATTGGACTTATTGGCTTATTTTAAAATTTATAGCTATATATAAAATGTTTTTCAAAATTTTTAGAATCCAATTAGGTAAAATTATTTTTAAACAAAATTTATTTTGTTTATTTTAATTTTAAATATCTTTTTTATATCTTATCAATTAATGGTCAAATGGAAAAATATCAGATTTTGTGGTCCTTTATAATTGGATAAGATATATATAATATAACTAATTAGATTCTGATGACATATATTGGTCAATAGAAAAGAAATCCACTTAAAATATGATTCCTTAGGAGATGCTCTTAATAGGAGGAACTCTCTTAATTATTTATCCTAGGTCTTTTGCTCTCGCATATAATTAGACAAGACATCTAGGGATTAAAAAGAAGAAGAAGAGATGTTACGCATCTCATAGAGGATTTTCCTAGTCCTCAATCTAAGTGGTCCTGTAAAAAGATAGGAAGAGAGGAAAATGATATAATTCCTCATATTCATAGTGATCTTGGATCAAAAGACGATACCTTTGCATATCAGACAAATATCTCTTTTTCAGATGACATCAAAAGGTACGCATTGTAAAATCAGATCTAATTATTCGATTTCAATCCTAATATAAAAAATTATTTCTACATTTAATATAACATATTAATGTAGATACTATTGAAGTACCGTAGTATCAAAAACTTTATCCTATATCAGATTTTGTTTTTAAAAACTCAAGAATAAGATTATATTTATTATTTTTAAATCTATTATGGCAAATCTTGTTTTTTTTTTTTTTTAAAGGAACATTCAAAGATGATTTTCTTTAAAAACCTTTCTTTTTTTATTTATTGTAAAAGATGTCTTCTATTTTTATTTTTATGGTGCTCTTGTTTCAAATAATATTCAAAATATTGTAGCAACTCTAATGGTATTTTTCCTTCTAGTTATAGTGTTTTGACAATCATAAATAAAAATACTATAAATGATATAAATAAACTCACAATCTTAACCAATCCAACTTCAAGTCTACAAAAAATTTATATCGTAATAGTTTAAAAGTAATTAGAATAAAAGAGACATAATATAATATCTGTTAAAATATTTTTTAATAGTTTTATAGTAATTTAACACTTTAATAAATATACTATAATGTTATTGGAAAACACTATGAATGAGTTAAATTGAATAAAAAATGCATTAGAGACAAATATCATACTAAGATTTAAATATATATATTTATAATAGTTTAAGAATAATATTTACCATTATAAACGTTTTGATCACTACAACAAAAAAAATATTATAAATGACTCAAATGAACTACTATATCATAATAATCTACAAACAATAACAAACAAACATATATAACATGATATTACTTAGAGTACTTTTTAATAATCTTATAATTTATTTTAACTTCTTAATAAAAATAATATAACATTATTAAAAATATCATAAATGAACTAAATAAAAATATTATAATAGTCCAAAACTAATAATAAACTTAAAAAAAAGAAAATCATTTGGCTTGATCAGAAATATTTTAGACAATATTAAAAACAGAAGGCACCAATTGAAAAACCGAAAACTGCAAAAACAAAGATGCCTTTGAGAAAAAAAAAAAAAAAAAAGAGACTTCTTTGAAAAATCACACAACATTCGATGACATCCTTCAAGAATGGAATCAATCACCATATCTGCAAGATAAATACAGATTCATGCACTTGTGCATCATTTCAACCTTCTGGTTATGATAAAAAGATATTTTCTTACTTGTTTTACATCTCTCATTGTCCTCACTTCCGCATCTCTCATCTTTTACCACAATCCCCGTGAGAATGTAGAGAGAAATTATATATATATATATATATATATATATATATATATATATATATATATATATATATTATTATTATTATTATTATTTGCTAAAGAAAGCCATATTAACTAAACAAAATATTCGATGGTAGTTTGTTTTGAAATTAAAAATCTTGTGGTAACAAGTAGCAGAGTTCAATCGCATGCAGAGACCAATTCCTCCCATTACATTGCCTCGGTTTTCTTCGCTGCGGAGTCAAAGAATCAGAGCAGATAGAGTCGAGGAACTTGGATCAACAACGCTGTCATTGTGAATTTGCCCTTGTTCCTCGTCACCATCAACAAATCAAACAAAATGATGCAGAAAGTTGAGACCTTTCAGTCGCGATCTTCACATCTCCTCAACGATTAAGACAAGAACACAGCAGTCTTACGAGAATACTAAGATGTAAGCCTCATGGGAATCAGATTGATCGCTTCTTCCTCGGTGAAGTCCTCCTCGGCAATGCACCATCCACCTCCTTCCTCTTCTTCTTCTCGGTGTTCCCTTTCCCATCAGTAGCCGCGGGAAGAGCATCCTCCTCACCAATCTCGAGTTCCTCTGCAGCTTGCCCACGGCGCCGGGTCGTCGACGCCACTCCGCCCACCTCCGCACTCAGCCCCTTCAAATGCTCAGCCCCATTCCCGTCGAATTCCTTCTTGAGCCTCCTAACCTTCGTCCTCTTCCTATCGACAGATCCATTCGGAGAGGGAAAGATTCTAGCTTGCCTCCCCTTTTGTCCCGCCTCCTCCTCGCCGCTATCGGCTGAACCGGAGTCGAGAGATCCAAGACCGAGGGGCTTCTGGCCGGAGACTCTGGACTTCGCGATCGACGGAGAGGAGGAAATTATGGTTCTCCGTTGGGCTCTCTCTTGCTGATCGCGGAGCTTCTTGATGGAGCCTTCGATGCGGCCCTGGAGGCGGTGGCGCTTGAAGCTTTTACCGCCCATGGACCAGTGCGCCTCGTTGGCCCACGAAAGGAGAGGGTCCATGACGGGCACCGGCGGGTCCACCCTTTCATCGTTCATCTTCACGTCGGCATAGAAACGGGGCCGCGGGAGGCTTTTGCCGTAGAACCTTCCCGGACCCAAAGCCATCACCACCCTCACGCGAAGAGAGAGAGAGAGAGAGAGAGAGAGAGGGTCTATATGCCTAAATAGTAAGGATTGGGAAGTGGCGGGAACGTGTTGGTGCCAGTAAACTGGCGGGAGGGTGCGAGGAGATGGCGCGAAGTATGCGTTTGCCCCCGTTGACGAACAATGGCCGTCGGATTGGCTGCAAAAACAAGATCACACGAGATGGACGTATGATAAGATTCAGCTTGGATCGGTGCGAGACAAATTTGTTAATTTTCACTAACCATATATTCAAGTGATACTTATTTGAAAATTTTTTCTAGAAAATATTTATATTTTGAATATTTTTAATCGGTATCTGTTTTACAAATAGTATCCTTAATTTGAAAAATATCTAAACTACTATCCTTCAAAAAGTATTTAGTCTTTTATAGTGTTTTGACCTATAATAGTATCCTCAGTTTAAAAAATATCTAAATTACCTTTCAAAAATTATTTAATCTATTATACTGTTTTGGCCTATTATAATATCTTTTACGTGTTATAATATTTTGATCATCACAATAAAAATATCTTAATTTAAAAAAATTATAAATGCATCATATGAAATCAAAGTACATTACAAATCATTTGATATATTATATTATGATGTATTTATAATAATTTAAAAATAATATTACCAAAATAAAATTTAAAAATTTATTTCTCATAATGCTTTAACCGCCACAAAGAAATATTATAAAACTTTATTCGAAAACACAGTAAATAATCCAAATAAACCCAACCAAACAAACTACAAATTTAAAAATATAATATCATGATATTCTACAATCAATGATAACCAATCAAACACAGGATGATATCATTTAGAATATTCTTCAAATAGTATTTATAATATTTTTAGTATCTCAATAAAAACACTATAAATACTACTAAAAATACAATAAACGAGTCAATAAAAATACTATAACATTATAAAACTAAATGGATAATTTTTTTATAGGTATTTTAGATATTTTTTAATTAAAAAATATTATTTGAAAAAAAAAGTAAAAGAGAAAGTACTGTTGAAAAATACTCAAAATCTTAATATTTTCTAAGAAAATCGCTGTACTTATTTTGTCACATTTATAATAACGATAGAATTAATGTGCACAAATATTATGCACACGAAGCTAAAAACAGTGACAATTTTTACTAAGAATGGCTAGAAGGAGCGAGGAGAAAAAAATAAAAAAAATCAAAGTCTCCTGAAATGTTTGCCCTTTCAAGGCATATAAATTTCTTAACTCAATTATCTTAAATTTTTTTAAGATAAAAAATGAAAAGAATGAGTTGATTTATCAGTCAACTGTAGTTGAGAGGCATAGCAGCAAAAGACGCCTTCCAGTTGGTCGATACCACTGTCAGAGGTGGCGCCTATAGGTTCCAGCCAATGGTATGCCACCAGTTCCCTGTACGGTACCGGGCTGAGTGAGATGAGCCGGATCACTTATTATTTCCTGCTTGTATGATACCAGGGTTTCTGTATGACACAATATATCTGCTGCCGTCCATTCAATTCTTTACGGTTTACAACCTTTCAAAACAACATTTTTTCTTTTATTTTGCTTGAGTAGAATCAAACGAGCTCATGCTTATGTCTCATTTACTGACCTAATTTTTTTATTTTAAAGATTATGTTAAAAGAAATTACATTGACAAAGATTCTCTGTTCAAATCTTATGCGGTTATATATTATGAATGTATATATGAGAATGAATATATGCATTAATTTAAGTTTCACGTTTGAACTAATTTGGTATTATATTCAAGAGTTAAGATCTATTTTAGGTCTTATGGTTTTGGTCATAGATGATTTAAGTTTTTATAGTTTACTCATGTCCAAAATAATCCTTACATTTTTAAAAATATAGTATATAAGTCTCTTATGTTAACTCTAAGTTAATAGACGTTAAGGTTTGTTTACGTAATATGCTAACTCATAATAAATTATTAATATAATAACATATATAATTTATTTTTTTTAAAAAAAATATATTTTAACTCTTATAATTTTGATCTTATACCACATAAGTCCTTACAATTTTATCCGTGTTTAAAGTATCTCATATATTTTTAAAAATATTATATGTAAATCTCTCTTATCAAGTCTGAGTTAATAGACATTAGAGTCTACTTACATGATATGTTGTCTCATAATAAACTATTAATATAATAATACATATAATTTAAATTAAAAAGATTAAGACCATCATTAATGGTGGGAAGAGGCATCGTCATGGAAGCAACCACTAGTATCACTATCGTGTCGTTGCCTAGTAGAGTATCGTATGCATGCAACTTTTCTCACATTGATGACAAGCTCAAAAGCTTCTAGTCTTACTTTAGGTGGATGTGCATCAACTAATCCGAAGCTACGCATGCAATGATCTCTGGGTCCCTCTTCTTCCTCCTAGGTGTCTTTATCACTATTGCCTCCCACTTCATTGTCTTTTGTGCTCCCACCCGTCGCGCTTACGGTATGTGGCCCAACTCTCTCTCACCTTTATCTCTCGCCTTTCTTATCTTTACTTCTCCGCCTTCATCTGCTGCTATGACCTCTATCATTTTCTCTTCCTTGACAAGTTATATTTTTTTTAAAACTTAAATTACACATATCATTATGTTAATGATTTATTATGAGTTAGGATGTCAAGTAAACAAACTCTAATATCTATCAATTCAAACTTGATGTGAGAAACTTATAAGCTATATTTTTAAAATGTATAGGTTATTTTAGATACAAATAAAATCATAAAAGCTTAAGTGGTCTATGACCAAAACCATAGAGGCTAAAATAAATTTTTTTAAAAATTTAAATTATATGTATCATTATATTAATAATTTATTATGGTCAGTATGTCATGTAAGCATACTATAATGTTTGTTAATTCAAATTTAACGAGAGAGATTTATATACTATATTTTTTAAAATATAAGAATTATTTTAGATATAAGTAAACTATAATGACTTAAATGATCCATAGTTAAAAGTAGAGAGATTAAAATAAACCTTAACCCTATATTCAAAGATCATATTTTGTCTATTCTGTTTTCCTTGAAAAGTTAAACCGTTAAATTAACTAAAAATTATCATATAAACATCTTTGGCTAGTTCATCGAATTAAAATCTTCATAATTATTTTTTTATCATAGGGCACCCATAATAATCTGGGATAATTTTCTTTAAATACTAATTTTATCCTCATAAATATTTTGAATTAATTGGCATACATTTTCTAAACCCTTATACTCCTCTTTCTCCCCTTCTCCTTTCCTCTACCTTTTCCACCTTCCTCTTCACCTCGGTCTCACTCTCTCCCTCTCAACTCTTCTTCTTCCATATAGTCTCCTTCAGCGTTCATCTCCTGCTTCTCTTAATCCACATTCTACTATATATAATTTACTCAGAAAACCTCATGTTATATTCAAAAATAAATTGAAATACACTTTTTATGAAGCATATCAAATTATACATAAAATTATTCTATATAAATTAAAATATACTTTTTATAATTTATTTGTATCTAAAATAATCCTTATATTTTTAAAAAACATAACATATATGCCCCTCCTATTAACTCTAAGTTAAGAGACGTTAAAATTTATTTATGTGGCATACTAATTCATAATAAACTATTAATATAATAATATATATAATTTAAATTTTTTTTAAAAAATATATTTTTGCTCATGTGGTTTTGGTTTTGAACCACTTAAGCCCTTATGATTTTGCTCGTGTCTAAAATATCTCATATATTTTCAAAAACATTACATATAAACCCCTCTTTTCAAGTATAAGTTAACAGACATTAAAGTCTACTTAAGACATCCATCAATTTAACATAATAACACATATAATTTAAATTAAAAAGATTAAGACATCTATCAATGGTGGAAAGAGGCATCATCATGAAAGTGACCACAAGTAGCACTATCGTGCCGTTATTGTCTAGCATAGTATCGTATCTACGCAGTCTCTCCCGCGTTTACGATAAACTCAAGAGCTTCCGGTCCTATCCAAGGTGGATATGCATTAATCAGTCCAAAGCTAAGCATGCAATGATCTCTTAGTCCCTCTTCTTTCTCTTAGGTGTCTTTGTCACCACTACCTCATACTTTGTTGTCTTCTATGGCCCCCCCGTCACACCTATGACGTCTGGCCCAACTCTCTCTCACCTCTGCCTTTCCATCTTTCTTTTCTCTACCTCTCCGCCTTAATATGCTGTTATGACCTCTATCATTTCTTCTTCCTTGACAAGTTATATTTTTTTTAAAATTTAAATTATATATATCATTATGTTAATGATTTATTATGAGTCGGAATGTTAAGTAAGCAAACTCTAATATCTGTCAATTCAAACTTGATGGGAGAGGCTTATATGCTATATTTTTAAAAATGTATGGATTTTTTTAGATACAAATAAAATCATAAGAGCTTAAATGGTCTATGATCAAAACCATATAGGCTAAAATGAATTTTTGTTTAAAACTTAAATTATATATGTTATTATATTAATAGTTTATTATGACGACGTAAACAGATTATAATATTTATTAACTCAAACATGATGTGAAGGACTTATATACTATATTTTTAAAATAGATTATTTTTAAAACTTAAATTATATGTGTCATTATATTAATAGTTCATTATATTATAAGTATATTTTAATATTTATTAATTTAAACTTGACGGGAGAAAATTAAATGATCTATAGTCAAAATTATATAGACTAAAATGAACCTTAATGAAAGATCATATTTCATCTATTCTATTTTCTATCAAAAGCTAAACCGTTAAATTAGTTAAAAGTTATCATATGTTTCTTTGGCGAATTTGTAATTATTTTTTATTATAGGGCACCCATCATAATCCATCTTACTAGGGACTTTTTTCTTTAAATACTAATTTTATCCTCATAAATATTTTGAATTCATTGGCATAAAATTTCTAAACCCTTTTACTCCTATTTTTGTCCTCCTTTCCTCTACCTTTTCCACCTTTCTCTTCTCCTCGGTCCCATTCTCTCCCTCTCAACTCCTTCTCTTTCGTATCATCCTCTTCGGTGTTCATCTCCTCCTCCTCCTAATCCACCTTTACTCCATATAATTTACTCAGAAAATCACATGTTATATTCAAAAATAAATTCAAATACACTTTTCATCAAACATATCAAATTCTATATAAAATTATTCTAAATTTATCATAAAAATATGAAAATTAATATAATACTTTTTAAAATCATGTTCTAATATAAGAGTTTGAGATGGTTTAGTCAAAGAGGATCCCATTATGCTAAAAAAATAAATTAAAATATATTCTTTCAAAGAATACATCAAAACACGTACTAATTTTGATAAAAATTAAATTTATAATAAAATAAAAAATATTACAATCCTTATTAGAATCATATTCTAATATAGTCCTAAAAGTTTGAGATAGTTACACTTGAAAACGAATAGAATTATACTTGTTCAACTAACCTACCTTAAAATATGCCAAGCTTAATAATTAATTATCCAAAATTAGCAAAAAAGAATTCATTAGAATCATATTTTAATTGAATATTAAAAATTTAGTATGTTTGATGGAAGTTGACTTGTTATATTTATTCCCATAATCTATAAAAAAATAAATTAAATGATTAGTTATCCTAAAGTCATCAGAAAAATAGAAAACCTAGGTATAATTTTGTTAGAAGTATTTTCTAGTAGAATCATAAAAGTTTGAGATGGTTTGGTCAAAGTTGACCCATTACACTTGAAAATAAATTGAATTTCTCTCATTCATACAAATTATCCAACAACATATAAAAATCAATAATTATTTTTTAATCATAAAAATATAAAATATATGAAAAATATTTATTTAATTATTATTTCAATAGAATTATGAAAGTTTGAGGTTGTTTAATGGAAGTTGAACCCGCCACACTAAAAAATAAAGTAAAATAGAATCAATCATGAAATCTATCTATAATATATCAAATTTGATCATTAATTAACTTAAATTTATCATAAACCAATATAATCCTTGTAAGAAAGTTCTGGTGTAATCCTGAAAGATTGAAATGGTTGGATGGGACTTAGTCCTGTTACACTCGAAAATGAATACGATTATAATCGTTGAGAGAACTTACAAAAACATACCAAATTCGATAATTAATCATTCTAAATTTATCATGAAATAAAAAAACAATACAATTCTTGTCATAATTATATTTTAACAGAATTGTAAAAGTTGATTATGCTTACAAAACCTACTCATGTCAAATTCGATAATTAATTTTCCTAAATTATTAAAATTAAAAAATTAAAATATTTGTTAGAATCATGTTCTAGTAGATATACGAAAGTTTATGATCACTGGTGGAAGTTAATCAGGTACACTCGAAAATGAATTGAAAAAATTATAGAACCTATCTAATTAAGGATTATATAATTGAGTGTATTTTCAATCAACATTATATGAATTACTTTAAACTTGTAAATCCACATATGATTATAACACTGATTTTTATATTGTTTTTTTAAAAATATTTTTTAAATTTTAGAAATATGTTTGGATGAGAAGGAGAAAGTAAAATAGATAATGAGGGTGGATACGGAGGAGGAGAGCCAAGGGAAAAAAAAAAGAAGAGATGACGAAGAAGGAGAACAGTAGAAAGCAGAGATCAAAGAAAAGAGCGAGGGGGTGGGATGGTTTGGGAAAGTATTAGGGGTAATTCAAAGTTGAATTTGATTGGACCCTTCAATATATATATATAAAAAAATTAGACTGTGAATTTTATCTTGATTTCCATATATTTGATAGAAAGACTGAGGATATTTTTATCTAAATCGAAAAATCAGGATACCTAAGATAAAAGCGATCATAAGAGACAGTCTAGTCGAAGGTACTAGTAGCCAATCTAGAGGCAGGTAATACAGGATATTTTTTCCTGTAAATTGCCCGACATCCTTCAAAACCTTGTGGTCCACGTCAATGAATAGGCCGTGTTTTTAGTTCTGATGTTTTTAATGCACTCCAAAATCGTATGATATCATGAGTAGTTAAATAGAGCCAACAGTTCCAGCAGACACAATGATGGATCTTAATGGATTCCAAAATTACATATATACCCCTTTGCATTTGGTAATTGAGGTTTTGCATAATATCATTGTTTTTTTAAAAATCTTTATGGTTAATCTTGTTTATTACATATATAATATTTATTACATATTAGCTAACGATGATATCACAGTCGTGATTAATCCGATCTGGAGGGACATATGTGTCATATCGTATCTGGTATTACAGCAACTCTGTGCTTGATATTACAGCACCTCCACTGCAGCATTCGAAGCGCTGGCTCTCTCTCTCTCTCTCTGGAGGATCCATGGCTTCCCTCTTCTTCCTCTTCCTCCTCCTCTTGCCTTTCGCCATCCTCCTCCTCGTTCTTGCTGCAATCGTCCGTCCCCGGCAGGTTAGGATCCCCCTCAAGGGTCGCCACGTGCTTGTCACTGGTGGATCCAGCGGCATCGGGCTCGCCCTCGCCCTCCGCGCCGCCGCCGAGGGTGCCCGCGTCACCATCCTCGCCCGCGACCCCTCTCGCCTCCAGGACGCTCGCGACGCCATCCGCCTCGCCACCGGTGTCGACGTCACCATCGTCGCCGCCGACGTTCGGGACCCTGAAGCCGTCTCCCGCGCCCTCGAGGCTGCCGACCCCGTCGACGTCCTCGTCTGCAACCACGGTGTGTTCCTGCCGCAGGAACTCGAGCGGCAGAGCCTGGAGGAGGTCCGCTTCATGGTCGAGGTCAACCTCATGGGTACGTTCCACCTCATCAAGGCCTCCCTCCCCACCATGAAGCAGAGAGCGAAGCAGAGTGGCCTCCCGGCCTCCATTGCCATCGTGTCGTCCCAGGCCGGCCAGGTATCTGACATATTGCTTCCAGGAATTTGTACTGGATTTCTTCCTGATGATGCCATTTTGTTCATCCGGGACACGTTCTGACAACAATCTTGCTGATGAGAACTAAGAAGAAGGGTGTTTTGCTTAACAGGTGGGAATTTATGGTTACACAGCATATTCGGCAAGTAAATTTGGGCTTCGGGGACTGGCAGAAGCTTTGCAGCATGAGGTTATTGCTGATAACATCCACATAACGCTCGTATTTCCTCCAGATACAGACACACCAGGACTTGCTGAAGGTGTGGACAACTGCCTTTACTCTGATCGCTGTCATACTTTTCCATTTCCTTTTCTGAATGCTTGTTAATTAAACTTATTCCACATACATAATTTCGATTCTCTATGCAATGTCTGATGAGGCTTGCAAATTTCGATTCTGACCGCAGATTTTTAACTAAACTAACTTGGCAAATATAATTTAGGGTCTATATGCAATTTCCAATAACTTTTGTCATTTATATTAGGTACTTTATGTAGATCTAGCAATTAGCATTCATGTCGACGTTGACACTTAAGCTCTAGATCCAAATCATTCCTAGACTAGATTCTTTCTTTTCCAAAAAGAAGAACTTGTATTTCTTAAAAGCAGCGAATACAACTAGTGTTAGAAGAATTAACACACATAAAGGAAATAAAAGGATCCAATCACTGGCCTATACACAAAAATGAACTTGACAAAACCAGCCAACCAATCAGCATAACAGTTCCCTTGCCCAAATATATGATAAGCATTCACACACTTGAGGGATTCCATTGACCTTTAATATTTCTAACAATGTTAAGCAGTTTCTAACACATTCTCCTCCTCAGAGAGCTGCAACCCTCCAAGCACAATAGCAAAGGTTTTGTTAGTAAAAATTTATAAACCTGCAGCCACATAATTGTAGGGAAATTTAGGGGCGACATCATATGCGTAGTGGAAGAACATAAAATAAAAAATCCAAATTTTCCAGAAAGGTGTTCGTCATTGTGCAAAGTTTGGTGCTAAAAAACCTAGGGAGATCGTATATCCCTGAATTTTTGTATATCTGTAGGAGAGGATGAAGGAGGTCAAGCGTCCTCCTTTCTAGCGGTGATCCACTCAGCAAGGCTACGATGACGCTCCTTAAATCTCTATGCCTGTTATCTAAGGAAGAGAAGGGGAGAGAAGAATAAGATGTGACAACCAAGAAGCCCTAGTCTATGTGCCTTTAGTTTCTTCCTATTTATAGAGGCTCCCAATTAACCTAACCCTAATGGAGCATGCCCTATTGGATACTGAATCTCCATTCAATTACTCAAGCCTCTTAGACTAGTGTGTCTCTACCTAATAATCTTTTATTAGCTCTTATTGGATCTCATATATGGGATTCAATAATTCAGGGGCTTATTGGATATCCAATAAGATAAGGGCTTCGACGGATATCTCATATCTGAACCTCTACTCGTCGTAATGCCTACCATATGTGTGACCCTCTAGGCTCAATATCGAGTTGGTCGTGAGTTATACCTGTCAGAACTTTTTTTGGCTCAATGAATTATTATGAAGATTATTATCTTCATAATAATTCACTTGACTCATCGATTGCGGACGTACTATGCCACTATACTGTAGTCCCTAGACGATATAGAGAAATCTAGTCCTTTGAACCTATTTGTCCTTCGTTATCGTGTACCTAGAGTCTCTCATCCATCTAATATCCCAAAGATCGTACACTGGACATGGTATTGTCAGGCCTATACGGTTTTTCCTCGAGTCTCGCTCTAATCGGATTCTCCCGGAAAATTCTTTCTCTCTCAACCTGAACGACTTTGGCCAAGGATTTATCTGAGTAAGAACACACAGGATATTCCTCTCATGATATTGAGAGCAGATGATCCTCTATCGACACTTAATAATCCTCGTAAGGTTGGCTACCACTCCCAATGACCGGTTGTACTAGATCCGGAACGTCCAAACCTATAAGTTCAGTATCAAAGAGTGGAGTACTCATACAGGACATCCTTGGTGTCTCAAGTCTAAGGATCAGATACACTATTGGGACTACAGAATCACTGTCTGATAGTATGGTATCATCAACCATCCAACATTTTGTGAGTAGATCAATCAGTGAACTCATTCTCCAATGGGCATCTGCACTCTATCCCTAGTGTCCTCACACTAGCAGCTATGAGACCAGCCGCCTCCATCATATGGATAAGTATACAACATACTAATATGTCCAGTTATCTCAATGTCCCTCTCGAGTAACCTGTGACCAGGATTATTTAGGGTCTGTGTTTCAAAGTGAATCAGTCTCATTATCGTGATCTCATCACGATCTGATTTCCATTGCACAAATCTATGGACATCACAATATATTTATGTAACAAGGAATATAAAATGAGAAATTACCATAATAATAATAAAAAAAATTGTGTGTCATGTCACACGTACTGTCACTCACGTGATTGGCTTGCAGGACATCCATAACTAGCAATCTCTCATTTGACCTAAAGCCAATCACATATGTGTCTGATCCCCATCAGACCCCTATAACGCTCAAAAATAATATGAGACAACAATTTTGTCAGTGGATTTACGATGTTATTTTCGGATTGAACTCTTTCCACTACTACATCTCCTCGGGACACGATCTCTCTAATAAGCTGGAACCTCCTTAGAACACTTCTGATGAGACTCGAGTTCCCTTATTTGAACAATCGCCCCGTAATTGTCGCAATATAAGGGAATCGACTCCTCGCTGCTGGCACGACTCCTAAATCTGTGATGAACTTCTTTATCTAGACTTTCTCTTTTGTTGCCTCTACCGCAGCAATATACTTCGCCTCTGTAGTTGAGTCAGCAGTAGTGTCTTACTTGGAATTCTTCTAGCACATTGCTCCTCCATTCAGGGTGAATACATATCCTGAATTAGACTTGCTATCATCGACATCGGATTGAAAGCTCGAGTCCGTGTAGCCCACAGCCTTGATGCTACTTCCTCTATATATTATTAAAAGATCCTTAGTTCTTCTCAAGTACTTAAGGATACACTTTACTGCTTTCTAGTGCTCCAAGCCTAAATCCGTCTGATACCTGCTCGTAACACTTAGAGCATAAGCTATATCAAACCTGATACACAGCATAGCATACATGATAGACCTTATTGCTGAGGCATAGGGTATCATATCCTTGTTTGCCCTTTCTTTAGGAGTCTTTGGGGACATACATATAGAAAGTGATATCCTACATCTCATTGGTATGAGACCTCTCTTGGAATTTTTCATGTCAAACCTTTTGACAATGGTGTCTATGTACCTAGACTGGGACAAGCCAAGCATCATATTAGATCTATCTCTATTGATCCGAATCCCTAATATGTAGGATGCTTCCCTTAAGTCTTTCATGGAGAAGTGTTTAGATAGTCAAGCCTTTTCTATGAAGAGCATTCCTATATTAGTCTCAATGATTAGGATGTCATCTATATATAACACCAAGAAGGTGATGGCGCTCCCACTCACCTTCCTATACACACAAGGCTCATCTTCGTTTTTAACGAAGTCATAAGATCTGATCACCTCATTAAATCTTATGTTCTAATTTTGTGAAGTTTGCTTCAGTCAAAAGATGGACCTACGCAGCCTACACACTTTATTTGGACTCTCCTTGGACATGAATCCCTCAGGCTGTATCATATACACCTCCTCGAGGTTGCCATTGAGGAACGCGGTTTTCACGTACGTTTGTCAGATCTCATAATCATAGTGTGCTGCACTAGCCAATAGAATTCATATGGATTTTAGCATGGCTATGGGTGAGAAGGTTTTGTCATAGTCAATATATTGCCTTTGACGATACCCCTTAGCCACTATCCTTGCTTTCTAGGTATTTACCTTTCCATCTACTTAGATCTTCTGTTTGAAGATCCATTGCAATCAATGGGTACAATACCCTCAGGTGTATCAACTAGGTTCCAAACATTGTTGGAGTATATGGAATCCATCTCAGATTTCATGGCCTCTTGCCACGTCCCAGAGTCTATACTCGTAATAGCCTCCTCGTAGGTTTGAGGATCAATATCCTCAACATCCTCTCCCCTAATATGTCCCACATATCTCTTAGGAGGATGAGATACTCTGTCGGACCTACGTAAAGTCGGAACTTGTGTGCTAGGTACCTGAACAGACTTAGGCTGTTGAATGGTGCTTGAGCTAGGTTCTCTAACCTCGCTCAACTTTATCACGCTTCCACTATCTCCACCAAGAATGTATTCTTTCTTAAGGAACACTATTCTCTTGGCTACAAAGACTTTTTGGTCCACAAGGTGATAGAAATAATACCCATTAGTTTCCTTGGTGTATCCCACGAATATGCACCGTTCCGTCTTGGATTCCAATTTGTCGGGGTTGTGTCTTTTGACATGGGCAGGGCAGCCCCAAATCTTAACAAACTTAAGATCGAGCTTTTTCCCTTTCCATATCTCATATGGAGTAGACACCACCGACTTATTTGGTATTCTGTTCAGAAGGTAAGCTACGGTCTCTAGAGCGTATCCCAAGAATAAGATGAAGGGGTCGGCGAAACTCATCATGGACCGCACAATGTCTAATAATGTGCGATTCTTCCTTTCGAATACACCATTGAGTTATGGTGTATAAGGAGGTGTCCATTGGGATAGAATCCCATGGTCCTTGAGGAATTGGGTAAACTTTGTACTTAAGTACTCACCTCCTCGATCTGATCGAATAGTCTTGATACTCTTTTCAGTCTGATTCTCCACTTTATTCTTATACTTCTTGAATTTCTCAAAGGCCTCAGACTTGTACTTCATCAAGTACACATGTCCGTACTTTGAGAAATCATCAGTAAAAGTAATGAAGTAGGAGTAACCACTTATGGCATGAGTTGACATGAGACCAAATACATCACTATGTATGAGTTTTAGCAACTTAGTGGCTCTCTCTAGTTCCACTAAATAGAGAGTTGGTTATCTTTCCACGAAGGTAAGGCTCGCAAGTTACATATGACTCATAGTCGAATGGATCTAGGTATCCATTCTTTAGCAACTTTTGAATCCTCCCCTCATGAATATGACATAGTCTACAATGCCATAGGTATTGTTCACCTCATCTCGTTTTCTTTTAGACTCACTAGTATTCATAATATGTGGAGCAGAGTCTAGCATAAGCAAAACATTATGCGATGTCCCTTATTTATCATTTAATAATATTGAATAATCATTGTTATAAAAAACTAATTTATAACTATTAACTGTTAAATATGAAATGAAAATAATGTTTTTGATAATAGAAAGTACAAAATAGCATTCATTTAATGCAATAATAGCTCTACCAAGCAAATGTAAAGTGATATCATCGACAGCAACAACAATAACTCTTGCTCCATTGCCCATCTTGAGATTCATCTCATCTCTCGCCAATCTCCTAGGTTTTGTCAGAACCTGCAACGAATTGCAGATGTGATAAGCACTAATGGTATACAATACCTATGTATTATCATAAGATTATGACAGATAGTGATTGATCATAAATGTGCTTGAAGCTTCTCTAAGCTTCTATTTCGCCCTCTTTGCAATGTACTTTTTGCAGTTCCTCTTTCAGTGCCCATCTTTACTATAATGGAAGTACTGACCTTTGTCCTTTGTTGGGTTATTTTTTCTTAGCAATCTTTGTTTTACTTGATCTGCCCCTGCTTTTGCCCTTGCCCTTCTTAAGGGACTTTTCTATTTTTCTTTTTTTTTCTAGTCTCATTAGCATAAAGAATTGGCTTCTCTTTCTTGATTGTGCCATCTGCCTCCTTCAACATATTGAGGAGCTCAGGGAGAGTCACCTCAAGCTTGTTCATATTAAAATTCATTATGAATTGAAAAAATGAATCTGGTAGGGACTGAAGCACAATGTCCACACACACGTCATCCTCTAGGGCCATCCCTAGACCTGTGAGTTTCTCTTTCCACTTAATTATCTTTAGGACATGGTTCTGAACCGGTGTCCCTTCAGTCATCCTGGCACGGAGGAGACTCTTGGATATCTCATATTGTTGAGTCCTTCCCTATTCCTCAAATAATTTGCGGAGATGCATGACATTTTCTAAATTATAAGGGCATTTTGGTAATTTGGATAGAAAGGACAAAACTCGAAATTTCTAGAATTTTGAGAGGTAAAATTATCCTTTTACCCAAAAACCTTATTGTTGCGCCTTTGCTGCATTGCGACTGCTGCCACCCTGTCAGCGGCGACCATTACAAGAGGTGGGGGCGTCGCCCCTACGGGCTCCGCCGCCATTGCGGGCGATTCTACCTGCGGGCGTAGCGCTGGTAGGCGCAATCGCTTCCGCGGGCTTCTTTGCCTGCGAGCGCAGCGCTCCTAGGCGACGCTGCAACTGCTTGCAAGCGGTGCTGGCGGTTGCCTGCCTATGGCTCGCAGGCTACCGGCCACTTGCCATAGCTAGTCGGCTGTCGACCATTCTGCGAGTGCAGTTAGGGCAGCAATAGTTGTTGCCCTTTCTCGCCTTTTGCGTCAACAATTTTGACGATAAAATTCTTCGTAAAACATAACACACAGTTTAAAACTAATCTTTCGCACGAATAACCTGGCTTTGATACCACTGTAGGGAAATTTAGGGACGACATCACATGCGTAACGGAAGAACGTAAAACAAAAAACCCAAATTTCTCAAAAAAGTGTTCATCGTCATGCGAAGATTGTGACGCAAAAACCTGCGAAACTTAAATCCATGTGTGAAATAGATGTGTTTTACCTAGGGTGATTGTATATCCTTAAATTTTTGTAGATTTATAGGAGAGGATGAAGGAGGTCAAATGTCCTCCTCTCTAGCGGTGATCCACATAGCAGGGCTGCGACGACGCTTCTCAAATCTCCACGCTTGCTATTTAAGGAGAAGGGGAGAGGAGAATAGAAGGTGGCAACCAAAAAGCCCCAGCCTATGGGTCTTTAGTTCACTCTTATTTATAGAGGCGCCTAGTTAACTTAACCCCAATGGGTCTTACCCTATTGCGTGTTGGATTTACATCCAATTACCTAAGTCTCTTAGACTAGTGGGTCTCTACCTAATAATCTCTTATAAACTTTTATTGGATCTCATCCATAGGATCTAATAATTCACGGGCTTATTGGATATCCAATAAGATAGGGGCTTCAACGGATATCTCATATTTGAACCTCTACTCGTCGTAACGCTTACCATATGTGCATGACCCTCTAGGCTCAATATTGAGTTGGCCGTGAGTTATACCTGTCAGAACTCCTTTTGGCTCAGTGAATTATTATCTTTATAATAATATACTCGATTCATCGACTACGGACGTACTAGGCCACTACGTCGCAGTCCCCAGACGATACAGGGGAATCCAATCCATTGGACCTATCTGTCCTTAGTTACCATGTACCTATAGTCCCTCATTTATCTAATATCCCAAAAATCATATACCAGACATGGTGTTGTCAGGCCCATACGGTTTCTCCTCGAGTCTCGCTCTAATCGAATTCTCTTGGAGAACTCTTTTTTTTTCAATCTGAATAACCTTGGCCAAGGATTTATCTCAGTAAGAACACAT
Organism: Musa balbisiana; assembly: GCA_004837865.1. Taxonomy (NCBI): domain Eukaryota; kingdom Viridiplantae; phylum Streptophyta; class Magnoliopsida; order Zingiberales; family Musaceae; genus Musa; species Musa balbisiana. The sequence continues at coordinate 28,871,912 of CM017196.1, read as the reverse complement.
AGGATATTTATCTCATGATACCGAGAGCAGATAATCCTCTATTGACACTCAATAGCCCTTGTAAGGTTGGTTGCGACTCCCAATGATTGGCTATACTAGATTTGAAACTTCTAAACCTATAAGTTTGGTATCAAAGAGTGAAGTACTCATACAGGACATCTTTAATGTCTTAAGTCTAATGACTAGATACACTACTGAGACTACAGAATCACTGTTTGATAGTATAGTATCATCAACCATCCAACATTTCGTGAGCGGATCAATCAGTGAACTCATTCTCCAATGAGCACCTGCATTTTATTACTAGTGTCCCCACATTAGTAATTATGAGACTAGCCGCCTCTATCATATGGATGGGTATATAGCACATCAGTCTATCCAGTTATCTCGATGTCCCTCTCGAGTAACCTATGACTAGGATTATTTAGGGTCTGTGTTTAAAGGTGAATCGATTTTATTATCGTGATTTCATCACGATCCGATTCCTATCGCATAGATCCATGAACATTACAATATATTTATGCAACAAACAATATAAAATGAGAAATTGTCATAATAATAATAATAAAAAAGACTACATGTTATGTCACACGGATCATCACTCACGTGATTGGCTTGTAGGGCACCCATGACTAGCAACAACAATTATCATTATTTCAACTCAAATAACTGAAACTTCCTAAAATTAGGCTTCACAATATGACCCATTCGTATTAAGTTTAAACCGTCTTACTTCAGGCCTTTGCTAGATCACAAGGATCCGAATTGGGGGAATAGAAGTGCCCTCAGAAGGAGCCTGGAAAGGATCAACAGCCATGTAAGCGATCACCTTACAAAAAATAGAGTAAGGAGTTGCTTTCTCACCACTAAACAAAACCTTATTACATACCTTCCAAATCAATCAGAAAGCATATTCTATAATAGCCTATAAGGACAAACTTGCTTGTTTTTATCCAAGTCAATTCCTTTCTTAAGCCAATCACCAGTATGCTACTGGCCAAGAAATCTGAATGATATATCCAATTTACATGGGAAGATTTCAAAAACAGACCGACTAAATGGATAGTCAAAGAAAAGATGAGACAACTCTTCCAGTCGAGCACCACACAACAGGCGAGGTTTAGCATCCACAAGATAAAAATAGCTATATATTCAGAAGTAGGCAACGTATAATGAAGCATCTTCCAGCAAAAACAAGCAAGACAAGGAATAATATGCCACAAATGAGTCCAATCAAAAGATTATGAATGGTCATAAGCATACTCCGAGTAAGGCATAGGCAGCTTCAGTTGATGGTTGCCCATTAAGATTGGGAAAACCTGGCAAATCAATCTTAGAAACAAAATCAGCAAACAAAGGTCCAAACAAATCATTCAATTTACATAAGTCCCATTTATGAACAATAATCAAACCCAAGAGCGTGGAAGACTCATGAACAAGATCCATGTTAATAAAAAATGGTTTAAAGGCTAAAGGCATATAAAAAATTGAGGTATAATGAAAAACATACATAGGAAGACTGTCACCAAGAACAAAGGAGAAACTGGACTTCAAGTGGTGCATAGCCTTCAAAAAAAGCCTCCAAGACCAACTGGCATTAGTTGTAGAAGTGACCTACAAGGGAGAAACTAACTCAAATTTTGCATGCACAACATCAAGCCAAATTCCGTCAGCATGAGAAAAAAATTCTTTGGACTGAAGAGCAGTAGAGGTGAACTCAAGATTCTGCACACCAAGGCCACCCTAACATTTGGGGGCATGACTTTGCTCCAAGCAACAAGATGCAATCCTCTAACATTGTGGTCCTTTTGCCATAAAAAATTTCTTTGAAAATCTTTCGAGATGGTTAAGCACCATTATGGGTATCTAAGAAACCGCAAACAAATGTATAGGGGATGACACAAGAATAGATTTAATCAGCGTTACACGGTTGGCTTGAGATAAGTAATTGGTCTACCAAGGACTAAGCTTCTATTGGATAGACTACACATGAAAATCAAAAGCAAACGCAAGCATACAACGAGAATTCATGGTTCCAAGATATTTAAAAGGGAACTATCCCTTTTTAATACCAAAAAATACCACAGATCAAGGATTTAGTTTGCCTATTAATATCAACCGAGAAGAAAATTTCAGATTTCCTAAGATTCATTCTTTGGTTAGTAAGACACTCGTAAGTCTGAAAGATTTCAGCGATCGTCCTACAAGATCTTTTCGTAGCCCTAAAACAAAGAAATATGTCATCCACATACATCACATGGGTAAGCTTATATCTGTTCTTAAAAGAAAATGGAGGAAGCTTTCCCTCCCTAGTGGCCCTAGGAAGAAGGTATATAAACAATTGAGCCATGATGATATAAAGGTAGGGGGACAAAGGATCACCTTGCCTAATTCCCCTAACACCTCTAAAGAATCTGGATGATTTTTCATTAATCAATCAAATATTCTCAGAAGAAGAGACACAGACATGAATCCAAGAAATGAAAGCTTTAAGGAAATTGAACGCATGAAGAGCCTTAGAGATAGCATCTCAAGACAATATGTCATGTCTTCTCTAAGTTGACTTTAATGATGATAAGGGGATTTGTACCTCTAGACTTATACAGAGAATGAGCAACCTTCTGGGCCACTAAAATGTTATCCTGAATGCTTCTACTAAGAAGAAAGGCAGACTGTTCCATGGCAATCAAATTAGCCAAAAAAGACTTAATCCTATTAGTAAGGAGTCGGCCAAAATATAGTGTATATAACATGCATAAAAAACTAGGTATGTAATCCTGATTAGTACTAGGATTGGGACACTTTGGAATAAATGTAATGAAGGACCCAAAAACTATGCAGGATATATGTTTAAGTGATTCAAAGAGATCACATGAAATCAGAAATTATATCCTAACAACCCCTATAAACTCTATTGTGAAGTCATCTGGGCTAGAGCTTTTAACATAGCCCATAGACCTCACCACATCCCAAAGCTCACTACCCTAAAAGGGTTTAACTAGGCAATTATAATCTAGACCCTCTCTCCCCAGAGAGAAGGGCCAGCAAAGATTGGTAGATAGAATAGAAGGGGCTTGATTCGACATATCAAAATATAATTGTACAAATTTGGCCATAATCTCCTTTGGTTGAATAATCATAGAATCATTAATCCTAACGGACAAAATATGATTCTGCCTTCTATGGGAAGCAACGATATTATGATAGTAACGGGTATTATGATCCCTATCAGAAATCCACTTAGTCTTAGCAAATGCCCACCAATTAAGATGTCTAAGGATGGCTTGAAAATGATTATGCAAACAGATCAACTGCACACCCTCAACCTCATTTAGACCGGAAATGGCCTCAGCTTCAAGCAAATTGATGCATGCTTGAAGCTAGGAAGCCTGGTCATTAAGGTCCCCATAATGCTTTCTAGACTAATTCTTGGGCCATTGAAGTTGTGTTGGTCTCCTTTGTTGTTTTACAAGTTTGGTGTACCAATTTGAGGTTGAGTTTGTGTCCTTTTGTGACGCTACAATTTTGACACCATTTTAAAGTTGAGTTTGTTTCATTTATTGCACTACAATTTTAACACACCACTATGATGTAGGTCCATTTAATTGTATGCATCATTTAAATAAATCTTATTAGTTTACTAGATAAATAAATGAATGAATAGTTCCTATATTATGTGTATGTAAGTGGTGTCTGTTTAAGTTTTTGATGGTGTTATTCCATTGTCCACCTATGGGACCTTCATCTCCAAGAGTTTCTCCTTGAACTAGAATGAGCGAGTTATTCTTTTTTGTAATATTGGTCACTATTATTGTCTTTTCCTCCCTCTCTCTCTCTCTATCTTTTTCTTTTTTTATTCTTAAATAATTTTTTTTTTTCGATCATGAACTTCTTGTTCATCACACTACTGCTCTACAGTTTTAACATACATTTTCTGGGCAACCGAATCAGTTGGGCTTACTGATTGCAGAGCACAAGAGAAGACCTGAGATAACAAAGGTAATAGCAGGGTCTCAAGGTGGTATGAAGGCTGATGATGTTGCTAAGAAGGCCTTAAATGGAATCAAGTCTGGACAATTTGTTGTTGCTTGCAACTTCGAGGGATATCTATTACATGTAGCAACAGTTGGACTGTCTCCTCAAAGGTCATACTTCATGGCATTTGTTGAGATTCTTGGTGTTGGTTTTATGCGGTTTGTGGCCCTGTGCTACCAGTGGAGTTGGTTCACCAGTATCGAGAAATGGCATGCTAAAATGAAGAGCGGTTAGTACCTTCTTCTCTTATTGTTTGAGGTATGTTGGTTATTGCTCTAGAACTGAAGAGGATTTGTTCATTTGCTGTTGTCCTTTAAGCACTTCAATGGCTGTTATGCAGATTTACTGAGAGAGACTTTTGACAATCTCCATACATAGTGGCAGCATGAGTTCTCCCTCCAATTAGAATCTTGTACTGCTTTAATGAGTTCTCTCATAAATTTAATGTACTGCTTTATGTTGTGAAACATCCGTTTTCTCCATTAAATGTCATAATGCATGCATATGTATGTGATAACAAAGAGATTTCCTCGACTGCATAACAGATGAGATTTTCTCCACGAGGAAATCCTCTCTTTCACCATGTATAAATAGACATCATGTGATATTAATTAGAATGTGCTTTTCTTTGACTTTATAATTTTACTCTTTATTGTATTATGGTATCGGAGCCGCAATTGTGAGGAGCCATCGCTACTATTATAGCACCCCATCGAGTCGACGTTGAGAAACTTTCTCTTGTCTGCGATAGTCCATTCGTTGCCGCAACCATTAGGTGGGTCTGTCGTTCCACCGGTTTCGAGGACCATCTTACGATCTACCTCTCCCATTGGGGCTGCAGGTATCGCCCCAAACCGTTGCAACTGCACGGGCGTCGCCATCTCCACCTCTTTCCATCACTCCACGCCCAACCGTCGTCGGGGAGTCGCCTAGACGAAGCGGCAGCAGGGCCCCTCTGCTGCTGCCTCAAGTCCTGGTCCATTGTCTGCTTCTGGGGTCCCAACACCATCAAGTTCCTTCAGGGCCTCCTCACCAACGACGTCCTCCCACTCGATCCCCAACATCCCGATGCCTCCAAGATCTCCAAGAAGAAGAAGGCGCAGACTCTGCCTCGCCGAGTTCCCCACGGGTAAGCCTGTCTCCCGTGGCGCCGCTGGCCGCCTATCCTCTTCCTCCTCCAAGGGTCTCACATCTGAGCGGCTGCGGTTGCAAGCAGTCAAGAGCTTGGCGGACATCTTCTCCGCATGGTCTTGTCTTCTGCCATTTGCACCGGTTGCCGCCAACCCTTCTCTGTGAACTCTAAACTGGAAGCACACACTTCACCGCCCATATTCCTTAGTGCAGCACTCATGATTCCTTACTGTCGAATTATTGCACAGAAATCTGCAGCTTTACACTTCTACATCACTGCATCCTACACATCGCTGCTACACAACGTGCTGCTCATCATTGGAAGCACACACTTCTCCGCACGGAGAAATCTGCAACTTTACCCATAGGTCTTCTCCTTCAACGAAGACCTCATTTGCCAACAACCCACCTCAGGTGACACTGATCATTGTTATCGCTGCAGACTTCTAATTGCTCTCACATATTAGTACATATTTTCTAGATGTTCTCATCATTTCTGATGCTCCAATTATTATTCCCATAGGTAACCATAGTACTTTCTCACATACAGGCCCAATCCCCATCCCCTTCAAATTATCCAAAGGTGACAACTACGTATCTTGACGTTCTCAATTCTCTAATATACTATTTGGCTATGGTCTTCTAGGCTATGTCGATGGCTCTCTTCGTTGTCCATCAGTGATGCTCAACATCTCAGGCGGTTCACCCAGTCCAGTACTAAATTCGGACCACAAACTATGGTTACGCCAGGATCGTCTCATCCTTCAGGCAATTCACGCCTCGGTCGTTGGATTCCTCGCCCCACTCATTTCTTCATGTGACACTACTGCCGAAGCTTGATGCAAGTTGCAAACTATCCTGGCCAATTGTTCCCGCACTCACATGCTTAGTCTCCTATCCAGTCTCATGAAGATAAAACAAGAGGGAAGTACTGTTGCTGATTATCTATACAACATAAAGATTATCATCGATAACTTGGCCTTGATAAGTCATTCCCTTAGTGATGAAGAAGTTACAATTCATATCCTCAACGGCCTAGGAGATGAGTACAAGGAATTAGCAGCAACAATATGGGCACGTGATTCACCAGTGTCATTCGAAGAACTCTACAACAAGTTGACTGACTTTGAGATATATCTAAAGTGCGAGGACAAACTACCAGGACCATCCATCATAACTCAAGTCAATCACAAATCTACGAGGAGGGGCAATCCATATAACAAGACTGTCAACAAAGGTTTGACTAAGACACCTTCTAAACCTATGAGCTCCAACCAAACCATCCCTCCTCTTCATCAACATTCCAATCCACAATAACTATAGTGGAAATGAGGACATCATCATCACTGACGGTAAAGGAATTCCTATTATTCATATTGGTTCCACATTGCTTAATTCACCTACCACAACTTTTACACTCGATAATGTTTTGTGTGAACCTCACATTAAACGAAATCTTATTTCTGTTTTTCAATTTTACAAACAAAATAATAACTCAATTAAATTCTTTCTTAACTCTTTTCTTGTCAAGGATTTAAGCATGGGGGCATCTTTGGTCCAAGGCCAGAATAAGGACAATATTTATGAATGGCCGTCAGTTCTACAAAAAAAAAAAATTAGCCCACTACTTACTCCTCAGTTGCAGCTCCAATTGATGTGTGGTATCGTCGTCTCGGTCATCCCTCTCTCTCTCTATCCAAAATAAATTACTTTCTCATTATTTTCTTCTTACTCTTACAAATAATAGCATTCTCACTTATTGTGATGCGTGTCTCAGTAATAAAAGTCATAGACTTTCTTTTGGCACTTCCTCCATATCATGTTCTAAACCATTTGAAATTATTTATACTGATGTTTGGGGCTCTGCTCCCGTCACTTCTTTTGATAAGTTTAGATTTTATATTATTTTTTGTAGACTATTTTACTAAGTACACATGGATATACCCTCTTCGTCATAAATAAGAAGTTTCAACAATCTTCACCAACTTTAAAAAGCTGGTTGAAAACTTCTTTTAGTTTACAATTAAAATAGTCTACTCTAATGGTGGAGGTGAATATCAAGCCCTCACATCCTATCTCTCAACGGCATCCAACACCTTAAGTCACCCCCACACACTCCTCAACTAGTTGGCTCTGCTAAACGCAAACATCGACATATTGTAGAAACTGGTCTCACACTTCTATATCAAGCCTCCATGCCAACAACCTTTTGGTCTGTCGCCTTTCAAGCTATCGTCTACATTATTAATCGTCTGCTCACTCTAGTTTTCCAATACCAGTCTCCATTTGAAAAATTATTTTCTAAATCCTCAAATCTTTAAAAACTCAGAATATTTGGTTGTTTATGTTATCTATGGCTACGTCCCTATGCCCCACATAAGATAGCACCAAGATCTAAACTTTGCATCTTCATAGGATATTCTCTTGAACATAATGTCTTTCGGTGCTACGAACCAAAAACTCAAAAAGTCTTTATTTCACGTCATGTTATTTTTGTGGAGTCTGCCTTTTCATTTCAAAACCATGAGTCTTCTCCCATGCAGGACACTCTAACAAATATATATCACTGGAGTATTCCATCGATCCCCTCAAACGAACATTTTCCTATACAATCCAGTCCTTTTCTTCAAGATCCACACTTTTTTGTTCTCCCGGTTCAACAGCTCCCCACTCCCTCCATTCCTTCTCCTCTTTCTTATTCACAAGCCTCCCCTACTACTGAAGTAATATCCTTAGAAATACAACAACCTTCTTTATCTAGTGCCACTGATGTATCTCAGCCTATCCTGATCCTTGTTGATGCCTCTCCACCAACCATACCAATAACACAACCTATAGTTCCTAGACATCCAATGACAATATGCTCAAAAAGTGGTATCTTTAAACCATGTCAGGTTCTTGACCTGTATGCTATCACCAAATCCTCTCCCGAGACCAATGAACCCACCACAATTACTCAAACCCAAAAATCTCCGCACTAGCGTAAAGCCATGTGTGAAGAATATTATGCTCTACTCCATAACTCCACATGGACTCTTGTACCTTTTTATCCTATACAAAACATCATCGGGTGTAAATGAGTCTTCCGAATTAAGTGGAACCCTAATGGGTCCGTTGCTCGATATAAAGCATATTTAGTAGCCAAAGGGTTTCATCAATGACCTGAAATTGACTTTACAGAGACTTTTAGTCCTGTTGTTAAACCCATAACAATTCGGCTTATTCTAAGTTTGGCTATCTCCAGAGGCTGGCACTTATGACAATTGGACGATAACAATGCCTCTTTATGCAGCAACCCCTTGGCTTTGTTCATCACTAGCATCCAAGGCATGTCTACAAATTACAAAAAACTATTTATGAACTCCGTCAAGATCTAAGAGCTTGGTATACTGAACTTGGATCGTTTCTGATATCAACTGGCTTCATCAACTCCAAGTCTGATACCTCTTTATTCCTACAACAATAACATGAAAATATAATATATATTCTAGTATATGTAGATGATATTATTGTTACAGGCAATGATCACTTGGAGATTCAGACATTTCTAAAGCAATTGGCTGATCGATTCTCCCTCAAAGATTTAGGACCCTCGAACTAATTTTTAGGAATGGAAGCAACATTTATATCCTCAGGTCTCCTCCTTTCACAGAGAAAGTATATTCAAGACTTATTATTAAAGACAAATATGCAGGATGCAAAAGAAGTTGGTACTCTCTCTACTACTGAATCACTTAAATTATGTGATGGCAGCCCTACCACGGACTCAACTCAATACCGATAAGTACTTGGCTCCTTACAGTACTTGGCTCTCACCCGTCTAAATATCTCTTTGTAGTTAATAAATTATCTCAATACATGCACCAGCCTTCTGCTATGCATTGGTCTGCAGTTAAACGAATTTTGCGATATCTTAGAGGGACCCTCAATCATGGTCTCTTTCTCTACAAAACCACTCCACTTCATCTCCATGCCTTTGCTGATGCTGATTGAGTAGAAAACTTTGATGATAGAACCTCCACGTCAGAGTATGTTGCCTTTCTTGGGTATAATCCAATTAGTTAGAGTTCTAAGAAGCAAAAGATAATAACTCGGTCTACAACTGAAGCTGAATATCGTGCTATTGCTACCGCTGCTACTGAACTCAATTGGGTCACAAATCTCCTCAAAGAATTAAAAGTCAGCTCTACCCATATTGCTACAATATATTGTGACAATGTTGGAGCTACATATTTATGTGTCAATCCAGTATTCCACTTGTTGGGCTGGCAGCCCACATATTCAGCCCATAGTGGGCTTGGGCAGCCCACAGCCCACACCCTCTCTTAACCTAACCCTAATTAAGATTAGGGGGGTGTGGTGGCTGCGTTTTAGAGGCAGAAAAAAGGCTTAAATAAGGCAACAACGTGGGAGATCTGTACAGCTACGGGATTCCAAAGAGAAGAAGGAGAACAAGGCAAAAAAGGAAGAGAAAGAAGGGGAAGAAGACAAGGACAACGCAGAGAGACTGTTCTCAATCATCTAGCAGTGTTCTCATCTCAGGTTAGATCGAATCTACAATAGACTCTTGCTGTGATTACTTGGGGAGGTTTTAAATATTGTGAGCAGTGACGTGATCCTTGTATCCCAGTTATTCTCTTGTGATTGTTGCTAGGGTTTTGGCAAGAGATTGAGATTTGTATATTCATTATTCTCATAGTGGATTATCTCTAGTTTGCCCCGTGGTTTTTACCCTTCACATTGAAGGGCTTTTCCACGTATATCTTGGTGTTCTGTTTGATTATGTTTCCATTTAATTCCGCTGCGTCCGATCTTCTAGTATTTGTTCCTATACAAAGGTTATTTCTGCGATATATTCCCATCACCACTCACGCATGAAACACATTGCTATCGACTTTCACTTCATGCGAGATCAAGTTGTCAGACATCAACTTCGTGTCTCTCATGTCCATACGACTGATCAACTAGTAGACTCACTCATGAAGCCTCTAGCCTATAAACCATTTTTGTTGCATTGGTCCAAGATTGGTATCATTGATAGGAGCTCGATCTTGCAGGGGCATGATAACAGAGAGATTTCTTCAACTGCATAGCATATAAGATTTTCTCAACTGTACGAGGAAATCTCACTGCTCAGTTAAGAAAATCCTCTTTTTCACCATATATAAATAGAATACTAATTGAAATATACTTTTCTTTGCCTTTATAATTTCAATTTCACTCTTCATTGTATCAGTACGATGAATCTAGAATATGCTATGTTTGAAAAGTATAACGAGTCATTCTCTAAGCTTCTCACGCTCCTAAAATTCAGAACTTGTGGAAGTAAAGTTAACCTTGACATGCGGATTTCGGTTTTCTGCTTTATTTTATTTTTCCAAATTGCTTCAGGAACAATTTTGTTTATAGATAAGTTAGTGTGGGAAAAGAGACCCTTCTTGCTCTCGGGATATCTCTATCTACTTAACAAGCTCTCAACAATAACAATTACATCAATAAATAGTATAATAACAATAATAATGATATAATAATATGATACTAGTATAGTGAATATGATAATATAATAAAGCGCTCATCATTTTTTCTCCATTCAAAATTTTCATCCATCAATTTTGCCTTTACTATATTAATCTAAAAAATTTAAACTGTCAATAAATTATTGGATTAAGGTTCATTTCAATCCTTGTGATTTTAGTTATGGACCTCTTAAAGCTCTTATGATTTACTTGTATCTAAAATAATTTTTATATTTTAAAAGACATAGTATATAAACTCATTTTGTCAAATTTAAGTTAATAGATGTTAGAGTATGCTTATGTGGCACGTTGGTTCATAATAAATCATTAATATAATGACATAAATAATTTAGGATTAAGGTCTATTTTAGCTCTTGTGGTCTTAATGATGGACCTCTTAAGCCCTTATGGTTTACTCGTGTATAAAATAACCAATATATTTTTAAAAACATAATATATATGTCCCTCATATCAAGTTTGAGTTAATAGACGTTAGAGTTTGCTTACGTGGTATGTTGACTCACAAGAAACCATTAATATAATTGTTGAATCTCGGATTTTGATGATGAAATCAATTGATGAAGTTAAGATCTAATGTGCATTTGAGTGATGTATGACTAACCTCGATCAAGGAAAGATAATTTGATTAAAGCAGGAAGAATCAAACATTGGGCCGAAGTTGAACATGTTAGAAGATTGAACGTTGGGCCGAAGGAATAGTTGACGTGCCGGAAGGACTTCATGCCATGAGTTCGGGCATCAGGCCAAAGGATCAGACATTACGCCAAGGAGATTGGAAGTTGCAGGAGTCAAAATGCCGATTGGGCAATACGTCGAAGGAGTGGACGAAGTGCCGGATGAACCAATGACATGCCAGACAACATAGGATTTATGCTTGTAATCGTAGATCGAGTTAGTTTAGGTCTAATTGAGTTAGTTTTGGGGTAAAACAATGCCAATTCAATTAGGGGCCAATTGGGCATGATTAAGGCTGTTTTGGGCCAAGTAGAAGGCCCATTCGATCACCTATAAAAGGCCAAGCGGTGGCACTTCAGACTGGGTGGTGGTATTGCCTAGATACAGTCTCTCAAACTGTGTCAAGTGGTGGTATCGTCTAGTACTGGCAGTGGTAGTACCAGTACCTCGAAGACCCGGGATGAGATCGTTTTGGCTCCAAATTTGAATCCATTTGGGGCCTATAAATACCCCACTCATCTCTGCTTGGTTAACACATGAACTGAGAATAAAAATTGGGGAAAATGTTATTGTAATCTTGTGAGAATTCCCCTCCTCTAGTTCTAAGTGTTGATTTCAGTTTAAGAGAGGGGTGAGTAGCTTGTAAAGGTTATCTCCTAAACTCGTGAAAAGGAGAAAAGGGTAGTTGATTTTTGCATGTTGAAAGAAGATCGATAGTAGAAGCCGACAGCCTCGACAAAGGAGGAATCGGGTTTGGACGTAGGTCACGACGACCGAACCACTATAAATTAGTTTGCAATTTCTGTTCTGCTTTTCATTTCATTATAAACTAATTTACTTACTATGCTTATGAACGTTTTCAAGTTAAATATCTTTCCGTTATAAGTTTCATCGAACAAGATTTTCTAAATCATCAAAGTTTTCCGATAGCACTAATTCACCCCCCTTTAGTGCTGATTTCGGTCGTAACAATAATGACATGTATAGTTTAAGTATATATATATATATAAAAACTAAGACCTCCATCAATGGTCAAAGGAGACATCGTCGTGGAAGCGATCATCAATAGCAGCACTACATCGTTGCTACCTGGTAGGGTATTGTACGGACGTAGGCTCTCTCGCGTTGACGACGAGCTCAGAAGCTTCCGGTTCTATCTTAAGTGGATGTGCGTTGACTAGTCCAATGCTAGGCACACAGTGGTCTCGTGGTCCCTCTTCCTCCTCTAGGGCGTCTTAGTTCCTATCGCCTCCCACTTCATCCTTTTATGCATCCCCACTTGTCGCGCCTACGATGTGGTGGTCTAGCTCTTCCTCACCTTTGCATCCAGCCTCTCCTACCTCTGCCTCTCCACTATTATTTGTCGTTATGGCCTTCGTCACTTCCTCTTCCTCGACAAGCTGGTTGAGGAGAGCGAGCGGGTGCCGGAGGGTCACATGGACTAGCTCAACCACTCCTTCTGCCAGCTATCTGTCTTCATGATGTCATGCTTTGTGAGGGAGGTAGCTTACAAGGTATGGTGGTACTTATTGGGATCAGAGTGGGTGCTGTTTGCGGTGGCGGACAATGCCATGGTAGCATGCACCTTGGAGGTGGTGAGTGACATCCAAAAGCTCTTGAGTTTGTCGCCAGCGTAGGAGAAGTTGTGTATGACGCATTGCTAGGTAGTAGCTCGTTGCTATTACTGATGGTCGCTTCCACAATGATGCCTCTTGGCGCCATTGATGGAGGTCTCTATTTTTTTAACTTAAATTACATATGTCATTATATTAGTGATTTATTATGAGGCATCATGCCACGTAAGTAGACTATAATATTTGTTATCTCAGATTTTACAAGAGAGACTTATATGCTACATTTTTGAAAATGTAGAGATTATTTTAGACATGAACAAACAAGGCTTAAAAGGTCCATGACCAAAACCACATGAGCAAAAATAGATCTTAATCCTAAATTATATACTATTATATTAATATTTTATTATGAATCAGCATGTCATATTAGCAGACTCTAACGTTTGTTAACTTAGACTTGATGGGAGAGGCTTATGTGTAATGTTTTTGAAAATATAAGAGTTATTTTAGATAGGAGTAAACCATAAGAACTTAAGAGTTCCAGTAAAATCACAATAGTTAAAATGAACCTTAATCCTAAATTATTTATATATTAAGCTATAACCCTTACCTAATTACTGTTCAAAGATACGATCGTGGTGGTGATATCACACAGAAGCTTTTCGGTTCTCCCCTACTAATTTGTTTTCTCTCTCTAAAAAAAAGCAAACTCATACAATCTCCACAAGCATAGGGAGATTTAAATTTTATTTTTATTTTTACGAGAGCCTTGTGTAATGAGCGGTTTTGGCTCCTCTCTTTCGAAGACAATATTGTATGGTTGTGATGTTAATGCCACTTGATTAATTCCAAGGGGGATGAGTTGTGGCTTGCTACCTTTTTGCTGCCACCCATGATCAGTTCCTCGGTTCATGGAGAACATGATTCATGGTGATGCAGCAGCCAATCTAAATGGCATCCCAAGTTTCATGGGAACTTTCCACCTTTTTTCGGACTCGAGGATATATACTGTTTGTCATCAATCATCTCGTCTCACAGAACTGATTGCTGGTGTTCCACTGAGACTAAATATATAACACAACAAGTGGCATCAGCCTTGCAACAGACACCAAATTCTATTGGGTCCAACACATTTGAGGATCAAGACATATCGGCTTGCTCGCCAAAATCATGGGATGAATAGGTGAAGCGGAAAAACTTATTATAAAGTTAGATTTTAGTTGTTCGTTATGGATATTGATTTGATTTAACCTTTTTTTTTCAGTCGATCTTAAACTAAATTTTGTTGGTCTGATCCAAACCCTATAAAAATTATATTAAAAAATTCAATAATACCCCTATGATATTTAAGTTATTAAACTAGTTTTCTATGTTCAACCTATCCAACTAATTTAATAACTTAAATATACCTATTGAACATTTTTTATAGTGGGTTCCCGATGTTGTTACTTTTGGACGACACACTACTCGTAGGAATGTGGTGTGTCCATCTCGGGTGTAATTGTTGTCACTTAATGCTGGATCCAAGATGTGACATGTTTTTATTGTTTTGCATTGATTGGGTGGTGCGACATAATTGGTTGGCTGATGTCTAGGTGCCATTCATTGGACGCCTAAATATCAATCACCTGGTGTCAAGGTATCGGTCGCCTGACACTAAAATGTTGGTAACCCAACGTTGGGGTATTTACCACTTAGCTTTGAAGTGTCAACCACCTAGCACTAGTATCGATTGCTTGGTATCGAGATGTTGATCACTTGCACGGTGGTGCTCAATATGCTGACAGCCTTGCACGGTGGTGCTCCATGGGCCGACATGACTTGTATGGTGGGAGTCATGTGCTTTGGGTGTTTTCCCCATCAGCCATTGTATAGGACATTTGATCTTTACAATGTGTTGTAACCACCTTTGATTGGGCTGACATGGTTGAATCTAGTGTCTCCACTTATCAGTTTCATATATCATGATGGATTCAGTGAGATTGTAATGATGTTTCGAATGACTCACCGATTGTCTAGATCACACATGTGATGCACCATGTAGCTTCTTATCTCAAGGTGTCTAGGATCCAAACAAGCAATTGGGTAGAGGAAGTATTGCCCTTGGCCCTTACAAATAATGGGTTAGGCACCTTTCGCTTCTCACCTCTACCCACAACTCAGAGCTCTTTGTTGGGAAATCTACGAGCAACATCACATGCGTAGTGGAAGAATAAAAAATAAAAAATTTCAAATTTCCCAATATGTGTTCGTCGTTGTGTGAAGATTGGTGTGCGAAATCCGTAAAATAAAAAATTACATGTCAGAAAGATAGTTATGTTTTACCTAGGAAGATCATATATCTTTGAATCCCCATAGATCTATTAAAGAGGATGAAAGAGGTCAAGTGTCCTCCTCTCTAGTGATGATCCACACAGTAGGGCTGCGACGACGCTCCTCAAATCTCCATGCTTGCAATCTGAGCAGGAGAAGGGGAGAGGAGAATAGGAGGTGGCAATCAAGAAGCCCTAGCCTGTGGGCCTTTAGTTCTCTCATATTTATAGATGCCCCGAACTAATCCTAATGGATCCTGCTCTATTGGATATTGGATCTTCATCCAATTACCCAAGCCTCTTAGATTAGTGGGTCTCTACCTAATAATATCTTTTTAGCTCTTATTGGATCTCATCCATGGGATCTAATAATTTAGGGGATTATTGGATATCCAATAAGATAGGGGTTCCAATGGATATCTCATATCCGAATCTCTACTCGTCGCAACACCTATCATATATGTGTGACCCTCTAGGCCCAATATTGAGCTGGCCGTGAGTCATACTTATTAGAACTCCTTTTGGCTCAATGAATTATTATCTCCATAATAATTCACTCGACTCATTGACTACGAATGTATTAGGCCACTACGCCGCAGTCCCCAAACGATATAAGGGAATCCAATCCTTTAGACCTATATGTCCTCAATTACCGTGTACCTATAGTCCCTCATCTATCTAGTATCCTAGAGACCATATACCGGGCATGGTGCTGTCAGGCCCATACGGTTTCTTCTCGAATCTCGCTCTAATCGGATTCTCTTGAAGAACTCTTTCTCTCTCAATGTGAATGACCTTATGCAAGGATTTGTATGAGCAAGAACACACAGGATATTCCTCTCATGATACTAAGAGTGGATGATCCTCTATCGACACTCAATAGCCCTCGTAAGGTTGGCTGCCACTCCTAATAACCGGTTATATTAGATTTGGACATTTCAAACCTATAAGTTCGGTATCAAAGAGTTGAGTACTCATATAAGACATCCTTAGTGTCTCAAGTCTAAGGACCAGATACACTATTGGGACTACGAAATCGTTGTCTGATAATAAGATATCATCAACCATTTAGTACTCCGTGAGCGGATCAATTAATGAACTTATTTTCTAATGAGTACCTACACTGTATCCTTAGCATCCCTACATGAGTAGTTATGAGACTAGCTGCCTCCATCATATGGATGGATATATAGCACACCAATTTGTCCGGTTATCTCGATGTCCATCTCGAGTAACCTATGACTAGGATTATTTAGGGTCTGTGTTTAAAGGCGAATCGATCTCATTATTATGATCTCATCATGATCCGATTCCTATAACATAGATCCATGGACATCATACATACATACATACATACATACATACATACAGACATGTAACAAGTAATATAAAGTGATAAAATTCTAAAATATAATAAGCAAAAAGAATGTGTATCATGTCACACGTGCCATCACTTATGTGATTGGCTTGCAAGGCACCTATGACAAACAATCTCCCACTTAACCTAAAGCCAATCACCAATGTGTCTGATCCCCATCAAACCCTTGTGATGCTCAAAGACAATCTGAGACAACCACTTTGTTAGTGGATCTATGATGTTATCTTCGGATGGAACTCTTTCCACTGCTATATCTCTTTGAGCGACAATTTCTTGGATCAAGTAAAACCTCTTCAAAACGTGCTTTAATTTCTGATGAGATCTGAGTTCCTTTATTTAAGCAATTGCCCCATCATTGTCGCAATATAAGGGAATCAGCTTCTTGCTGCTCGGCACGACTCCTAGGTCCATGATGAACTTCTTCATCCAGACTATCTTCTTTGCTGCCTCTACCATAGCAATGTACTTCGTCTCTGTGGTCGAGTCAGTAGTAGTGTCTTGCTTGGAACTCTTTCAACACATTGCTCCTCCATTTAGGGTGAACATATACCCTGAATTAGACTTGCTATAATTGACATCGGATTGGAAGCTCGAGTCTATGTAGCTCTCAACCTTGAGGCAACTACCTCCATATACCAGTAAAAGATCCTTAGTCCTTCTTAAGTACTTAAGGATGCACTTTACTACTTTCTAGTGCTCCAAGCCTGGATCTGCTTGATACCTACTCGTGACACTCAGAGCATACGCTATATCAGGCCTGGTACATAGCATAACGTATATGATATACCCTATCGCTGAGGCATAGGATATCATATCCATGTCTGCCCTTTCTTTAGGAATCTTTGGGGACATACTCTTAAAAATTAATATCCTATGTCTCATTGGTATGAGACATCTCTTGTAATTTTTTATGCTAAACCTTTTGACAGTGGTGTCTATGTGCCTAGATTGGGATAAGCCAAGCATCATCTAAGATTTATCTCTATAGATCCAAATCCCCAATATGTAGAATGCTTCCCCTAAGTCCTTCATGGAAATGTGTCTAGATCGCCAAGCCTTTACTAAGGAGAATATTCCTACATCATTCCCAATGATCAAGCTGTCATCCATATATAACACCAAGAAAGTGATAACGCTCTTACTTACCTTTTTATACACACAAGGCTCATCTTCGTTCTTAACGAAATTATAAAATCTAATTGCCTCATCAAATCTTATGTTTCAACTTCGGGAAGCTTGTTTTAGTCCATAGATGGACCTAAGCAACCTACACACTTTATCTGGACTATTCTTGGACACAAATCCCATAGGCTGTATCATATACACCTCCTCCTCGAGATTGTCATTGAGAAACGTAATTTTCACATCCATCTGCCAGATCTCATAATCATAGTATGCTGCAATAACCAATAGAATTCGAATGGATTTTAGCATAGCTACAAATGAGAAGGTTTTGTCATAGTCAACACTTTGCCTTTGACAGTACC
Organism: Musa balbisiana; assembly: GCA_004837865.1. Classification (NCBI taxonomy): domain Eukaryota; kingdom Viridiplantae; phylum Streptophyta; class Magnoliopsida; order Zingiberales; family Musaceae; genus Musa; species Musa balbisiana. Next base: position 28,853,783 of record CM017196.1, on the reverse strand, counting down.
CCTTAGCCACTAGCCTTGCTTTATAGGTTTCTACTTTTTCATCTACTCTGATCTTCTTCTTGAAGATCCACTTGCAACCAATGAATATAATACCCTCGGGTGCATCAACTAGATTCCAAACCTTGTTGGAGTACATGGAATCTATCTGAAAATTCATGGCTTTTTGCCACTTCCCGGAGTCTATACTCGTAATAGCCTCCTCGTAGGTTTGAAGATCAATATCCTCAACATCCTCTCCTTTGATATATCCCACATATCTCTAAGAAGGATGAGACACTTTATCGGACCTATGTAAAGTCGAAACTTATGTGCTAGGTACCTAAACAGACTCGGGTTGTGGAATCGTGCTTGAGCTAGGTCCAACCTCGCTCAACTCTATTATGCTCCCACTATCTCAACATATAATGTGTTTCTTCTTAAGGAACACTACTCTCTTAGCTATAAAGACTTTTTGGTCCACGAGATGATAGAAATAATACCCATTAGTTTCCTTGAGATATCCCACGAATACGCACCATTTCGTCCTGGATTCCAATTTGTTATGGTTGTGTCTTTTGATGTGGGCAGTGCAACCCCAAATCTTAACAACCTTAAGATTGGCCTTCTTCCATTTCCATATCTCATATGGAGTAAACTCCATTGACTTAGTTAGAATTCTATTCTGAAGGTAGGTTGCGGTCTATAGGGTATATCCCCAGAATGAGATGGGGAGATCGGCGAAACTCATCATGGACTGCACCATGTCTAATAGTGTGCGATTCCTCCTTTCGGATACACCATTGAGCTGGGGTGTATAAGGAAGTATCTATTGAGATAGAATCCCATGGTCCTTGAGGAACTGGGTGAACTTTGTACTCAAGTACTCACCTCCTCGATTTGATCAAAGAGTCTTGATACTCTTTCTAGTATGATTCTCCACTTCATTCTTATACTCTCTAAATTTCTCGAAGGCCTTGGACTTGTACTTCATCTAGTACACATGTCCATATCTTGAGAAATTGTCAATAAAAGTAATGAAGTATGAGTAACTACTTATGACATTAGTTGACATCGGACCACATGCATCACTATGTATGAGTTCTAACAACTCAATGACTCTTTCTCTATTTGGCCTCTAAACCACCATGGCCTCAAGTGACTTGACCAATCATGGTGTTCGGTTAAGTCATCACCCTGAGGGCATCACCCTAAGGGCATGCGCCCCTGCGGGCAAGTGTGCCCGTGGGCGACAGCACCCCTTGGGCTTGCGCCCTTGCAGGCGGGCACCCCTACGAGTGTTATCCCCGTAGGCACCTCGCCCGTGGGCGGCGGTTGCCCCTTGCGCGCCACCCTTGTAAGCACAGTGCCCGTGCGTTGGTGGCTTGCATGTGGGTAGCCTACCTGTGGGCAAACGACTGCTCCCCGTCGGTTGCTTGCGGCGGCTCCTGCACGTAGGTGGCTTGTTGCAGGCGGTTGAGACCTCACTTGGGAGCTCTCGACTAAGGCTCCAAGCAACTTTTGGCTAACCTGCGAGGGCAGCAACAGTTATTGCCCTCTCTCGCTTTTTACGTCAACGATTTTGATGACAAATGTTTTCCTAAAACACAACACACAGTTTAAAACCAATCTATCGCACGAACAACCTAGCTCTGATACCATTATTGGGGAATCTAGGGGCGACATCACATGCGTAGCGGAAGAATAGAAAATTAAATCACCAAATTTTCTAAAGATGTGTTCGTCGTCGTGCGAAGATTGGTGCACAAAATCCGTAAAACTGAAAATCACATGTGAGATAGTTTCATTTTACCTAGGGAGATCGTATATCCCTAAATCCCTATATATCTATTGGAGAGGATGAAGGAGGTCAAGCGTCCTCCTCTCTAGCGGTGATCCACATAGCAGGGCTGCGATGACGCTCCTCAAATCTCCACGCCTACTATTTGAGGAGGAGAAGGGGAGAGGAGAATAGGAGGTGGGAACCAAGAGGTCCCAACCTATAGGCCTTTAGTTCCCTCATATTTATAGAGGCCCCTAGTTAACCATAATGGATCTTACATTATTGGTTATTGAATTTCTATCAATTACTCAAGCCTCTTAGATTAGTGAGTCTCTATCTAATAATATATTTTTAGCTTTTATTGGATCTCATCCATAGGATCTAATAATTTAAGGGCTTATTAGTTATCCAATAAGATAGGAGCTTCAACGGATATCTCATATCCGAACCTCTACTCGTCGCAATACCTATCATATGTGTGACCCTCTATGCCCAATATTGAGTTGGCCGGGAGTCATACATGTTAGAACTCCTTTTGGCTTAGTGAATTATTATTTCCATAATAATTCACTCGACTCATCGACTATGGACGTACAAGGCCACTACGCCACAATCCCTAGATGATATAGGGGAATCTAATCCTTTGGACCTATCTGTCCTCAGTTACCATGTACTTACAGTTTCTTACCTATCTAATATCTCAGAGACCATATACTAGGCATGGTGCTGTCAAGCCTATACGGTTTCTCCTTGAGTCTCGCTCTAATCGGATTCTCCCGGAAAACTCTTTCTCTCTCAATCGAATGACCTTGGCCTAGGATTTGTTTGAGCAAGAACACATAGGATATTCCTCTCATGATATCGAGAGAGGATGATCGTTTATCGATACTCAATAGCCCTCATAAGGTTGGCTGTCACTCCCAATAACCGACTGTACTAGATTTGAAACTTTCAAACATATATGTCCGGTATTCAAGAGTGGAGTACTCATACAGGACATCTGTGATATCTCAAGCCTAAGGACCAGATACACTACTAGGACTACGGAATCGTTGTATGACAATATGACATCATCAACCATCCAATATTCTATGAGCGGATCAATCAATTAACTCATTTTCCAATGCGCACCTGTATTGTATCTTTAGAGTCCTCACACGAGCAACTATGAGACCAGCTGTCTTCATCATATGGATGGGTATACAACACACTAGTTTGTCCAGTTATCTCGATGTTTCTCTCGAGTAACCTATGACCAGGATTACTTTGAGTTTGTGTTTAAAGGCGAATCGATCTCATTATCGTGATCTCATCACGATTCGATTCTCACACGCGCGCGCGCACACACACACATATATATATGTATATATATATATGTATATATATGTATGTATATATAAATGTATATATATATGTATATATGTATATATGTATATATACATATATACATATACATATATATATATACACACAATAAGTAATATAAAATGATAAAATGTCAAAATATGATAAGCAAAAAGAATATGTATCATATCACATGTGCCATCACTCACGTGATTGACTTGTAGGGCACCTATGACTAGCACTCCTTGGACTCAGCCTTCGGATTCTAGCTTCTTGACTTTAAAATTCATATATCGTGATCCTCTACTTCTCCAACTTAGAGCTTCGAATGCTCGTCATCAGTGCCTTGCAAGCCAATCATGTGAGTAATGATACGCATGACACATTGCCCAATCTCTTTGCTTATTATTAATATTAGCATTTTCTCACTTTATATTGCATGTTGCATATATTGTAATATCTATGGATCTATGCAATGAGAATTGGATCGTGATGGGATCACGATGATGAGATCGATTCACTTTTAAACACAGACCCTAAATAATCTCGATTATAGGTTACTCAGAGAGAGATATCAAGATAACAAAATAAACTGGTGTGCTATATACCCATTCATATGATGGAAGCAGTTGGTCTCATAGTTGCTTGGATGGAGACACCAGGGATACAATGCAGATACTCATTGGAGAATGAGTTCACTATTTAATCCACTCACTAATTAATCCACTCCGTTGGAGCCCTTATCTTATTGGATATCCAATAAGCCCCTAAATTATTAGATCTCTTTGGGTGAGATCGAATAAGAGTAAATAGAAATTATTGGATGGAGATCCACTAATATAAGAGACTTGGATAATTGGATAGAGATCTAGTATCCAATAAGACAAGATCCATTAGGGTTAAGTGGTAGGAACCTCTATAAATAGGAGGGGCTAAAAATGTGGCATAGGCTAGTCTCCTCTTGGGCACCCCTCATATTCTCCTCTCTCCCTTAGCCGACAGCCCGAGTTTGGGGCTTGTGGACAATAAGAAGAGCCGACCCCTTCTTGAATATAGAGTTGCTTTTGTGATGTGTGTGGAGAGGAAGATCATTTTGCAATTTGAGGAGCATCGTCATCGCATCTTTCATGTAGATTAGCGTTAGAGAGGAAGACAATTGACCTCCTTCATCCTCTCCTATAGGTATAAGATTTTTTCGGAATATATGATCTCTTTAGATAAAACTTCTCACATGATACATAGTTTTTCAGTTTTGCGGTTTCTGACGCACCAATCGTTGCACGATGATAAGATATTTTTTCTTTAGGAAATTTGGTTTTTTTGTTCTTTTGCTAAACATGTGATACTCTGATTAGATTTTCCAATAGTGGTATCAGAGCTAGGTTGGTTCGTGCGATGATTATTTTTGAACTACGTGTGTTGATGAATCGAATTGAATAATTATATATGTTATTACTACGAATTTTGTCGTAGTTTTCAGATCTAGACAACATCCTTTCTTCTTGTTGAGAGGTGCTGTAGAGAGGCCTTTTCACGTCAAAATTATTGATGCAAAATAGGGAGAAAGGGGCAGCAACTGTTGTTGCCCTATGGATTGGCCAAAGGCTGCTTGCAACCTTGGTTGAGAGCCCTAGAAGAGGCTCTCAACTTGGCCACCTATAGCAAATCGAGAGCAACCATGCTGCTCTTGGCCAAGCAGCAAACCCCTATGCAGCCAAGGAGTCCTTATTAGGACTCTAGCTAGGAGAGTCCTAATTGAGAGGAGCATTCATGTAAAACCTACATAGCCAACCCCTATTAAAGAGGTGAAGAGGTCAGCTAGGGTTAGGAGGTTGTTTCTTAGAGAAGCTTTAGGAGTTGTAAAGGAATAGGAGTCTTGAGGAGGAGTCATATTATGAGTTGGTTAGAAGTAGGAGTCTTGAGTAGGAGTCCTATTAAGAGTTTGGGTTTAGAAGCTCTATAAATAGCCATATATTCATCCTCTTTTCTCAAGCAATAGATGAATTTTTTTACAGCCATTGAGTAGCAACTTGGAGGAAGGAATCCTTATAGCTCTCAATGGCATAACCGTTAAGGACAAATACCCTATTCTAGTAGTAGATGAATTGATTAATGAGTTAAAGGGAGCACAAGTCTTCACAAAGCTGAACCTTCGATCCATGTATCATCAAATATGAGTGTGCGAAGAAGATATACCGAAAACTGCCTTTCGAACACACAATGACCACTATGAATTTTTGGTAATGCACTTTGGTCTCACCAATGCTCCATCCACCTTCTAGAGCCTTATAAATGATATTTTTTAGAATTATCTTCATAAGTTTGTGTTGGTTTTCTTTAACGATATCTTTATTTACAACCCTTCTCTTGAAAGTCATTTTCAACACTTACAACTTATTTTGACGATTTTACGAGAACATATTCTTTTTGTCAAAAAATCGAAGTGTAGCTTTCTTTAACAGAAGGTGAAGTATCTAGGGCATATCATATCAGAGGAAGGTGTCGTAGTGGACCCTTCCAAAATTGAAGCAATGCAGAATTGGTTGACCCCGAGGAACATAAAATCGCTACACGCCTTTCTCAGTTTAACAAGCTATTACCATAAGTTTATGAAAAACTATGGAAAGATCATTACACCCCTTATTTCCTTGCTGAAAAAGGATGCGAACAAAGCCACCACTGCCTTCGATGAACTTAAAGCCACAATGATAATAATGCCCATACTAGCGCTACTCGACTTTGGCAAAACTTTTGTTATTGAAACAGATACCTCCAGAGTCGGTGTTGTTATTGAAAAACTTTTGTTATTGAAAAAGAATTGGTGTTGTTCTAATGCAAGATGATTGCCTCCTTGCTTATATCAATAAGACGTTATCTCCTTCCCATTTCAAGATGATTATTTATGATAAGGAGATGTTCATGATTGTGCATGTGGTGGCCAAGTGGAGACCGTACTTGATCGGGCGATGTTTTCAAATCAAGGTCGACCATAAAAGCTTAAAATATTTCTTGAAGTAGAAGATATCTTCCCCCGAGCAGCAAAAATGGGTAACAAAGCTTCTTGAATATGATTATGAAATAACTTATAGAAAGGGGAAAGAGAATATTGTTGCAGATGCGCTTTCGCGGCTACCCGAGTAAGTTGAATTTTTGGTTGTTTCACTTCCGACCAGTGACTTCCTTGAGGATATTAAGAGGGAATGATAGGAAGATTCGAAGACTACTAAGATCATAAAAAAATTGAAGGAACCACCAAGCTCTATGGCTCATTACAGTTGGGACTCAAAAGAATTGCGCTATAAGGGACGCATTGTGCTTGTGCCAAATTCTACTTGCATCTTCATGAGCAGATTTTAGACAGAGTTATTCCAGATGCAAGGTACTAAATTGAAAAGGAGTACGACGTATCACCCACAAACTAATGGCCAGACTGAAGTGGTGAACAAGTACTTGGAGACATACCTTAGATGCTTCACTAGTGACCGACCAAAAGAGTGGACAAAGTGGCTTCCCTAGGCCGAATGATGGTATAATACAACTTATCATTCATATATAAAATGTACTTCCTATGAGATTTTGTATGACCAACCTCCTCCTATGATCCCAAAATATGTGTTGGGCACCTCTAAAATGGAACAAATAGACAAAGGAACTATAAGATAGAGACAAAATGCTGAAGTTGCTAAAAGATAATCTCACTATAGCTCAAGTAAGGATGAAATAACAATATGATCAACAGAAAGATGAAATATATATATATATATATATATATATATATATATATATATATTTGCATGCTATGTAGATATATATTAAATATGTACGTGTGTGACACGTCATATTAGGAGACCAAATAAAAAATCCTCTCTCTTTATAATATTAAGTCGATAAACGTGAGGTAATTAAATTGACCCACGTGACCTTCTATTATTATAGATAGGGACCGATTCCTGACAAAGATTAAATTGATTGAGTCACTCGAGACTCACCTATTTTGCGATTCGCTATCTTGCCTATGACATAAAGATGCTATCGGTGACCTGAGGACATTGTATGCTTGGTCGAGTCACTCAAGGGCATATTGTCAAATCAGACTCATCTTGTAACAATGGTGATGACTTAACCGAACACCATGGTTGGTTGAGTCACTCGAGGCCATGGTGGTTCGGAGGTCGAACAGGATGGGAATCACAATGAGTTGTGACTAGCAAGAGTTGCCTACCTTTACGGGCTTAGCGTAATTGGTTGAGTCTCTTGAGGTTACGTTAAGACACTGATTGGATCCCGATCCCCACTAGAGATCTACTAGGGGTTTTCGATTCACATACTGGAGGGAGTTATGTGATTCGCGAGAAAATAGTGGGAGTAGATTAAGATAGAAGTCCTTATCTTAATTGTTTATTTTTCTGTAAAATATACATGTTACTTATTTCTACTACATTTTTATTTTCAAAAATATGTTGTATTTAAGTCCCTTACATGGCATACTTGATGTCAACCACCTCATTGGTCTAAATTACACCGATTGGCTCTACAACTTGAGAATCGTTCTCACATCGGAGAAAATCGTGTATGTCCTTGATACAATGATGCCTACACTCGAGGAAGAGGCAAGCGAGGATGAGATCGCTTGTTATGTGAAGTACATAGACGATTCCACTCTTGCTCAGTATCACATGTTGAGCTCTATGACTCTAGAGTTACAAAGACAACATAAAAAAATAGATGTCAGATCTATTCTCCTACATCTCCGCAAATTATTTGAGGAATAGGGAAGGACTCAGTGATATGAGATATCCAAGAGTCTTTTCCATGCTAGGATGACTAAGGGGATACCGGTTCATAACTATGTCATAAAGATAAATGAGTTGATAGAGAAATTCACAGGTCTAGGCATGGCCCTAGAGGATGATCGGTGTATAGACCTTATACTTCAGTCCCTACCAGATTCCTTTTCTTAGTTCATAATGAATTTTAATATGAACAAGCTTGAGGTGACTCTCCCTAAGCTCCTCAATATGTTGAGGGAGGCAAAGAGCACCATCAAGAAAAAGAAGCCAGTTCTCTATGCTGGTGAGACCAGAAAGAAAAAGAAGGTAGAAAAGTCCCTTAAGAAGGGCAAGGGCAAGGACAAATTGGGTAAAGCAAAGGTTGCTAAAAAAGACCTAGCAAAAGATAAAGGCTAGTGCTTCTACTATGGCAAAGATGGGCACTAGAAGAGGAACTGCAAAAAGTACCTTACAAAGAGGGTGAAACAAAAGCTTGAAGAAGCTTCAGGTACATTCATGATCAATCTCCAATTGTTAAAATCTTACAATAATACTTGGTATTAGATACCGGTAGTGCTTATCACATCTGCAACTTATTGCAGGTTCTGACAGGACCTAGGAGATTGGTGAGAGGCGAGATGGACCTTAAGATGAGCAATAGAGCAAAAGTTGTTGCAGTAGCTATTGGCAAGATCACCCTACATCTCTTTAGTGGAGCTATTATTACATTAGATGCTTGCTATTTTGTTTATTCTATTATCAAAAACATTATTTTCATTTCATGTTTGAGAGCTAGTAGATATAAATTAGTTTTTGAGAACAATGGTTGTTTATTGTGAGATGATGAGATCATCAAAAGAGGATCATTGCATAATGGTTTATTTATGTTGGACACTACTCCACATATCATAAATATAAGTGTGTCTAAGAGGAAACTAGATAAGGTAAACAGTGGATACTTTTGGCATTGTAGGCTAGGTCATATCCATGAGGGAAGAATTCAAAAGTTGCCAAAGGATGGATACCTAGATCCATTCGATTATGAGTAATATGTAACTTGTGAGCCTTGCCTTCGTGGAAAGATGATCAACTCTCCATTTAGTAGAATTGGAGAGGGAGCCACTAAGTTGTTAGAACCCATACATTGTGATGTATGTGGTCTCATGTTAACTCATACCATAAGTGGTTACTCCTACTTCATTACTTTTACTGATGAATTTTCAAAGTATGTACATGTTACTTGATGAAGTATAAGTCTGAGGCCTTCAAGAAATTAAGAGAGTATAAGAATGAAGTGGAGAATCAGACTGGAAAGAGTATCAAGACTCTTCGATCAAATCAAAGAGGTGAGACTTGAGTACAGAGTTCACTTAGTTCCTCAAGGACCATGGGATTCTATCTCACTCGACACCTCCTTATACACCCTAGCTCAATGGTGTATCTGAAAGGAGGAATCGCACATTGTTAGACATGGTGCGATCCATGATGAGATTTGCCGACCTCCCCATCTTATTTTGGAGATACGACGTAGAGACCATAACTTACCTTCTGAATAGAATTCAAACTAAATCGGTGGTGTCTACTCCATATAAGATATGGAAAAGGAAGAAGCTTGATCTTTAGTTTGTTAAGATTTGGGGCTGACACAACCCCAACAAATTGGAATCTAGGATGGAAAGGTGCATATTCATGAGATACCATAAGGAAACTAATGCATATTATTTTTTATCATCTCATGAACCAAAAAGTCTTTGTTGCCAAGAGAGCAATGTTCCGAACACATTCTTGGTGGAGATAGTGGAAGCATAGTATAGTTGAGTGAGGTTAGAGAACCTAGCTCAAGCATCATTCCACGGCATGAGTCTGTTCAGGTACCTAGCACACAAATTCTAACTTTACATAGGTTCGGTAGAGAAATCCATCCTCTTGAGAGATATGTGGGACATATCAGAGGAGATGATATTGAGGATATTGATCCTTAGACTTATGAGGAGGCTATTACGAGTATAGACTCCGAGAAGTGGCAATAAGCCATAAATTTTGAGATAGATTCCATATACTCCAACAAAGTTTGGAACCTAGCTGATGCACCTGAGGATATTATATCCATTGGTTGCAAGTGGATCTTCAAGAAGAAAATCGGAGTAGATAGAAAAGTAGAGACCTATAAAGCAAGGCTAGTGGCTAAGGGGTATCGTCAAAGAAAATGTGTTGACTATGACAAAACCTTCTCACTCATAGCCATGCCAAAATCTATCTGAATTCTATTAGCTATTATAGCACACTATGATTATGAAATCGAGATGATGGATGTAAAAACTGCATTCCTCAATGACAACCTCAAGGAGGAGGTGTATATGATATAGCTTGAGGGATTCATGTCTAAGGATAATCCAAATAAAGTGTGTATGTTGCTTAGGTTCATCTATGGACTAAAGCAAGTTTTCCAAAGTTGGAATGTAAGATTTGATAAGGCGATCAAATCTTATGATTTCGTTAAGAATGAAGATGAGTCTTGTGTGTATAGGAAAGTGAGTGGGAGCGCTATCACCTTTTTGGTGCTATATGTGGATGACATTCTGATCATTGGGAATGATGTAGAAATGTTCTCCACAGTAAATAATTGACTATCTAGACACTTCTCCATAAAGGACTTAGGGGAAGCATCCTACATATTGGGGATTCGAATCTATAGAGATAGATCTAGGAGGATGCTTAGCTTGTCCTAGTACATAGACATAATTATCAAAAAGTTTGTCATGACAAATTCCAAGAGAGGTCTTATATCGATGAGACATGAGATATCACTTTCTAGATGTATGTCCCCAAAGACTCATAAAGAAAGGGTGAACATGGATATGATACTCTATGCCTTGCGATATAGTCTATCATATATGCTATGTACTAGGCTTGATATAGTGCATGTTCTGAGTGTCACGAGCAGGTATTAGGTAAATCCAAGCTTAGAGCATTGGAAAGCAGTAAAGTGTATCTTTAAGTACTTGAGAATGACTAAGAATATTTTACTAGTATATGGAGGTAGTAGCCTTAGGGTTGAGGGCTACACAGACTCAAGTTTCTAGTATGATATTAATGAAAACAAGTATAATTTAGGGTATGTGATCACACTGAATGGAGGAACAATATGCTAAAAGAGTTCCAAAGCAAGATACTACTGTGGACTCGACCATAGAGGCGGAGTACATTGCTACGGTAGAGACAACAAAAGAGGGAGTCTGGATGAAGAAGTTTATCATAGATCTGAGAGTCATGCTGGGCAACGAGGGGTCGATTCCCTTATATATTACGATAACAACAAGGTGATTACTCAAATAAGGAAACCTAGGTCTCATTAGAACTGTTCTGAGGAGGTTCCAGCTTGTTAGAGAGATCATGGCCTAAGAAGATGCAGTAGAGGAAAGAGTTCCATCTGAAGTAACATCGTAGATCCACTAATAAAACCATTGTCTTAAATTGCCTTTGATCATCACAGGGGTCTGATAGGAATCAGACACATAGGTGATTGACTTTAGGTCAAGTGGGAGATTGCTAGTCATAAGTGCCCTGCAAGCCAATCATGTGAGTTATGGCACATGTAACATGACATAATTTTTTTGCTTATTATTATTATAGCAATTTTTCACTTTATATTACTTATTGAATATACATATTGTGATGTCCATGGATCTGTGCAATAAGAATCAGATTGTGATGAGATCACGATAATGAGACCGATTCACCTTTAAACACAAACCCTAAATAATCCTAGTCATAGGTTACTCAAGAGGAACATCGAGATAACCAGACAGACTAGTGTGTTGTATACCCATCCATATGATGGAGATAACTGATCTCATAGTTGCTCGTGCGGGGACACTAAGGATACAGTGCAAGTGCTCATTGGAGAATGAGTTCACTAATTGATCTGCTTATGGAATATTGGATGGTTGATGATGCCTTATTATCAGACAATGATTTCATAGTCCTAGTAGTATATCTAGTCCTTAGACTTGAGACACCAAGGATGTTCTATATGAGTACTCCACTCTTTGATACTAGACTTATATGTTTGAAAGTTCCAAATATAGTACAACAAATTATTGAGTAGCAGCCAACCTTACAGGCTATTGAGTATCGATAGAGGAATATCATGTGTGTTCTTGCTCAAACAAATCCTTAGCCAAGGTCATTCAGATTGAGAGAGAAAGAGTTCTCCGGGAGAATCCTATTAGAGTGAGACTTGAGGAGAATCCATATGAGCCTGATTGATAGCACCATGCTCGGTATATAGTCTTTGGGATATGAGATGGATGATGGACTATTGGTACATGATAACTGAGGACAGATAGGTTTAAAGGATTGGATTCCTCTGTATCGTCTGGGAACTACAGCGTAGTACCATAATATGTCCGTAGTCGATGAGTCAAGTGAATTATTATGGAGATAATAATTCACTGAGCTAGAAGAAGTTATGATAGGTATGACTCATGATTAGCTTGATATTGGGCCTAGAGGGTCACACATATATGGTAAGTGTTGCGACGAGTAATGGTTTAAATATGAGATATCCGCTATAGCCCCTATCTTATTGGATATCCAAAAAGCCCCTGAATTATTGGATCCTATAGATAAGATCCAATAAGAGTTAATAAGAGATTATTGGGTAGAGACCCACTAATCTAAGAGGCTTGGATAATTGGTTGGAGATCTAGTATCCAATAGGGCAAGATCCATTAGTGTTAACTAGGAGGCTCTATAAATAGGAGGGAACTAAAGGCCCATGGCTAGGGCTTCTTGGTTGCGACCTCCTATTCTCCTCTCCCGTTCTCATCCTCAGATAGTAGGCGTGGAGATTTGAGGAGCGTCGTCGCAGCCTTGTTGTGTGGATCACCGCTAGAGAGGAGGACGCTTGACCTCCTTCATCCTCTCCAACAGATGTATAGGGATTCATGGATATACGATCTCCCTAAGTAACACAACTATCTCACATGTGGTTTTCTATGTCATGGGTTTTACGCACCAATCTTCACACGACGATGAACATATTTTAGGAAATTTAGAAATTTTGTTTTATGTTCTTCCGTTGCATATGTGATGTTGCCCCTAGATTTCCCTACACCTTCCCTCTAGAGGTTCTATATACCACCATCCCCTTGGACTACTCCGTCTTGCTGAACAAACAATCCATTATTCTGCCCCCGCAAATGTACTTGCTAGATTGGGACTCCTTGCCAAGAGAGCCCCTACTACACTCCTTAAGGCCTAGCAATATACTGAACTCACTACACACTTAAGCCTCCTACAGACGTATCCTTCTCATACCGAAGAGAAAGTTTTAATGCTCTATGGCACCAAGTTTCGGTCGCCTTGGGATGGCTACGAACTTTCCATCGTCTACATACAAGCCCTTGTATGAGTACCAAATTCTTCGAGTTAGTAATTCCCCTCACCTCTGTGAGCTTTAAATGACTCTTTCGATCACTGAACAACCCATTCCATCTTGCATAGTCTTATCCTTTACCAAGTGCCTCGCTTGCCTTGAGCACCATCAAGTATGGTTGCTAATGTTGAGCCGTAGCTTAAACCCAGCCATCTCAACCTTTGTGCGCTATGCATTCTTTTAAGTTTGCTTGTTCTCATGGTGCCTCTTGCGCGAATGGTTGGCCATTCCTCTAAGTGCCAATATTAGATGATTGCTCCTCTGAGTGACTCCTTTTCCCTACATCTCCATGCTCGTTTCCCCCAAACGATCATGCATGTTGGCTGCCCTCAATACAGCCCCATTAAGTTCCCCACATTTGCATACTAAGTGTTTTTATGAGTGCTTGTCCCACTCTGATACCATTTGTCACACACTTAACTAGTTTTGCCTAAGTCGTGCGGCACCCTCTCGTGTCTGTCTACAAAGCTTAACTTCCCCAAAACCTCCTAAGGTCCCTTAGGACCTACAAAAGAGAACAGGTTAAAGAAAGCGTCTCACCAAGATCCACAAGCAAATATTTCAGTAAATAATTTATAGCAAATGTAAATTATAAACAAATCTCACAAGCTTTGAATGGTCACACAACAAAGGGTACAAAATAGTCCACTATTGATCGAAATCCCCACAAGTGCCCACATGACACAACCTTCGTTTGTAAGCCTAGGACAACCCCAAAACCAAAGAAAATGGGGATGCTAAGCCTACTGCTAGCTCTTTACATGCTATGCAAAGTATGAACAAAACCAAAAGACATGGACATACATGAGCGTTACATCAAACACCTCGTTTACAGTTTTATTCATGACACTAGGATAGGGTACCCCAAAAATTCATAAAATAATTAATCAAATAGTTTAATTAATTATTAATATTATTATTTAGTAGTCCTACATGATGATGTATATATTGTTTGGATCAAGAATGACACTAAGAGGTGGGAGGAAGGGGGGGGGGGGGGGGGGGGGTGAATTAGTGCAGTGGATAAAAATGACAAATTTCAATGATTTTAGAAAACTTCATTCAATGAAATTCTAAGTTCAACAAAAACCGTTAGTTAGACTCGAATAAGTTTGCAAGTGAGTAGAAAAGAGGGGATTGGACAGTTTAATGAAGTAAAGTAAAATGCAGTAAAGAGAATAAGCAATAAGGAAAGAGCACACCAGAATTTATAGTGGTTCGGTCATTATGACCTATATCTACTTCCGATTCCTCCTCCATCGAGGTCACCGATGTCTACGAGTGTCCTTCAATAGGCTTTTTCCTTTTCACGGGTTTAGGAGATAACCTTTACAAGCCTTATACCTCTTCTTGGATGATTGCAAAATTAAAGAGAGGGAGGACACTTTGTACTTTTACAACACTTTTATACCCCAACACTTAAAGTATTTTTTCATACTATGATTTCATTTTGTTACCCTTTAATGCAGAAAATAATGGGGTATTTATAGGCCCCAATGACTTCAAAATTGGAGCAAAAAAGTATCTCATCCCAAATTTTTGGGGTACTAGCGGTACTACTGCTAGTACTGGACAGTACCATCGCTTGATACTCTGACACTAGGCGATACCATTGCCCAGTCTGGCGGTACCATCGCCTAATAGAGTCTCAGATACTGAGCTCTGGTAATACCACCGCTTAACAGGGCGGTACCATCGCTTGGCAATAATAACTGCCGGCGGTACTACCGCTCAGTTTGGGTGGTACCACCACCCAGACCACCTGAGAGACCATTCCCTAGGCGATTCCACCGCCCCAGTCGGGCAATGCCATCGCTAGACACAGTCTAGCAACCTAGTGGTCCTTGAATCTAGTCCAAACCAGTCCAATTACGGGCCCAATTGGCCCTTAACAGGTTAATGGGATTACCTCCCAAGCATAACCCTAATTATGTGCTAACTACGATTTTTAAGGCATACACTAAACAAAACAATAATCTGCACACTTTTTTCAACATATAGATTTGATCAAATAATTTACCAATTAATTTTATCATCAAAATCCGAGATTCAATAATCTCTCTCTTTTTTATAATGACAATCAATTAATGACGGAATTAACCTTAACTCCCCCTATCTATATGCCATACTTGAGAAAAGACACTTTTGAATTCAAGCATCAAACCGATAAGTTATATGCATTTAAACTTATCGATATGTACATCATGATACCAATCATGATTTACTATCTCAAAATATGATACCACGTATTTATCACAATACAAATGATGTCAAGACATGACATCCATTTTTAAGTCCAATAATGATGATATAGACACACATCATTTTCAAGTATGATGCGAATTTCAAATATGAAATTTCGCAAGATTCAAATTTCAAAGATGACAATTCAGAGGCATGATGTCAATTGTAAGTAGGAAATTAAGATCATGATACATTATCATAATGATAAACATTTATTAAGCATTCATGAAACATTTCAAGTATCTACGATACATATGATGCATATGCAATACATTTTGATATGTTTCAAGTATTTACGATGTTTTGTAATGTATTTGACGATTCCAATCATATTTCAAGCATTCGTAAAACATTCAAGCATTTATGATAAGATACACTTTACACATTATTTCAAATATTCATAATGCTTTCCATAAGTTTTCGATAAATTATCCAAAAGATGCTTCACTGATCACCCACTTCATAGGATTCATGTTTTATTTAATATTTTGATTGGGTTACTATTGATACTAAAAATTTAAGTTGATTAATATAGGGTTAGAGTTCATATTTGACGATCTGATATCATTTCTTAAGTGAAAAATATTGATGGAGGAGAAAGATGTTATTATAAAACTATGCATAAAACCAAAAGGAAGCAATCTTATTGTTTCCAAATCAAAAGTGTCAAACTTATAAGGGCTAAGAAATAGAATAAAAAGCATTAAAAGACTCAATTAGGTGCATAAATATGTAGGTTATCTTGGACAACACCTAGTTGCTCTCAATAAGATGATCTCCTTGTCAGTTTCTATCTCCTCCTCTCTTACTATTGAAACCTCCTTTTGAGATTTGGACAACAAACAATAAGACTTCTAGACTTCTCATAACAACTAACTGAAGCTTTAAAGAAAGAAAGGGCTACGGATGGATAGAACTCAACAGCACCTCCTCTCGACTGAAAGAAGCTCTTATAGCCGACTGGTTTGGGATGCTTTCAAGGGATTGTGACTCCTTTCTTTTAAAGATAATAAGGAGGTTAGGGTTGGCTAATGGGAAATCCTAATCCCTTTAGGACTAGGGTCAGCTTCTCTTATGGCTGCCCTAGTTGGCCACATGCTTCCCTAATCTGAGTCCCACTCAAATTGGGATTTGGGCTGATGTGGTGCTGAGTAGGAGCAGACTTGGGCTAGTCGAATTGTGCTTTGAAGCTTGAGTGATGACTTAGCTTGAGTTTAGTTAGGTTGGCAGAGCTTTGGAGCTTGTTTGAAATTAGTTGAGTGTTATTGAGATCCTCCCTAATCATAGCTCTCTAATTAGACGATTCAACTCTTGATAAAATTTTCTTTTAGGCTTCTCTCTCCATCTATAGGTTGGAGGTATGCTTCTGACTGTCAATGTGGATGGTGTCACTATGCTCGATTGTGCTATCTGCGCATGTTGTTTTGATGGAATTCTCCTTACTGTTGATCACTATTAATTACTATTAAATCAAGAGTTTTCTTTATCTTCTTAGGGCTTCATGTTCATTTGCCCCTTTTGGTTTCTCTTCTTCTTTGATCGAAAAACTTTAATCTCTTGCATATCGAAGTGACGGTCACGTGATTTTGGCACTCATTCCCCATCTTCTTTGTTTAACCAACAGATATCTAGTCTTCTACCGAACCAATCAAATCATGGGTATAAGAAATATTTTTTTATCCTTTTAGAGTTGATACTTCTAGACTCTACGAAAGTAAATGACTTCTTAATCTCATAAGTAAGGGCTTCCAAGGATGATTTGACATATATCAAGCAAAACCACCTCACATGTAATCTCATTGATAAATTCTTTTGTGATGATAAAGCACATCTTGCATCATTGATTGATCTTCACCTCCACATCATCATGAAACCATCTAAGAGGATATGAGCATAAATGTGATATCATCTCTAGGCTGAATTTCTTGACCAAGCTCGTTGAGATGAGGTTCTTTTGGTAGCTAATGTTGAAAATTACACCAACGACATCTTTTTTCACTTGGATCATTATAGCAAAGGGCTTTTCTCGAACATTTGGACTAGGGGTTAGACTCAAGTAGTCTAGCCATCAGTAATAGACTCGAAACCACATAAAAATAAAAAATAAAAGTTTGATGGAGTCATCGCCCATGGTCAGTCATGGTTATTCTACTTTAATCGTTCTTCAACCACTTATTTAGGAAGGGTTCTGAGTGAATCTTCTAACACTTTTTTTAAGAGTAACTTATAATTTTATAATATTCACAAAAAAGATCATTTTGTTTCGAGCAAAAGAAAGTTTTACTATCCCTGTAATTCTCTTAGGCTTTTGAGTTGCTCCCTTTGGCCTTTTCTACAAGTTTCACATTACAAGTGTGATTCTTTTTGTTGATTATCGTTACTATGTTGCTAACAATAAAAATATCATATACTTAAAATTGGCTAACTTTGTATGAATTTGTGTATGAAGCTTGGATATATATTTCATCATTGTCAATTGATCATTGAATGAAATTTTGATCACCACTTGTCATCAAAAATTAGTTGTGTACTCAGATTAGTCTCGTCCATGGCATAAGTAATATTATTTTCTTCAATTTTTTTTGAGATACCTTATAGGATAGAATTCTTTTTGAGCCTTTTGAATTATGTCCATTATATATTTTCATCATTATTGGTTTAAAGATAATCTTTTCACTATGTGCATATGTCTAGTCAACTTTAGTCATGAAAGCATCACCTTATCCTCGTTATAATCTTTTATATCAAAATGTCAAGTTGATATATACATATGTCTAATATCTCAGTGTTGATCAAATCATTGTAGAACACTATAACGTTCTTTGCTCAATTTAGCTATCGAAGGATTAGCTTGGGCTTGTATCCAACTCATCACGATCTCCACAAATATAAAAGATTTAGCTATATACATGTGTAATAAGCCACTTTGACCCCTCTCTATCAAAGACGATATTGTGTGGTTGTGATGTTAATGCCATTTGATTAATTCAAGGGGAATGGAGTTGTGGCTTGCTGCCTTTTTCCTGCCACCCATGATCAGTTCCTTAGTTCAAGGAGAACATGATTCATGGTGATGCAGCAGCCACTCTAAATGGCACCCAAGTTTCGTGGGAACTTTCCACCTTTGTTCAAACTCATGAGTTTTCACCAGCCACTGTGCAAGGGTGAAGATATGTCTGTCTGTCATCACTCACCTCCTCCGACTCACAGAACTGATGGCTAGGGTTCCACTAGGACTAAAATATATAACACAACAAGTGTTGGGGATGGAGGAGTAAGGAAAAAACAGAATTATGAGTGATTGAGGTAGTTATTGAAATCACCCTATAACTACTAGATTGAGGTAGTTATTGAAACCACCCTATAACTACTAGATTGAGGTGGTTATTGAAATCATCCTGTAACCACTAAATCATGATAACTATCTAGATAGATAACTATGAATCAAATCTCAACACTCCCCTTGATTCATAGTTGCATACACCGATTTACGACATAAAATAAACATGCTTTTGAACTGGAAGTGATTTGGTAAGGATATCCGCAACTTATTCATCCGTTCCACAATACTTCATTATTATGGCTCCACTTGCTATAAGATCTTGGATGAAATGATAGCGTATCTCTATATGCTTCGTTCTTCCATGAAACGTTGGATTCTTCATCATTGCAATTGTGGCTTTATTGTCACAATATATTTCTGTTGCTTCTTTTTGTTCTTGATGAAGATCTTCAAGAAGTCTTCTAAGTCATATTGCTTGACAAGCTGCTGATGTTGCGGCTACATATTTTGCTTCCGATGTCGACAACGCAGTTATTGCTTGCTTTTTAGAACTCCAAGATATAGCTCCTGATCCGAGGCTAAAAACATTGCCTGAAGTACTTTTTCGATCATCTAAAGCTCTTGCCCAATCACTATCAGTGAAACCAGATAATTTACAATTAAAATTATGAGAATACCAAATACCATAATCTGTAGTTCCAGCGATATAACGCAGAATTCTTTTAACAGCTCCGAGATAATGTTTGCTTGGGCTATGCATAAACCTGGATACTACACCAACAGAGAATGCAATATCTGGTCGAGTATGAGTTAGATAAATCAAACCTCCAACCAAACTTCTGTAGTATCTTGCGTTTGTTAGACTTGTACCATCCTCAAGTTTCAATTTCTCATTTACATTCATGGGTGTTGCTGCAGCTTTGCAATTAATCATGTTAGACTTTTTGAGTAGATCCATTGTATACTTTCTTTGTGAAATAAAAATTTCATCTAATCCTTGCTTCACTTCCAACCCAAGAAAATAATGCAGTAAACCTAGATCTGACATTTCAAACTTATTCATCATGCATTTTTTAAATTCTGTCACAAAAGAGTTAGATGAACCCATATATATAATATCATCAACATAGAGGCAAACCATTAGAATATTATGTTCACCTTCCTTCTTTAAATAAAGAGTAGGTTCATTATTGCTCCTCTTAAATCCATTTTGATGAAAATAAGAATCAATTTTACTATACCATGCCCTTGGAGCTTGTTTAAGCCCATAAAGAGCTTTTCTTAACTTGTACACCTTTTCTTCATGTCCTTTAACCAAAAAACCTTCAGGTTGAGCAACAAAAACCTCTTCGTGTAAATCTCCATTTAAAAACGTAGATTTCACATCAAATTGATAAACTGACCAACTTAAGTGAGCAGCTAAAAAGAAAGTTTTCACGGTTTCGAATCTAGCAACAGGAAAAAAAGTTTTATCAAAATCAATACCTTGTTGTTGTCAATATCCTTTTGCTACAAGCCGAGCCTTATGCTTTTGGATACTTCCATCTGCATTAAATTTTGTTTCGAATACCCATTTTAACCCAATCGCTTTCTTTTCTTTCGGTAGATCCATTAGCTCCCAAGTTTTATTCTTCTCAATTGACTTGATTTCCTCCTTCATTGCTTTTCTACATTCCCTTTTTTTTAACTGCTTCCTCAAAAGTTGTTGGATCTGAAATAAACAAAGCAAATGTTGAGTAATAAATTTCTGTAGTGATCTGAAATTTCTGGAGGGGTTTCATCGAGGAATCAGAATTTGAACTGCTATTGGGTGAGGTTGACGATGAACTTGTAGGAGTAGGATCTGTCATTTGATTCTGCGGTAGTGTCTAGTTCTATTGGAATCTGCATTTGTATTCCAACCTTTATTGGTCCTTGGTTTCATACCAGACCAAGCCTCAAAAGGAGTTTGATTCATAACAGCCTTTGTTGGTGAAATATTTAACAAATAAACTGCTGTTGCAACTGCTTCTGCCCAAAACTAATTTGGTAAATGTTTTCCTTTAAGCAAACTTCTTGCCATTTCAACGACAGTCCGATTCTTACGCTCAACTACACCATTTTGCTCCAGTGTATATGGTGTTGTCAATATCCTTTTGCTACAAGCCGAGCCTTATGCTTTTGGATACTTCCATCTGCATTAAATTTTGTTTCGAATACCCATTTTAACCCAATCGCTTTCTTTTCTTTCGGTAGATCCATTAGCTCCCAAGTTTTATTCTTCTCAATTGACTTGATTTCCTCCTTCATTGCTTTTCTACATTCCTTTTTTTTAACTGCTTCCTCAAAAGTTGTTGGATCTGAAATAAACAAAGCAAATGTTGAGTAATAAATTTCTGTTAGTGATCTGAAATTTCTTGGAGGGGTTTCATCTGAGGAATCAGAATTTGAACTGCTATTGGGTGAGGTTGACGATGAACTTGTAGGAGTAGGATCTGTCATTTGATTCTGCGGAGTGTCTAGTTCTATTGGAATCTGCATTTGTATTCCACCTTTATTGGTCTCCCAATTCCAACTTGCACTTTCATCAAACATAACATTTCTGTTAATAATAACTTTGCCACTAACAGGGTTATATAATCGATATGCTTTCGATCGTAAAAAATAACCAATTAAAATGCATTTTTCAGATTTTTCATCAAGCTTGTGATGATTTTGTGAATTTACCAAAGCATAAGCAATACAACCAAAAATTCTTAAATGTCTAACACTTGGTTTCATACCAGACCAAGCCTCAAAAGGAGTTTGATTCATAACAGCCTTTGTTGGTGAAATATTTAACAAATAAACTGCTGTTGCAACTGCTTCTGCCCAAAACTAATTTGGTAAATGTTTTCCTTTAAGCAAACTTCTTGCCATTTCAACGACAGTCCGATTCTTACGCTCAACTACACCATTTTGCTCCAGTGTATATGGTGTTGTCAATTCTCTGTGAATACCATTTTCTTCACAAAAAGAATTAAACTCGTTAGATAAAAATTCACCACCTCTATATGTCCGAAGTGTCTTTATATATCTACCACTTTGCCTTTCTACAAGTGCCTTGAATTTTTGAAAATTATCAAATGTTTCAGATTTCAATTTCAAAAAATATACCCAACTCATGCGACTATAATCATCCATAAACAATAGAAAATATTGACTTCCACCAAATGATTTTGTATTCATAGGTCCACATAAGTCAGCATGAATTAATTCAAGACAGTTAGATGCTCTCCATGCTTTTCCAATAGGAAATGGTTTTTTACTTTGTTTGCCATAAATTCATCCTTCACATACATCAAGTGTATTAATCTTGGGCAATCCGAAAACCATTCCTTTTTGACTTAACAACCTTAAACCCTTAATATTAAGGTGTCCATATCTTAAATGCCATAAACTAGACTCATTCTTTTGAGTTGTGATAAGTGCATGTCTTTCAATATTTGACACATCAAGTGGAAACATCTTGTTTTGTATCATGCAAATATTTACTATAATCAAACCAGATTTTTTATCTCTAATAGTGCATGAACAATCATCAAATATTACTGAATATCCATCATCTATCAATTGTCCAACACTCAACAAGTTATGTGATAAAGTAGGAACATAGAAAACATTATCAAGGTATTTTACCTTCCCTTGATTTGTCTTCACCTCAATTGTTCATTTCCCTTCCACTTGGATTTGCTTACTATCTCCAAGTCTAACTTTCAACTTGTGAGTTTCATCAATATTTCTAAATATTGATTTTATGCCTGACATATGATTAGAACATCCACTATCCAGAAACCAAATATCATTT
Source organism: Musa balbisiana (assembly GCA_004837865.1). NCBI lineage: Eukaryota > Viridiplantae > Streptophyta > Magnoliopsida > Zingiberales > Musaceae > Musa > Musa balbisiana. Next base: position 28,831,118 of record CM017196.1, on the reverse strand, counting down.
GAGATATCATGAACTTGTGAATGAGTCATAAATAACTTACTATTTTCTTCATTTTACTCCACATAACTTGCTTGCTTTTCTCTTTTCTTTTCCAGCAGTCTGCCTTTATATGACCAAATTTTTTACAGTAATGACATTGAATTCCACGCTTGTAATTTTTTTTATCATAATTTGACTGTCTTTGTTCATCATGCCCATCAAAGTGTCCTTTTCCTCTTCCTCTTCCATTTCTTCTACCACGAAATCCTCCTCTGCCACGTCCTCTTCCTGTTGATTTTTGGTCTTCTTTTGAAGTAGAAGGCTCCCCCTTAACCTGAAATGTTTTTTCTTCACTTTTTTCAAGTGACCTG
>CM017196.1:28818268-28825768 GCA_004837865.1 Musa balbisiana | reverse complement strand
ATGATAGAAATATTATATCCTTTAAATACGCTCAACTTTGTATGAATATGTGCATAGAGCTTGGATGTATATTTTTGTTGAATCTCAGATTTTGATGATGAAATCAATTGATGAGTTTGTGATCTAATTTACGTTTTGAGTGATGCAGGACTAGCTTCGATCAAGGAGAGGCAAATTGATTAAAACAGTAGAAATCAGACATTGGGCCAAAGTGAACATGTCAGAAGATTAAACGTCGAACCAGAGGATCAGTCGACGTGTTGACAAAAGGCTTTGTGACGTGAATTTGAGCATCGGGCCGAAGGATTAGATATTGTACCAAGAAGATTAGAAGTTGCGGGAGTTAACATGCCTATTGGGCAATTCGCCGAAGGAGAGAATGTTGCCCGAAGGATCGAACGAGCGTTGGATGAATCAATGATATGCCGGACAAAGGATTCATACTTTGTAATCATTTGTCTAATATCGAAGTAGTTTAGGGGGCTAATTGAGTTAGCTTTTGGTATAATCATGCTAACTTAATTAGGGGTCAATTGGACCTTAATTGGGACTGATTTAAGCTTATTGGGAGGCCCATTCAATGACTCAAAAGTTGGGTCAGGCGGTGGAACCACTTGTGAGTTAGAAAACTCGAAAAACCCAGTCTTTGAAGCTGTCAAACTGTGGTACCGCTAGACTAGGTGGTGGTACCGCCCAACATCATGTTGCAGGCGGTGGTATCGCCCATACACGAAAGACCCAAAAATTTAAGTTTTTAGCTCTATTTTTTAAACCAATTGGGGCCTATAAATACCCCACTTGGGTAGCAAGAAAGGAGCAAGAATTCTTGAGGAAAAAATTAAGTAAACTCTACCAAAACTTTGAGTTCCCTCCTCCTAGTGCTTAGAGTTAGTCCTAAGGGAGGTGTGTGAGGGAATACTTGTAAAAGAGTGACTTGTAAGGGTTATCTCTTAAACCTGTGAAAAGGAGAAAGTGCTATAAAGAGGTACTTGATTTTCGCCTATTGAAGGAAAACCTTTAGTGGATGTCGGTGATCTCAACAGAGGAGGAATCGAAAGTGGATGTAGGTCACTGCGACCGAACCACTATAAATTTCGATATATTCTTTCCTTACTACTTATTCTCTTTACTACATTCTACTTTACTTCATTGTAAACTATCCAATCCCCTCTTCTCTGTTCAATTACAAACTTATACGAGTCAAACAAACGGTTTTCGTCGAAATCAGTTTTTATCGTACGAAGATTTTCAAACCGACGTAATTTTTTCACTGCACTAATTCACCCCCCACCCCCTCTTAGTATCACTCTTAATCCTAATAGTTGGTATCAAAGCTACATTCTTTCTTTTTTGGTTTAACACCCAAGAGAAATGACTCTTTTTGGCTTTTAAGATGATCACTCTATCAATCGTCCTCCTATGTTCAATGGGACGAACTACATTTATTAAAAAACTTGGATGAGAGTTTTATGGAATATTATTGAACTTGGTTTTCAAACACCTTCTAAATCTATGAATGAATAGAGTGATTTTAAGAAAAAAATCTTTTTCCTTGATTGCAAAAGCTATGAATGCTTTGTTTTGTACTTTGGATAAAAACGAGTTTAATCGGATTTTCATTTGTGAAACTGTGCATGACATTTGGCACACACTTAAAATCACACATGAAGGCACAAGTAGGGTTAAAGATTCTAAAGTTAATCTTTTGATGCATGATTTTGAATTGTTTTGTATGAAACTAAGCGAAACCATTGTAGACATATACACTTGTTTTATGAATGTCGTCAATGGTTTAAAAGCACTTGGTAAAATTTTTTTGAATTTTGAACTTGTTAATAAAATACTAAGATCCCTTTTATAAAGTTGGGATTCAAAAGTAACAGTAATATAAGAGGTAAAAGACTTAAACAAGTTTCCACTTGAAGAACTTATTGATTCATTGATGACATATGAAATGATGTGTAAGACACATGATGAACTTGATGAATATGAGAATAATCTTCCAAAGAATATGAAGGACTTGACACTTAGAACAAAAAAAGATCACTCGAGCGAAAGCTCAAGTGATGATGACATAGAACTCCTCACAAGTAAATTTATAAAATTTATAAAATATGAAACTAAGAATAAAAATGAACATAAAAAGAAAAAGTTGTCAAAGAAGAAGGAAGCACTCAATGACGAATCGAGTGCAATCGAAGATGAGGAGCAGACCAACAAAGACGATGTGGCATTTCACAATGAGGTATATAACTCATCCGAAATGTATTTACCTTACTATGAAATTACCTGGTGCTATTTCATGAGCTATTTTTAAATTAATTAGTAAAAAATAAAAAAATAAATTTTTTATGACAATTATATGTTTTATGATAAAGGAATAAAAATATTAAAATTAAATGTAATGCTTGTATACTAAATAAGATTAATTCGATGCATATTTTAAGAAGTAATAATGTATATCTTAATGATTTCCATATTACCTTTCGATTATAAATGATGATGCATGGCTTTTGTATAGAAAATTAAGCATAAAAAGTTAGATTCACCTAAAAAGAAAAATGCATAACTATAACAAACAAAATGATTTTGATTGAAAATGCTTTATGTTTGTTCGATGAAATCAATTTTTATGATTTAATGATGCATAATAATATAATTATGTAATAAAAATATTAAAAGTTTGATGATTTTATACTATGCATGAGATTTAGAAATTATGCATGATAATTTTTGTGATTTATAACTTATTAATCTTTATCATAATAAATCTTGCACTTTTATTTTAAATGATGATATATATTTTGATTTGGCAAAAAAAATGGACAAGAAAATACTTGTATGAAATCAATCACATGAATTGAAACAACTAAAAAAGGAATTACATTTTGAAAATGTCTCTATCTTATCATTTTTTAATAAAAAATTGATAAATCTATTTATAAAATTTTGAATCTCTTAAAAGTAATTTTGATGATTTGTTAATTTAAATTTAGATGAGTTTCATCTTGCCATGATTTTTATCTTGATTTCTCGATGTTTATAACTTGATATTTCTCGATATTTTATCCTCGATGTTTCTTTTTGCTATCTACTATCCAAATGAATCATGATTGGTATCATTGCTATGTTTTTTTCTTGTTATTTACTAAAGAGAAAAAAATTTCTAAATGAATCATGATTTTTCAGAATTACAATTTTTTTATAATTCATAATGAATTGAGAAATATTATACATGAATCGAGATCTTTTATGTGTTCTCTCATGACTCCTTTTGCTATAGCAATGTCTTCATCCATATCATAATCTTGAATTCTCGATATTGATACTTGAAATCTTTCTATGAATTAATATCTTGTTTTTGAACTCCCATGGTTCTTTTTTTTGCTATTTACTATGATTCTTCTTTCCGCTATTTAAGTCATCCAAAAAAAAAAATCATAATTTTTCTCTTGATTTTTCGATATTCACAATTTGAAATTTGGTTCCTAACTCCCTTGTATTCATAAAGTGTATATTTCATCACCCAATTAATTTTTCTTGATATTCTTCATGTGATGATATGAAATTAAGTATAAAATACTCATGATATTATGTTGATGCATACAAATAAGAATTTATGATCATGCATGGTAGGATGTAATGTAATTTGACATTTTGATACCATCATGATTTGAAATATTTATGATTTATATATCTCATGATATGATTGAATCATTATTGTAATAGAAAAAGGAAATTGTTAGCTTGCATATTGCAAAAGAGAACCAAAAAAGGTGCAAGCTAGCTTGAATGATAAACTCTTTTTGTATATTTTTCTGATCATGATCTTGAGTTCTTAATTTTTATGACTTGAGTTTTCTTTTTAAATCAAGATCGTTTCCTATCATTCCTTCTATTTACAAAAGAAGATATTTGTCAAAAATGACACATGGTCTTTTGGTAGTCATGAATTAACCTTTCATTTTTTATGATTGAAATATTAATGCAAATTTATTGTTTATCTTTGACATGATGTGAAAATTGATGTAAAGAAAAAAGAATTATAAAATTGTATTCTTCCCTTCTTTTTGACAATGACAAAGGGGGAGATAAAATCTAGCTTGCACAATTCAAGAAAAAGCTAAAATTTGTTAGCTTGCACATTTCAAAGAAAGACAAAACTTGCTATATTACATATTCTAAAATGATGCATTGCTATCTTGCTAGCTTGCTATTTACAATCTTGCATTTTGTTTCAAAAACTTGCTAACCTTCATACTTCAAGAGAGGTAACACTTGTCAAATTACTAGCTTGTATGTTCTAAAATAATGTAAAATTTATTAAGCTTCCATGTTCTATAATGAAGTAGAACTTGCATATTTCAAAAATTGCTAGCTTGCACTTCTCAAAAGAGAAGAAACAACTTGCTATCTTAAACATTATCAAGAATTGCTAGCTTGCTATCTTAAAAAAAAAAAGGAAGCTAAGTTTGTAAACTTATACAACTCAAAATTATTGCTAGCTTATATGTTGTAAAACTTGCATATCTCAAAATCTTACTAGATGCACTTCTCCTTTTTGTTGATGACAAAGGGGGAGAAGGTATGATGATAATCATATTATGCCTAAAATGATAATTTAAAATTACGTATGATGATCATGCATGTAATGATGATTTTGAAAATATACAATATGTTTTAGAATGATGCGTGCAATACTCATGATTTTATTATGATGATGTATATGATGTATTGCATATGATGTGATTAAAATAGTTTCAACTTGGACTAAAAGATCATCATTTATTTGAATGATGCCTTATTTCAATATGGTATATTGATAGGGGGAGTTTAGTTTAAACTCCATCATCAATTGGTTGTCATCATCAAAAAGGGAGAGATTGTTGAATCTCGGATTTTGATGATGAAATCAATTGATAAGTTTGTGATCTAATTTACGTCTTGAGTGATGCAACACTAGCTTCAATCAAAGAGAGACAAATTGATTAAAGTAGTAGGAATTGGACATTAGGCCAGAGTGAACATGTCAGAAGATTGGACGTTAGGCCGGAGGATTGATCGACGTGTCGGCAGAAGGCTTCGTGCTGTGAATTCGGGTATCAGGCCAAAGGATTGGACATTTCGCTTATGAGATCGGAAGTTGCAGGAGTCAACATGCCGATTGCGCAATACAATGAAGGAGAGGACGATACATGTTATTGTTAACTTTAACATGCCGGACAATACAATCAGATGAGCGCTGGATGAACCAATAATATGCCGGACAAAGGATTCATGCTTTGTAATCATTTGTCTAAGATCAAGATAGTTTAGGGGCTAATTTAATTAACTTTTGGTGTAATCATACTAACTCAATTAGAGGCCAATTGGGCCTTAATTGGGACTAATTTGGACTCATTGGGAGGCTCATTCAATTACCCAAAAGTTGGGTCAAGTGGTGGAATCGCCTGTGAGTTAGAAAACTCGAAAAACCTGGTCTTCGAGACTGTCAAGCAGTGGTACCGCCAGATTAGGCGATGGTACCGCCCAATGTCGGGTTGTAGGCAGTGGTACCGCCTAGTGTAGGTGGTGGTACCGCCCGTACCTGGAAGACCCGAAATTTTAAATTTTTGGCTTCATTTTTTAAACAATTTAGGGCCTATAAATATCCCACTCGGGCAGCAAGAAAGGAGAAAGAATTCTAGTGCTTAGAGTTAGTTCTAAGAGAGGTGTGTGAGGGAATACTTGTAAAAGAGTGACTTGTAAGGGTTATCTCCTAAACCCGTGAAAATGATAAAGTGTTGTAAAGAGGTGGTTGGTCTTCGCTTATTGAAAGAAGACCTTTAGTGGACGTTGGTGACCTCAATGGAAGAGGAATCGGAAGTGGATGTAGGTCACTACGACTGAACCACTATAAATTTTGGTGCGTTCTTTTCTTACTGCTTATTCTATTTACTGTATTCTACTTTACTTTATTACAAACTATCCAATCCCCTCTTCTCTATTCACTTGCAAACTTATACGAGTCAAACAAATGGTTTTCATCGAAATCAATTTTTATCGTATAAAGATTTTCAAGCCGACGTAATTTTTTCGTTGTACTAATTCAAACCCCCCCCCCCCCCTAGTGTCGCTCTTGATCCTCACTTAGTCTTTTTTGGAGATACCTCATATGGTAGAATTCTTCTCATATGAGCCTTTTAAATTGTTTCCATAACATGTCTTCATTGTTGTTGGTCCAAGATATGTTTTCCACCATGTGCATGTGTGTCCTGTTAACTTTAGTCATATAAGCATCACCTTATCCTTGCTATTGTAATCATAAATATCAAAGTAAGCATCAAGTTGATCTATACATACATATAATACCTTAGTGTTGATCAAGCCATCATAGGAGGGTCTGTTAGTGGGAGTCTTGACTCGAAACAGTCAAATTCTTGCTATGATGTTCTACTCGATAGTATCTTTACTGTTCCATGTCTCAAATGGAGACAATGCTCTCTCCTTCACTACGATATTCTTTGCTTGATTGTTGGTTGTTTATGTTGGGCTGATAGCCCACCAGGTTTAGCTTATAGTGGGCTTTAACAGCCCACAGCCTACCCCTCTTTCAAGTGAAACCCTAGATCTAATAGGGGGGTGTGGTGGCTGCGAAATAGAGGGAGAAAAAACTACAGTAATGAGGCAGAATACTGCAGCTATGTGATTCCAAAAAAGGAGAACAAGCAAAAAAACAAGAGAAAGAAAGGAAAGAAGACAAAAACAACATAGTGAAACTGTTCTCAATCATCCAATAGTATTCTCATCTCAAGTTAGATTAGATATATAGCAGATTCTTGCAGTGATTACTTGGGGAGAATTTGGATATTATGTATAGTGACATAATCCTTGTATCCTAGTTATTCTCTTGTGATTGTTGCTAAGGTTTTGAGTAAAAGATTAAAATTTGTATAATCATTATTCTTATAGTAGATTATCTCTAGTTTGCTCCATGGTTTTTACCCTTCACGTTGAAGGGGTTTTCCACGTAAATCTTGGTGTTCTATTTGATTATTTAATTCTACTACGTGTTATGGCCTGCTAGTATTTGTTCATATACAAAAATTTATTTCTCTTTATATCCCATTAGTTTGAGGGTTAGCTTAGTCTCGCATTTAACCCATCATAATCTTCATCTGCTATGTTGATATCACTATCTAGGCAATAAGGTTGACCAAGATTGTTGAGTTGTGCATGGTTCATCCTTTGAGTGAGCGTGGTTCAAACTTTAACTCTTATAGTTTTCGCCCAATTCTTTGTATCATTGTCTCATGATCACCATCCATAAAATTATTGCTTTGATACCACCTTATCCATATGGGGTTTAGGTTTGGTAATCCATCGATCTAATACCACTATGAAACTAAGCATAAAACCAAAAGAAAATAACCTCAATTACTTTCAAATCAGAAGTGTTAAATAATAAGGACTAATTAACAGAATAAAAAGCATTAAAAGACACAGTTAGGTTTATAAGAA
>CM017196.1:28790768-28803268 GCA_004837865.1 Musa balbisiana | reverse complement strand
GTATATATGTACATATATACATGTATATATGTATATATGTACATGTATATATGTATATATATATATATATATGTATATATAGACATATTGACAAATTACCATAAGGGACCAAATTTTGTTTGGGATATAGGTCATCGTTTCCAAGCTAATTCATCGGTCATCGTTTGGGTCCAAAGCTGCTAATTCTTGGAAACAAGAGGATCGTTTGGGATATACGTAATCAATAGCCTCATTTTCATTCTCCACCATGTCTTCTGGAGAAAGCATTTTCTCCAAAGCTGCTAATTGAGGATAGTCATCCTCTGCTCCGTCTTCAATAATAGTAATCATGTTGACCAGATGCTCCTCGTCGTCAATCTCATCATCTTGGTCATTATATACTGGAGGCTTGGATGTTGACGCAGCTTGATAATCTCCAAATGTTAGAGAAGTGCTGCCATCATAGTTAGACCGGGTGGTCATACTGGATGGAAGCATCAGGACCATAACCTGTGAAGGTCTCAGGTTCCATTCTCCTGCTTGGTACTTCTTGGAGCTGTGCTTTGTGGCATCTATTGCTTTTACCCCTTTTGACCGTAGGTATTCTGCCACTTTTTCTACTTTGAATGCAAATCCAACATTAGGAGTGTTGGACAGTCTTGCTGTAATGCTCCTTGTGATGAGGAGATTAGCTTCTCCTCCTTCCTATGATTCATACCCTTTGGTCTTGATAGAGATCTGGATATGTCTGAAGAAATCTTTAATAGTCGTCATAATGTCGGGCATGATATAGATCAGCTGATTTCCTTCAGCCAGATCTACTTCCATTGCTGCGATGATGCTTCTATTGTCTGTTCCCCATCTTGTGTCTCTGAATACCATGAGGGCCATGGTACCCGCATATCTTCTGTGAAGTATTTGAAACCTCACTTGTAATATCCCCAGATGGATATATTCCAGCTCTGCCCTTTGTAACCTTTCATAGGAATCTTCTGTTATGAAGGTCATATCTTGCTGGTCAGAGTTGATTACTAACATCCTTTCTTCAGATCTGAATTGGTATACTCTGTGGTGGATGTTATCCCTTCTTGTCATGTAGAGGACTTCAGTAGGTACAGTCCTCGCCCTTTCGTGCATGGATCTTTGCAATTCAACTTCAGGGTCCATCAGGAGAGCCAAAACGTGCTCCCTCGGTTGTCAGCCTATGATAGTTCGGCCTATGTTGCGGGCAACTCTTTGGGCTTCATACCGTGCATGTGCACTGCGATGGTAATCTCTGATTTGGTCCTCCACCAAAGGAGTTCCAGGTGTTCTGGAGGTACTGGTCCCTACAGTCTGAGTGACTGAAGGCAGACTTGATCTTCTTGTAGTCATTTTAACCAAGTCGTCTGAGAAGTTCTTGAGGGTTTTGAAAACTTTGATTTTTCCTCCTTTTTCCTTCTCCTTTTGGCCGTCGATTTTTAGACTCCCAAGTTTTTGAGTGATTGAGTCTAGTTCCTCCTTGATGTCAGGGCTTGTTGAGGTTGAGCCTGACTTTCTTTCAATAATTTCCAGTTTTTCTACCTTTCCCTTATAATGCTTGAGCTGCTCTAAAGCTGTCTCTAGTTCTTCCTTCAGCTCTTCTTCCCTTCTACTCATACTTTGCAGGAGGTCATGCTGACTTTCTGCAATCCTTTTCCAATCTATCTACCTTGTGGTTCTTGTCCTAATTTCTTCTCTTGGGATGCTCATTTTAAAGCAGTGCTGTGTGCATAGTGAGCATATTACTAATCCACACTTGAGGCAGTCCATCCTTTCACTCTTTCTAGCCTCAAATTTGCAATCTCTACAATAGGCTTGTTCTGATTTTGTGAAATCCCATTGATGTTTGCAGAAATATTCTTTCCTAGAGACCCTCATTTGCAGTCTCCATCCCGATTCTCCTATCAGATATTCTGTTGGCTCATCTTCTTCTAATGTCATCATGAAGACCTCATGCTCTTCTTCCCCAATTTTGTAGTTGTCTTCCCCTTCAGATACAGAGTAGATATCAGATAGGTCGTCCTCATCCATTCCTACTGAGACAACATCCCATCCATCTTCAAGCTCTAGAGATTCCAGTATGGCAACTCTATGCATGAGTTTCCTAGGGTTTTTGCATTCGGATGCAAAATGGCCTTCTTCACCACAGGCATAGCACCTGCAGCTTTTCTTTCTGAGAGCCAAGTGTTTTTGTTTGGCAATTCTTACGTGGGATTTGTGAGGCTTCCCTTTATAAGAAGTGCTCCTTCTTGCTCCGTATCTTCTTCCACCGCTTCTTTCTCTTCCATATATGCCATGTACCGGGGTATTGTTGCAGAAACCCATTTTCTTTAGCTGACTCTGGAAGACAGCTTCTTAGCATATTTCCTTCATGTATTTTCTGGTGAAGGCAATACGAGCAGTTACCCCAATAGTGTTGCTAGGGTGCTTTTCCATGAAAGCTTTCTCAATTCTATCCCCTAGGCTTCTTGGGAGCTTTGTAAAGAATTCCTTTGATAGTTCTTCATTGGCCCACATTCTTCCTGATTTTGCTGCCAGATGGAAGTAGTCATTCATATATCTGTATATGGCAGTGTCTATCATTTCTGTACAGACTAAGCTCTTCAAGGTTTTGTAGGCTGCATCTTGCTCATTGGTAGTGCCTACTTGGGGATTTTCCAGATAGAACACAAGCCTGATTTGATTCAGAATGTTCTGGGTACCATTTGTTCCCAGTGCTTGTGCCTTCAGAGTTTCATACTCTTGTGTATACTTCATCCTCCATGCCATGAATGTTTTCTTTTCAGATTCACCCATCATATTCTCGATGTAGATGAGTTTGTCTTCGGCATTGTCAAACTGCTTATCAGTGAGGTGTAGTATCACAGAGCTTTCCCATCTCTCAAAGACCTTAGGATCAAAGTTGTAGGGCATAATGAATACCGATCCTTGTCTTGCGTTAGCCGGTGGTAATGCAAACCACTCTGAGCTATTGTCCCACTTCTTGGGCTTACTGGTGTATGGATATTTATCTGAACCAGAACCAACCCATCCGGTTGCAGACTGAGCAGGGGCATACCCTGGCGCTGTCATTTCCACATCCGTGGGGAGTCTGTATGTACTAATGGCAGACTCACTTGTTGAGAGTACCATTTCTGCTTTTGCCAGTTGAGGATAGTCATCAATATGGTTGACTTGATACTGACTCCTAGGAGAGCTTGTCTCCGTTTCATCATCAGCTTCGTATTCAACCTCAAGTTGTGATAGAAATTGGGAAATTATGTCCTCCTCATTTTCATTCCCCACCATGTCTTCTGGAGAAAGCATTTTCTCCAAAGCTGCTAATTGAGGATAGTCATCCTCTGCTCCGTCTTCAATAATAGTAATCATGTTGACCATATGCTCCTCGTCGTCAATCTCATCATCTTGGTCATTATATACTGGAGGCTTGGATGTTGACGCAGCTTGATAATCTCCAAATGTTAGAGAAGTGCTGCCATCATAGTTAGACCAGGTGGTCATACTGGATGGAAGCATCGGGACCACAACCTGTGAAGGTCTCAAGTTCCATTCTCCTGCTTGGTACTTCTTGGAGCTGTGCTTTGTGGCATCTATTGCTTTTACCCCTTTTGACCGTAGATATTCTGTCACTTTTTCTACTTTGAATGCAAATCCAACATTAGGAGTGTTGGACAGTCTTACTGTAATGCTCCTTGTGATAAGGAGATTAGCTTCTCCTCCTTCCCATGATTCATACCCTTTGGTCTTGATAGAGATCTGGATATGTCTGAAGAAATCTTTAATAGTCGTCATAATGTCGGGCATGATATAGATCAGCTGATTTCCTTCAGCCAGATCTACTTCCATTGCTGCGATGATGCTTCTATTGTCTGTTCCCCATCTTGTGTCTCTGAATACCATGAGGGCCATGGTACCCGCATATCTTCTGTGAAGTATTTGAAACCTCACTTGTAATATCCCCAGATGGATATATTCCAGCTCTGCCCTTTGTAACCTTTCATAGGAATCTTCTGTTATGAAGGTCATATCTTGCTGGTCAGAGTTGATTACTAACATCCTTTCTTCAGATCTGAATTGGTATACTCTGTGGTGGATGTTATCCCTTCTTGTCATGTAGAGGACTTCAGTAGGTACAGTCCTCGCCCTTTCGTGCATGGATCTTTGCAATTCAACTTCAGGGTCCATCAGGAGAGCCAAAACGTGCTCCCTCGGTTGTCGGCCTATGATAGTTCGGCCTATGTTGCCTATGTTGCGGGCAACTCTTTGGGCTTCATACCGTGCATGTGCATTGCGACGGTAATCTCTGATTTGGTCCTCCACCAAAGGAGTTCCAGGTGTTCTGGAGGTACTGGTCCCCATAGTCTGAGTGACTGAAGGCAGACTTGATCTTCTTGTAGTCATTTTAACCAAGTCGTCTGAGAAGTTCTTGAGGGTTTTTGAAAACTTTGATTTTTCCTCCTTTTTCCTTCTCCTTTTGGCCGCCGATTTTTAGACTCCCAAGTTTTTGAGTGATTGAGTCTAGTTCCTCCTTGATGTCAGGGCTTGTTGAGGTTGAGCCTGACTTTCTTTCGATAATTTTTACCCTTGAATGGATCTGGGAAACTTCCTCCTTGAGGGCTTCAACTTCCGAATTAATCTTGATGATGGCAAAAAGTATGGTATTCAACTGTCTGGATACAGTAGAAGTCCCTGGGATAGGTGTCTTCTCTGTGAATCCGAGGCCAGTATCGTCCCAACCGTTTGCTGTTGCTGCAAGAGCGTCCTTGTATAGAGCGCTAGCCTTGGAGTTCGCTAGGCTCATCCAGTGAGGATCTTTTCAAGCCTGTGAATTAGGCCTTCCACCTTGTCCACCTTGTTGGATAATTCCAACGTGAGAGCCTCGGTCTGCTTTTCAATGAACTTAGGTTGTTCACTGATCCGCAGGACTAACTCTTCCAAACAATAATTTGGTCCCAAACAACAATAATTTCGATGACCTATATCCCAGAAATTATTGACTAATTTAGCTTGGAAACAATAATTTGGTCCCAAACGATGACCGATGACCAACTAAGTCGAATCGAAACTTCAGGATCTTGTTCCTACTCGCACTCAAAGATGTGTTTCAGAACAAAATTGCGGAAATATTTGAGAGGTGTTTATTGCTAAGAGTAAGCAGTCTGGGATCTCCGACTTGCTTGCAACTTAGATACAAGAGTCCTATTTATAGCAGAGGTGGAGCTCGCAAGGCATCAGTGGGTACAACCACCAATAATGCCAGGAGCAGCATCACATGCTCTGGACCTACTTCTTTGCGTGAGAATCCCGCAAAGGTACACACCACCTTGTGCGTGACGCAGCATCGCACCTTGGCTTACACTTTCGGCGCGCAGGCCGGTACAAAAGTTAATACATTATTGAGGGCACGCAGGCCACTCACAGTGCACTATACCTACCCTGTCACAGTCTGTAAGTGCGATTACAACTGGTATGGGTCCACCACTTCCGCTTAATCGTCATTGCTTACGTATTTTTCGGAGTGATGTCATTCCTGACGTAATCCTGAGTCTTCTGATGGATCATCTATCTCAGGATTCGCATAATCTTCTCGTATCAGATTGGGAATTTCTTTAGGCTCAGGAATTTCTCCAAATTCTTCCTCCCAACCTTCTTCTTCAAAGATTTGTCCTCTTCCTTGTGCCATATCTCTCTTGTGCTCTTCTGATATTATGTTCCAAGCAGTTAGATTTTGGAAATAGTCCTTAATGAGGTCTTTCCAGATCCATATGTGACATTGATTTTTACGGCACTTGTAGAATTCCCTGCCGGGGTTCCTTGATGTATGCGAGACTACCAAGTCCGCATCTCTTCCACAAGCACATTGGAGCTTGGGTCCATCTTCTTCTGTTAACATGTTGACTGGATGAATTTGACCCTGGTGCCTTACAATTCCTTCTAGCACCTTTAGCATGAGTCGCTCGAGTTTTACTAGGGCTTCAGGACTAGGTTTCTTCATAACCTCCTCCATAGCATTGATTGCTGGTACAACAGCTGGATGCTGTGTCTGTTGGATGATGATGGCATGAACTAGCCTGGATAATGTGTCTGCTAGAACATTCTCTTTACCATCAATATGCTCGAATTTGACATTTATACCTGTTCCGGTGATGTAGTCTGTCAAAGTGAGCCATCTTACTCTTGAAGGTTTATGATCTGATGCCTTCTTGTAAAATGATACTATAGCCTGACTGTCAGTTCTCACTATTAGCTCTTTTTTGTCAAGATAGTATATCTTGAATTTGTCAAGGCTATTGATCACGGCCTGAACTTCGGCATCAATTGTGCTCTTGATAGGATTAAACCTTCCACTTGCATAAGCACATATCTTCTCAGCCCATCTTGCACCTGATCCTGTTGTCTTCCATTTACATATTCCTCCCCAACCTTCCATGCAGCCATCAGTTTCTATCACCATAATTGCATTTTCTGGAGGTAATTCTAGATCTGGCAAGGTTCGGACTTGTTCTTTGATTTTCTTTACTATCAGCCAATCTTGGTGATTCATCCTCTTCTCTCCATTTTTGGATGTTTTTCCATAAAGAGGACCCAAAGTTTTTCCAAGGTTTGGGATATAGGTTCTAGCATAGTTGAGAATTCCTAGCCATTTCCTTAATCCTCTTGTTTCCTTTAACTCTTCATCTTCTGTTTCGATCACCTTCTTAATTATATGTGGCTGAAGCTTAATTCTTGAATTTCCTATTGTTGCTCCAAGAAAATCCACTTCTCTTACTCCTATCTTCATTTTTGTGGGACTAAGTACTAGCCCGTTGTCTTCACAGACTCTCAGGAACTTCTTTAAATGTTGAATATGATCTGCAATTGTTTCAGAGAATACCAAAATATCGTCAATATAAACTGCTATAAATTCTTCCGTACCTCTGAAGCAGTTGTCCATTTTTCTCTGAAATATGGCTGGTGCGTTCTTCAGCCCAAATGGCATGACAAGCCATTCATAAAGCCCATCAATGGCCCAAAATGCTGTCCATGGGATAGATTCTGGATCCATGGCTACCTGGTGGAATCCACTTTTGAGGTCAAACTTGGAATATATCTTTGAATTTCCAATTCTTTTGATTATTGTGTTGATTCCTGGGAGAGAGTATTGATCCTTCTCTGTGTTGTCATTTAACCTCTTATAGTTGAAGACCAGTCTTTCTTTACCTCTTTTCTCTTTCCCTGTTAGTGGATCTATCTCAGTTCCTGATTCGACTATCATGGCGGTTGTTCTGTGCTTGCTTGTTGATGGTCTAATGACTTTAAGTTCAATCAATTTCTGCACATGCTTCGCCATTGATTCCTTCATCTTGGGGGTCACGTGCTTTAGTGGCTTATCTTCTATAATAAGATCCGGATTTTTCACTTCAATTTTGCATACCACTTGATTTTTAGCCCAATGTTTTAAGGGCTCTTCCCCAATAAATCCTAGTTTCTTCAGTCTTTCCAATTCTTTAGGGCTAATCACTTCTGAACTGATTTCTCCCTTATGAGGCATTGCTGCACATATGTCATAATAATTTGGGAGCTCTATCTCTAATTCTTCAATCATGACAATATTATGTACCATCGGTGGTGCTTCTACTTTTGTAACCATCTTATAGAATGTTACCGTTCCTTGCTCGATTCTCAAACCACCTTCCATTGCCCTTATGAAATTCATGCCTATAATGAAGTGAAGTCCCTCTGATAACTGTGGCATGACATATGTTCTCGGTATTCTGAAGTACTGGTTTCCAATCCAGATTTTTCCTTCCTTCAGAATTTTCGTTACTGCAGTGATACCATTCACTCCTTTGATGAAAGCATTCATGAGTGATGGTTTCCTTAGTACCTCTGGAACTAGATTCCCATCACAGACGCATATGGCTGCACCTGTATCTAGTATGGCATTCATGGGAATTCTCTTGTCATCAATCTCCATTTCAATCCTTATGTTCAGGAGATTATTCCTTGGTTGAGCCACGTTCACCACATGTTCTTCATTCATCATTACTGGTTCTATAGCTTCTTGCTTTTGTAGCTGCTCTTTCATCATTCTTACTTCTGTTTTAAGACTTTCAACCTCTGATTTCTCAGTGAGAAAATCTCTTTTCATCTTATGGAGTTCTTCCTTAAGCTGCTTAATTTCTGCCTTATCTCTTGCTTCAATAATTTGAAGAAGTCCATTTTCCTTTCTGAGGTTGTCAAGTTCTTCTTCAGTTTCTAAAGGAATTTTTTCAATAATTCCAGAACCTAACAATTTAATCAATATCCCTAATTTTTTCAATAATTCCAGAAGCTAAATTAGTCCCTTATGGATATAGGAACAATAGTTTGGGACCAAATTAGTCAGAAATTAATCTAATTCCAGAATAACTCTTCCATTTATGAATGGCTTGTCATGCCAGAACCTATATCCCAAACAAGAGGATTAACTTGGAATTAGTCCTGCGGATCAGTGAACAACCTAAGTTCATTGAACAGCAGACCGAGGCTCTCACGTTGGAATTATCCAACAAGGTGGACAAGGTGGAAGGCCTAATTCACAGGCTTGAAAAGATCCTCACTGGATGAGCCTAGAGAACTCCAAGGCTAGTGCTCTATACAAGGACGCTCTTGCGGCAACAGCAAACGGTTGGGACGATACTGGCCTCGGATTCACAGAGAAGACACCTATCCCAGGGACTTCTACTGTATCCAGACAGTTGAATACCATACTTTTTGCCATCATCAAGATTAATTCGGAAGTTGAAGCCCTCAAGGAGGAAGTTTCCCAGATCCATTCAAGGGTAAAAATTATCGAAAGAAAGTCAGGCTCAACCTCAACAAGCCCTGACATCAAGGAGGAACTAGACTCAATCACTCAAAAACTTGGGAGTCTAAAAATCGGCGGCCAAAAGGAGAAGGAAAAAGGAGGAAAAATCAAAGTTTTCAAAAACCCTCAAGAACTTCTCAGACGACTTGGTTAAAATGACTACAAGAAGATCAAGTCTGCCTTCAGTCACTCAGACTGTGGGGACCAGTACC
This sequence comes from Musa balbisiana, assembly GCA_004837865.1. NCBI lineage: Eukaryota > Viridiplantae > Streptophyta > Magnoliopsida > Zingiberales > Musaceae > Musa > Musa balbisiana. Next base: position 28,794,226 of record CM017196.1, on the reverse strand, counting down.
TCCAGAACACCTGGAAAACTCTGACTTAAATGAATTTGAAAAACAGTTCTTAACTTGGAAACAATTTTGGGACTCTAGAAAAGACTTAGATTTTCTTAATATTGATTCCACTTCAAAGGTAGATTTTGCACATAATCTCCGGGTCGCATCCTATCGGATAGACCTAGGGAACAAAGCCATCTTTGCCTTGTGTAAACAGAATTGTATTCACACCCTTGACGTAAAAGAGGAGCTTAAGGCTCAGGCTAGCAAGCTCAAGGAGATTGACAGGCTTTCAAAGGTCATTCGCAGCCAACGAGCTGATCTTAAGAACCTACTTCAAAAACAAGAAGGCTTGGAGAAAGAACTCCAGGAACTACGTCAAGATTATCTGGGCAGGAGGCCCTTATCAAAGAAAGACGTGGAAGAGTTAGTCCTGCGGATCAGTGAACAACCTAAGTTCATTGAACAGCAGACCGAGGCTCTCACGTTGGAATTATCCAACAAGGTGGACAAGGTGGAAGGCCTAATTCACAGGCTTGAAAAGATCCTCACTGGATGAGCCTAGCGAACTCCAAGGCTAGCGCTCTATACAAGGACGCTCTTGCGGCAACAGCAAACGGTTGGGACGATACTGGCCTCGGATTCACAGAGAAGACACCTATCCCAGGGACTTCTACTGTATCTAGACAGTTGAATACCATACGTTTTGCCATCATCAAGATTAATTCGGAAGTTGAAGCCCTCAAGGAGGAAGTTTCCCAGATCCATTCAAGGGTAAAAATTATCGAAAGAAAGTCAGGCTCAACCTCAACAAGCCCTGACATCAAGGAGGAACTAGACTCAATCACTCAAAAACTTGGGAGTCTAAAAATCGGCGGCCAAAAGGAGAAGGAAAAAGGAGGAAAAATCAAAGTTTTCAAAAACCCTCAAGAACTTCTCAGACGACTTGGTTAAAATGACTACAAGAAGATCAAGTCTGCCTTCAGTCACTCAGACTGTGGGGACCAGTACCTCCAGAACACCTGGAACTCCTTTGGTGGAGGACCAAATCAGAGATTACCGTCGTAGTGCACATGCACGGTATGAAGCCCAAAGAGTTGCCCGCAACATAGGCAACATAGGCCGAACTATCATAGGCCGACAACCGAGGGAGCACGTTTTGGCTCTCCTGATGGACCCTGAAGTTGAATTGCAAAGATCCATGCACGAAAGGGCGAGGACTGTACCTGCTGAAGTCCTCTACATGACAAGAAGGGATAACATCCACCACAGAGTATACCAATTCAGATCTGAAGAAAGGATGTTAGTAATCAACTCTGACCAGCAAGATATGACCTTCATAACAGAAGATTCCTATGAAAGGTTACAAAGGGCAGAGCTGGAATATATCCATCTGGGGATATTACAAGTGAGGTTTCAAATACTTCACAGAAGATATGCGGGTACCATGGCCCTCATGGTATTCAGAGACACAAGATGGGGAACAGACAATAGAAGCATCATCGCAGCAATGGAAGTAGATCTGGTTGAAGGAAATCAGCTGATCTATATTATGCCCGACATTATGACGACTATTAAAGATTTCTTCAGACATATCCAGATCTCTATCAAGACCAAAGGGTATGAATCATGGGAAGGAGGAGAAGCTAATCTCCTCATCACAAGGAGCATTACAGCAAGACTGTCCAACACTCCTAATGTTGGATTTGCATTCAAAGTAGAAAAAGTGGCAGAATACCTACGGTCAAAAGGGGTAAAAGCAATAGATGCCACAAAGCACAGCTCCAAGAAGTACCAAGCAGGAGAATGGAACCTGAGACCTTCACAGGTTGTGGTCCCGATGCTTCCATCCAGTATGACCACCCGGTCTAACTATGATGGCAGCACTTCTCTAACATTTGGAGATTATCAAGCTGCGTCAACATCCAAGCCTCTAGTATATAATGACCAAGATGATGAGATTGATGACGAGGAGCATCTGGTCAACATGATTACTATTATTGAAGACGGAGCAGAGGATGACTATCCTCAATTAGCAGCTTTGGAGAAAATGCTTTCTCCAGAAGACATGGTGGGGAATGAAAATGAGGAGGACATAATTTCCCAATTTCTATCACAACTTGAGGTTGAATACGAAGCTGATGATGAAACGGAGACAAGCTCTCCTAGGAGTCAGTATCAAGTCAACCATATTGATGACTATCCTCGATTGGCAAAAGCAGAAATGGTACTCTCAACAAGTGAGTCTGCCATTAGTACATACAGACCCCCCACGGATGTGGAAATGACAGCGCCAGGGTATGCCCCTGCTCAGTCTGCAACCGGATGGGTTGGTTCTGGTTCAGATAAATATCCATACACCAGTAAGCCCAAGAAGTGGGACAATAGCTCAGAGTGGTTTGCATTACCACCGGCTAACGCAAGACAAGGATCGGTATTCATTATGCCCTACAACTTTGATCCTAAGGTCTTTGAGAGATGGGAAAGCTCTGTGATACTACACCTCACTGATAAGCAGTTTGACAATGCCGAAGACAAACTCATCTACATCGAGAATATGATGGGTGAATCTGAAAAGAAAACATTCATGGCATGGAGGATGAAGTATACACAAGAGTATGAAACTCTGAAGGCACAAGCACTGGGAACAAATGGTACCCAGAACATTCTGAATCAAATCAAGCTTGTGTTCTATCTGGAAAATCCCCAAGTAGGCACTACCAATGAGCAAGATGCAGCCTACAAAACCTTGAAGAGCTTAGTCTGTACAGAAATGACAGACACTGCCATATACAGATATATGAATGACTACTTCCATCTGGCTGCAAAATCAGGAAGAATGTGGGCCAATGAAGAACTATCAAAGGAATTCTTCACAAAGCTCCCAAGAAGCCTAGGGGTTAGAATTGAGAAAGCTTTCATGGAAAAGCACCCCAGCAACACTATTGGGGTAACTGCTCGTATTGCCTTCACCAGAAAATACATGAAGGAAATATGCTAAGAAGCTGTCTTCCAGAGTCAGCTAAAGAAAATGGGTTTCTGCAACAATACCCCGGTACATGGCATATATGGAAGAGAAAGAAGCGGTGGAAGAAGATACGGAGCAAGAAGGAGCACTTCTTATAAAGGGAAGCCTCACAAATCCCACGTAAGAATTGCCAAACAAAAACACTTGGCTCTCAGAAAGAAAAGCTGCAGGTGCTATGCCTGTGGTGAAGAAGGCCATTTTGCATCCGAATGCAAAAACCCCAGGAAACTCATGCATAGAGTTGCCATACTGGAATCTCTAGAGCTTGAAGATGGATGGGATGTTGTCTCAGTAGGAATGGATGAGGACGACCTATCTGATATCTACTCTGTATCTGAAGGGGAAGACAACTACAAAATTGGGGAAGAAGAGCATGAGGTCTTCATGATGACATTAGAAGAAGATGAGCCAACAGAATATCTGATAGGAGAATCGGGATGGAGACCGC
>CM017196.1:28743268-28783268 GCA_004837865.1 Musa balbisiana | reverse complement strand
TTAGCTATGATCTCTCTTCATGTCTTGTCTGTCACTTTTTGACAATTAAGTTTTAGAAGCATAAAATTTTGAACAAACAGATCTCAAGTTAATTTCTATAAGGATTATTATAAATTTGCTTTTAGGTAAATTTTATGCAGTAAAATGGAAAATAATTAAATCTATGAAGTAGAAGGATATGGTGCTGGTTTCTAAATTGCAGTAGCATTATGTTTATCATGACAATATTTGAATAAATTTGAAGAAGACAAGGGCCAAGGAAAATCAAGGACTAAAATTTTCTTTGCCAAATATTACTAATAATGTGTTGGCATGGTACTTAATACACTGTATAAGCACTTACCAAGTTCTTTTTTCTACCAATGTTGTCTAGGATCATGCAATACAAGCTACAAAGTAGATATGCATTAAGGGTTACACCTCTCTGTGTTGTCTTAGTATTTCTTTGGCATGCTAGGTTCTACAGAATAGTTGATATTTAAATACATGAATTAAAATAGATTTAGAAAGATCATCTGAACAATGAGCAATTGGAGTTTTGTCAAGTTTTCTTTTCGTTGCTTCTTAAGTAAAAACTAAGGAACCAATGACTTTTTATGATTTTATCAACCAAACATCCCTTTTTAGACTATGATTACCTGCATATAAATTTAGCTAGCAAGAAAGTTCTTTCGGTGTTTGGTTGGAGGGAGACAACGAAGAAAAATGAGGGGGTTACTATCGTAGTTATAAAAAAGAATCGGAAAGCGATCCAACCAGGTTTTAGGTCATTGAGTCATTCAATCGGTGGGTTAAATGGTGGAACCGCATATTTAATTTAAATTATTATAAACTATATAAATAATTTAAAATTATATATATTAAAAATCTAAAATATGAAATTAATAAAAAAGGTACAATTTTAGATAAATGGGAACACAACTTCAATGCAATAGAATATGATAAACATGATAACATCAACCAACATTATAAATATAAACTTTTATCTATATTTAATAACACATGACAAAATCTAAAAAATAATTACTGTAATCCAACTCAGAATTTAATGTTTAATGATATAGAAGAAATGGTTTATCCAACATAGTTATCATGACCTAAATAACATATGCATCGATTTTTTAAGATAAAAATGGATAGCTTTTTAGCAGTCAAAATGCCGATTACTACGCATGTGCATTTTGATGACTAAAGGGAGAAGAGGTGAAGAAGGTATACATGAGAGAAGGGGTGGAGATATAACGATAGTTGGAGGAAAATGTGGAGGCGGAGGAGAGAGGTGATCGAAGGTTGATATCAATGATTTCAATAGGCGCTCGGGCGCGCCTCGCCTCGCCTCGCCCCAAGCGCTCCGAGACGCCTCGCTTCTGTCCAGGCACTCGCCCAAGCTATGCGCTGGGCGCTTGGGGCGAGGCGCTAGGTTAAACCCAGGCGACCCTCCCTCTAAACCAGATTTTTTTAGGTCTGGTTGGTCTCCGATGCTTTAGTTGGTTCAACGGACCAACTAAATCATCGATATCAGGCTCCCTCTCACGATTTCCCCCCCTTCCCCCAACCCTAACACTCGCGATTTTGCCGTTGAGATTTCTTCTCGCGTCTCGCCTCGCCTCGCCTCGCCTCGCCTCGCCTCGCCTCGCCTCGCCTCGCCTCGCCTCGCCTCGCCTCGCCTCGCCTCGCCTCGCCTCGCCTCGCCTCGCCTCGCCTCGCCTCGCCTCGCCTCGCCTCGCCTCGCCTCGCCTCGCCTCGCCTCGCCTCGCCTCGCCTCGCCTCGCCTCGCCTCGCCTCGCCTCGCCTCGCCTCGCCTCGCCTCGCCTCGCCTCGCCTCGCCTCGCCTCGCCTCGCCTCGCCTCGCCTCGCCTCGCCTCGCCTCGCCTCGCCTCGCCTCGCCTCGCCTCGCCTCGCCTCGCCTCGCCTCGCCTCGCCTCGCCTCGCCTCGCCTCGCCTCGCCTCGCCTCGCCTCGCCTCGCCTCGCCTCGCCTCGCCTCGCCTCGCCTCGCCTCGCCTCGCCTCGCCTCGCCTCGCCTCGCCTCGCCTCGCCTCGCCTCGCCTCGCCTCGCCTCGCCTCGCCTCGCCTCGCCTCGCCTCGCCTCGCCTCGCCTCGCCTCGCCTCGCCAAGGCCCGAGCGCTCGCTTCATGTCCAGGCACTCGCCCAAGCTATGCGCTGGGCGCTTTGGGCGGCGCCTAGGTTAAACCAGGCGACTAAACCAGATTTTTAGGTCTGGTTGTCTCCGATGCTTTAGTTGGTTCAATCGAACCAACTAAATCATCGTATCAGGCTCCCTCTCACGATTTCCCCCCCTTCCCCCCTACCCTACACTCGCGATTTTGCCGTTGAGATTTCTTCTCCGCTGTCGTTGCTCGCAGTTCTACTGTCGCTGCTCGCCGCTGCATAAATCGTTGCTCGCCGACTAGCTTGCCGTTGCCACAATTGCTGCTCGCCCGCTGCCGCTCGCAGCTCCCGCTCCCGCTCCTGTTGTCGCTCGCCACTTCCCGCTATCGCGCGCCGCTCCCGCTGTCGCTGCCGCTCTCGCTCCTGCTCCAACTACGCTGTCGCCTGCTACCGCTGTCATTGCCTCAGCAGCCTCGGTCTTTTCATAATCTTCTCATCATACTGTTAATAGTATATTAACAGTATATTGCTAACGTATACTAATATAGTAGTTTTATTTATTAGATTAATAATAGATTATTTAATTTTAATACTATTATTTTATTTATTTAATAGTATATATTTATTTAAAAAATAAAAATATACTATTATGATATATTATTTATTATAATGTGTACTCGATTTTTTAATTTAATAGCATATTTTTATTTAAATAATTATAGATTATAATTATATTATATTTTTATATTTAGCGTCTCGCTTCGCTTGGGCGAGCGCCTAGCACCTCGGGGCGTTTTGGAGCTTGGTGCACTTTTGGCGCCTAACGCTTTTTAAATCACTAGTTGATATGATGGTTGAAAGAGAGAAACGATTGCATTAGAATCATCTTCTTGGTCACATTAATCTTAATTTCAAATTGACATAGATATCCTCTTAAGCAAGTAATAAAAAGCTCTTTTTTTAACCCAATTGTTCATGCGGGTTATTCAAAAACCCATCGGTTCATGTGGGTATCCAAAAACCAATTGGATCAGCGAGTTATCCAAAAGCTGATCAGATCAATTGGTTCATTCTAGTTTTTTAACATAACTGATTAACTGATTCAATGAGTGAATCGGATTGGGCAATGGTTTGATTCCCAGTTTTTTCAGTCTAACCACTGTGTTCGGTCTGATTTTGATGACTATGGATAATATACAAGGAACTAGAAATTATTTATGTTTGACATGTCGTTGATATGAAAAAAATGATTAAATGTATCTGTGCTTGAATCTCATAAGTTGTCTACTTTCTTTTTGTAGACAAGGCAACAAGTTTAAATTTCATGGGATACCATTGTGCATTTTGATGACTATGGATAATATACAAGGAACTAGAAATTATTTATGTTTGACATGTCGTTGATATGAAAAAAATGATTAAATGTATCTGTGCTTGAATCTCATAAGTTGTCTACTTTCTTTTTGTAGACAAGGCAACAAGTTTAAATTTCATGGGATACCATTGTGCATTTTGATGACTATGGATAATATACAAGGAACTAGAAATTATTTATGTTTGACATGTCGTTGATATGAAAAAAATGATTAAATGTATCTGTGCTTGAATCTCATAAGTTGTCTACTTTCTTTTTGTAGACAAGGCAACAAGTTTAAATTTCATGGGATACCATTGTGCATTTTGATGACTATGGATAATATACAAGGAACTAGAAATTATTTATGTTTGACATGTCGTTGATATGAAAAAAATGATTAAATGTATCTGTGCTTGAATCTCATAAGTTGTCTACTTTCTTTTTGTAGACAAGGCAACAAGTTTAAATTTCATGGGATACCATTGTGCATTTTGATGTTCCTGCCCAAGGACTATCGTGCTACCCGAAACAACATGAAATGTGTGGTACCTATTGTTTCTGGCGTGGATTGGTACGCGGACCACCCCTGTTTCTGGTGGTCCAATCTAACTCAGAAAAAAAACTGAAACAACGATAGGCCCCATCCAACTCACTATCTAAAAAAGAAAAAAAACCTAAAATAGCGACTAGGGTTCGCGAACACAAGCCCTCTTCTCGCAACGCTGCTATTGCTACTTCGTGAGCTCTCTTCTTGCCGTTGGCAATCTTCACACAACACTGTTGTCATTGTTGTTGGCGTTTGATGTCTTGCTAGCCTTCTCGCCACTATCATCTTCTCAAAATGTCGGTGCCGTTTGAAGTTGCTGCGGTTTGCCATTCACTAGTGTCTATCTCGTAGGTACACTCTCAGTTCTTCTCCTCTTCTCCCTTCTTCCTTCCTTTTCCTTTTCTTCACTATATTTTCTTCTTCCTTCCTCTTCCTCCTTTCTTCCTCCTCTTCTTCCACTCGTGAACCGTCCAGTACGGCAGTACCCAAAACAGCAATCCGTGTTTGTGCCTACTAAAAATTGATACACTTGCAGCTGGACGAGGAACTAAAGGATCTTTTGCTTTCTGGTCATACATTTATTTTGAGTCAGCTGATCCCGTTCATTCGATGTTAGGAATTAATTTGAGTCAGTTGGTCCTGTTCATTTGATGTTCCTGCCCAAGGACTATCGTGCTACCCGAAACAACATGAAATGTGTGGTACCTATTGTTTCTGGCGTGGATTGGTACGCGGACCACCCCTGTTTCTGGTGGTCCAATCTAACTCAGAAAAAAAACTGAAACAACGATAGGCCCCATCCAACTCACTATCTAAAAAAGAAAAAAAACCTAAAATAGCGACTAGGGTTCGCGAACACAAGCCCTCTTCTCGCAACGCTGCTATTGCTACTTCGTGAGCTCTCTTCTTGCCGTTGGCATCTTCACACAACACTGTTGTCATTGTTGTTGGCGTTTGATGTCTTGCTAGCCTTCTCGCCACTATCATCTTCTCAAAATGTCGGTGCCGTTTGAAGTTGCTGCGGTTGCCATTCACTAGTGTCTATCTCGTAGGTACACTCTCATGTCTTCTCCTCTTCTCCCTTCTTCCTTCCTTTTCCTTTTCTTTCACTATATTTTCTTCTTCCTTCCTCTTCCTCCTTTCTTCCTCCTCTTCTTCCACTCGTGAACCGTCCAGTACGGCAGTACCCAAAACAGCAATCCGTGTTTGTGCCTACTAAAAATTGATACACTTGCAGCTGGACGAGGAACTAAAGGATCTTTTGCTTTCTGGTCATACATTTATTTTGAGTCAGCTGATCCGTTCATTCGATGTTAGGAATTAATTTGAGTCAGTTGGTCCTGTTCATTTGATGTTAGTAACAGTCAGGCTTGCACGGGATGACATCGACATTCCTTAGTGACGGGACAAGGACTGAAAAGGGATCAATTTCTTTTTAAATTATTTTCTTTGTCATTTTGATTTTTGAAACCTTTTTGACTCCTTTATTTTAGCAGTTAATGTTTGATAATTGCTGTATTCAGATTAACATCATGAGATTTTTGTACATACATGTCATATGTAAGTCACTAAATTGATTGTGAGGCTCAAGTTTTTTTTCATGGTAACGATTGATGTATTTTTTTCCTCCAATTCTTCTGTTTGTGTACTATTTTTTTACTTTATCTTTTATATTCATTCCAACCTGGAAATTCATTTTTGTGGTTGATTTTTGTTTACAGCTGTTTTTCATTGTTCACTCAAATATCTGTGGAGAATGGCCAATATTCCACAGGCCTCTGGGGCACAGGTAGCACATAATTTTCAAATGACTTTGCTCCCTTATTGAATTTGTACTCAATTTCCTTCTATACTTGACTGGTGGAAGGTCACATAAAAGTAGTCAGTCTTGAGTTGTTCTGTTTCAATTTATTTTCTGTTTGTTATTGTTTTCATGTCATGAAAATAATGTGTTGCCTTCCATTTTAAAGCCGCTTAGGCCTGCAGTAGTTGGGTCTGCTGGCCCACCTCAAAATTTTGTTCCCCCTATGCCTATGCAGGTATATACAGTTCATTGTTTGCATTTGGCTTTCTTGATTTGTTTGAGTTCCTCCATCTGTTTTCCTGAAAGGATATTATTATGTTTATATTGCAGTTTAGAACGATGGTTCCAACTCCGCAAACACATCAGTTTGTACCAGCAGCCTCTCAGCAATTCCGGCCCGTTGCTCAAGGAATGCCTGGACCAAATGTTGCCATGCCTGCTGGTCAATCTCAAATGCCTCATTTTCCTCAATCAACACAACATTTGCCTCCAATTTCAGGCCAACCAGGTCAAGTGCCACCTTCATCACAAGCGATTCCATTGCCATATGTTCAAGCAAGTCGACCTATCTCATCCGGATCACTGCCACCTCAGCAGAATGCTCAGGTGCCAAGCAATTTACCAAATTTGCCTGGTGTAGGAATGCCCCTTTCTTCGTCTTATACGGTAATATCTGCAAGCCATATATTTAAGTTTTTTCCCCAGGTTTTTTTGTTGGTTTCTATTGATGTGTTGTTTGATATTTCGATGCTGGATTGTTGCAGTTTGCAACATCTTATGGCCAGGCACCAAATAGTATGAATGGTCCTCCCCAGTATCAGGTGGCATCACAGATGCAAACTCCTGCCCCTTCAGTAACACAACCCTGGTCTACACCTGGGACTCAGAGTATACCCCATGTTACACCTGTGATCCAGACTGCACAGCAACCATCAGCTTCTTCTGTCACTGCACCTGTGCGAAACTTTTCTGCTATTTAGTTTCTCTCGGAGGAATTGCCTACTCTTATATTTATTCCAGTAAATATTAGTTATCTCTCTTAACATTTTTTCCTCTGTGATTATAGGCACAAACTACACAACCTAGCTCTACTGAACAGACTTCTGATTGGCAAGAGCACACATCTGCAGATGGTAAAAGGTCCGTGCTGAATGATTACACAATTTGTTCACTGTCTTCTCTGGCTAAAAAAAACTGTATGCTTTTTTATTAATTGCTATTTAATCAATGCCAATTGATTTCTACTGGTCAATTAATATCATTGATATTCCATGCTAACATTCAACTAAAATTAATTATGTCAGTAGTTTCACTTTATCTCATATTTATTACTTCATTCATACGGTTTTGGTACAATTTTTTTGTTCTAATTCATCAAAATATTTTGTTCTTTAGATATTATTATAATAAGAAGACTAGGCAATCTGTCTGGGAGAAGCCACTTGAGTTAATGACGCCTATTGAGGTGAATCACTTGATTAAACATGTATATTCTTATTACTTGCAATAGAATTTCATTTGATAATGCCATTGATTGATTTAAATTATGGTTCCTTTCATGAATCCTGACAGTTGTAGCTACCATGATGATAAAAAATGTTTTATTTGTATCCTCTGTTTCTTTGCATGTTCTTCTACTGGTTTGTAGATGTCTTTTGGCACGTCTGGAGCTAAAAACGACTGCCCTATATGGTCATTATGAAGGCGAGGTTTCACTGTTCTCAAGGCAGGCAATTGTTGCTATTTATCTTTATTTTATTAAGGGGCAGTTTTCACTGTTTGTGGTGGGTCTAATCTCCAGTAGACACAAACTAACAAGACCAGATGCATTTTACCACTCTTAAGCTGTTAACATGAAAGTTTGGTGGTGCTTCTTTTCTTTTAATTTCAGCCAATGTAGGTTTTGGTAGGTTGTATCTGCACAACTTACCTAATGAGATCACTACTTATTGTAGAAGTACCTTTGGATACTTCTTGTACTGCAGTAGTCAAACGAATTTGCAGTTTCATTTTCCACTTTGATATATTAGTATATGCTCCTGCTTGCATGCTAAGATGATGCCATTTTAGACAGTTCAAACTTTCAAGATCTATAATATTTCTGTATGCATATTGAATGTCTATGTTTGCACTTCATATCATATATGCAATTTAGTATTCTAGCTTGCATGTTTTATTTATTTCTAGAAAATTTCACAACATGGTGAACAATTCCCATTAGTTGTAAGATTATTTAGTATTAATAAGTGGACAATATCTGATAGGTATTTTGTGACCCTAAGCAAGATTCTCTCAACTGTTAAATGTGACACTGACTAGTTTAGTTAGAATATCACACATGGATCCTGATAGCACATGTCCTTATCTAATTAATCCTTTTTTCTCAATCGGATGCTGCAACTTACATGCTGAAACTTGATAGTGCCAATATATACTTAGTATGATGCAAGACTTTGTCTTTTAAGGTGTGCCAACAACATTTGTCCTAACTATCAACCGCCTAATTATTTTAACAGCATTTGATGGTAATTGTAGATATCCAATGGCTGAAAAAAATCTATTCTTGAGGTGATTTTTGCTCAATGTTTGTAAAGCACAAAATGGTCAAATCTTTTTCTTTCCTGTGGTATATCTTAATTAGTTATTTTTGATCTTTTACTTTTTGAAGGATAACTTAATGCCTCCCCATTTCAAATGAATAATGAATTGAATTCTTTCCATACTGTGGTATATGATGGTGGCAAATTCAATGTGCTCATGCTGTTTTTTTTACTTAATTAGTTCTAAGTTTGCTAACAGGTACATGATATAAATTCTCACAAAGGAGGTATGGTTTATGTGTGAATGTTTTCTGCATTATCTGTTTTTTCAAATATCTGATCTTACACATTTGTCTGTAACTTGCATAAATATTATAACCAGCTATATTCTCGTTGGTGAATATGAGAATAGTTTGCTGAAGCTAATGTTTAGTATTGTCCTTGTATGCTGTTCAGTTTTCATTTCTTGAGATCATAATGCCTGCTTGCCCAATTGTAGTTGATTATTACACAACTAGTCGACTACTCACTGCTTAAATGTCTTTTTAATCCCTTTATTACCTTTTATTTGTCGTGAATTTTTTTGCTAAGTATTTGTGGCTATGCAAGAATTGTTTGATTATTCTTTGTGTTTCTTTGCTACATTATCCAAGAAACTACCTTTCCTTTTTATTAGAAATTTTTTACCTTTCTCATCATATGATATATCTCTCAAGCCAAATTACTAGGTTTTAACTCTTAGCTGCTATTTATAGAATTGTATAGACACAGTTGGCTAATGGCATTATTCTTCTGCTCTTTTCTCTTGTTGGTTTGCAATCTTTACATTCCTAGCACTTGTTATTATGGCATCTTTTTATTAGCATAATTTCTTATTCTGAATATTTATGAAGTTTATTCTGATGTCTGATTAATTCATCACTTATAATAAATGAAGCCTTTTTCTCTTCTATTCTGAGTTTGTCTTATTTGCTTGAATGCATGAAACTGCCTTTGTCCTCTTGACCTTGTGCTTCAGAATACCCAATAACTTGTGCAGTTATGCAGAATTTTTAGTTTCAACCAGGGTTTTGAATACCGGTCCGTATTGGTGTACTGAGCTCTGCTCGGTACGGTATGTACCAGTATATATTGTCGGTACGCTAGGGCGTACCTATGGTACATCATAAACCTTAAAAAAACCTCCACCTACCATGTCAGGGTGTACCGATTGGTATACTTGGTAACGGTCAAAATTTGAGGCGATATCGGTCGGTACGCTACGGTACCAATCGGTACGCCTCGGTACCAGTCGGCACGCTTCGGTACCGATCAAAACACTGGTACTGTCCGATAGAGGACAGTCCGTGTACCTGTATCTTCTCAGACCGGTACGTACCGCCCGTATTGGGTAGTACTCATTGAAATTGAGAACCCTGGTTTCAATTGTCTTTCATTTTTGCTTTTTTGTTGCTATTGAGAAGGATTAAACATTTTTTAGGCAGCTAATTTAATTGGCAAAAACAGGGTTCACTATTTTGGGTATCGGACCCTGTTTGGAGATTTGTCGGGTCATTACATATCGGTTTGTATCGGTGTACCAACACATAGTACGTAGGGGTGTGCCAACAGGGACTCGGGTGATCCATGTGTCGGTTGTTAGTTGGACCGGTCCGTATGGTCCAACTGTGATACCATACCGACTCGGGCGGTAAAGTTTTTGGAGGCAGATAGTATAATCTGTTTGCATCGGTCTCTGTGCAGCATTTTGATATGTGTGATACATAGGGCTACATGTTTCTACTAACTAGATTCTGTGTGGGCCTTATTAACCTTTCTTCCTTTATTTTCCATGACAGTTTTGAGATTGTTGGTGCATAGTATAATACAGTGGATATTTCCATTTGTCTGTAAAATACCATGGCATGCTATGCTAGCACATATTTGTCACACATGACAGCTGATCTATCAATGGTTTTATATACTGTAGAAGTGTTTGAGAAGTTCTGTTTGATAACACATTTTGCTTTTATCAGGATGCCGATCATAGGAGTTAAAATGAAGGTGGTTGCTATGAGATGCCATATAAGATTGATTGTTGCCTTGTGATAGTTCATTTATAGGACAGATCATGATGTCTGAACAACACAATTCACTGAACATTGGACCGAAACTCATGAAACAAATTATCCAATAGCTCCTTGACATATTATTTCCAATTTATCAGATAGCAGCTGAATAAGTATAGCATTTATCAGGTTGGTTGTCACTGCACACCTTGTTAATTTTCACAAGGCATGATGTGGTGTCACATGCATGATAATTTTCACAATAGCATATCATCCATGTTATTGTGTCTGATTGGTACAGTGAATTCCATGAGTGTGTACTAGTGATTTTAAAATTGCTAGGTGCCAAAAAGCACCAAAGTTCCAAAACGCTCAAGGTGCTAGGCGTTCGCCCGAGTGAAACAAGGTACTCTGAAATATTATAATTAAAATAATATGTAGCTAAATAAGAATATACTAAACATGTTTATGAAGACGTATGTTAGAATTAAATCGGTCCAAAAGCATCTTGTTAACTAGGAAGCTTTTGCTGCTCTAAGACATCATCAAGTAAAAGCTAAGGGAGTTTCATGTATAAATCAAAGTGCATATTGCCCATGGTGTTGTAGATACAACAAATATATTTAAACTGCTCCAAACGAGTTGCTGCACGTTTGTTTGCAGTTTAATTAACGGGAAGGTGGGGGAATGGACGAAGCAGTTTAACTAATAGGAAGGTGGGGGAAGCAGAGGGCGGCGAACGAAAATGCAGCTGCGAATAGACGAAGCTACAACGGTGGATGAAGGCAGCAGATGATGTCGTCGACGACGGTAGACGAAGCTGCAGTGTTGGACGAAGTGCGTGAAGGCGACGAATGAAGGCAATGGAAGAGTTCACCGTTGGTGGCAGACGGTGCTACTACATCAACAGACAAAGCTATAGTGGTGAAAGAGGTTTAGGGTTTAGACGAACTACAGTGGTGGATGAGTTGCAATGACGGACGGGTTGCAGTGACGACAGCTGAGCTGTAGCAGTGAACGAGACTAGACGAGGTTGTCGACGATAGCTAATAGAGCAAACAAAGGCGACATATGTAGGGTTTCATTTCACCCAAGGTTCGCAATACCGTACCGTACCGGTGTTTTGACGTTGGCTCGGTACGGTATGGTACCAGCATACCAAGCAGTACACCATGGCATACCGAATAATTTTATATATTTTCTTCATTATTGTAGCACTGTAGCATTGCTACAGTATAATATTGTAGCGGTACCGGGCGGTCCGCGTACTGGTATGTTGTCGGACCGGTACGTATCGCCCGTACCGGGCGGTACCATTCGGTACTGCATACCATGATTTCACCATTGTTTTCTTTTACTGGGTTGGGCGAGGGGGTTGGACGGTGTTAGGGTAACTATGTTAGTTGGTCCGATTGAATCAACTTATAAGTCCAATCGAACCAAAGTTTGAACTTGACCAAATTTGGCTTAGGCTCTTGCCCGAGGCGCATGGCGCCTAGGCTCAGGCAAGTGCCCAAGTAGTGCTTCATTGAAGCACTACGCTTGGGGGTTTTGTGAGGCGCTTGGTCCTTGCCTCGACTCGCTCGAGCATCTAGGCGAGTGCCCGAGCGTCTTTTGAAAATACTAGTATGTACCAGCTTTGCCATGCCTATTCTTGTACAATGCGAGCACTCTTATTTGTTTGTTTGCAGCAAATACATCTTAATTAAAACTAAATTTTTTTTGTAATTTATGTATTATTGAGGCACAAGTGCATTAAATTGAAATATCACAAAAAAAGGACTTCCATAAGCTTGGTGGAATGCATTTTCTGTATTTATAGTTTATATATTATTGAAACTAGCACAGATATGCTGAATAATTGTGTTAATTCATCTGGTTAAATAATTTTGCTTTACCTGCTTATTTTATCTGTGTCCAAGCTTTACTTGGTTTCTCATATTGTTTAGTTATTCTCATAATTATCGAGTTCCTGTTACTTTATATTCCTTTAGATTTTCTTACTAATATTAAATTGAGATTTTCTTGAAGTGGCCATGCTTGAGCAATGGACCACTTCAGACCATATTCCAGGGTTTGGACATGACTATTTAAAAACATCCTTTGTTTTAGTTTTCAGTGTTCTTTGTAATTAACTTATTTCAATTTTTCTGGCACTCTCATCCTTTCTTTGTTCTTAGTTTTTGGTCTGTATGTTCATTTTTTAGATGCATCTATCAATTCTTTCGCCTATTTATAAAACTCATTTTCATTTCTAATGCTATCTGCAAAGTGTCTTCTTGAAATAATGTTTTGTCGCTTTATGAATTTTAAATGTACTTCATATATGATTTTTCTTGGAATTCGTGATTGTATCTAATGTTATCCTGTTATTTCTTTTCATTATCCTTCTTTAACTGACTTCTATTTGTCGAACAGCAGATTCAACTTATAAACATGACCATTCACTTTTTTCTGCAATGGAGTAACTTCTATCTTTCTGTCTATAAGATTGTCTCTTATTCTACTTTCTGCAGATTGATATTTTTTCCTTGTTTCTGTTCTTATTTTGAATTAGATGAGTGTCCTTAGTGAGGGTTAGTTCATCTTACAGGCTTGTGTTTCACATCCTGCTGTCTTTATCAATAATTCTCTTCATTGTTCTTCTGGTGAATTTGCTATCTGATTAAGTTGGTTGAGCTTAACGGTCCTGATTACTGAGTATGTAGAGTCATTCTCAGTGAAAAATGAAACATTGTGTTGCTAAGATAATTGCTTGACCTGATATTTGTATATTACAACATCACACCAATACCCATAGATTATGGCATTTGTAACTTTATTTGATCTATGATCATGGTCTATTCCATAATTATGTTTATAGTACAATATTTTTTTGTTGAGATTTTACCTTTCACTTTTTGGCTTATTGGAAGTGTTGCACTAGTTGTTGGAAGTTACTGAACATGTTCATCTGTGGCAGAGGGCAGATGCATCGACTGATTGGAAGGAATTCACCACTGCAGATGGTCGGAAGTGTGTAATTGTGTCATGTTTTAGTGGTTTTTTTATATCTGCTAATTTTGTAACTCTTTATATGCCTTAATAAAGAACTGCAAATTTTCTTGTTCTCGATATGTTGTAGATACTACTATAACAAGGTCACAAAGCAATCTAAATGGACGATACCTGATGAGCTCAAGGTTTTTGCTTTCTTATTTGTTTCTTACATTCTCTTTCCTTCCTGATTTAGTTTTAGTTGTGATAATGTTTCTGTTCCAATTTTAGCTAGCCCGGGAACATGCCGAGAAGGCTGCAATTCAGCCAGCACCAAAAGAAACAGGGACAGCTGCTACGTCTGTCTTATCAACTGTTCTTTCTGTTGAAATGCCTTCTTCCACAAATGCTCTGTCTCCTGCTGTACAACCGATGTTTTCTAACCAAATGCAGATGCCGGCTATTTCTGGTATCCAATCGACTGTGACAGTTTTGAAACCAACATCTATTGCTGTTGGAATATCTGCTGGTACCAATTCTAGTTCTTCTTCAGGAACAGAACCCACTGTTGGTGTGCCAAATCTTCACACTTTGGTAACTCCTGTATCTGCTTCTGCTTCTTCAAGTACTGGTTTTCCTTCTGTTGCTGTTGATGCTACAACCACTGTAATAAGGTTTGGATATGTGGCTTTTTAGAATATGGTTTTTCTTATTGTTGAAAATGTAGCCTACTTTGTGTCTCATAATATGTCTTGCAGGAGTAATCATGACAACTCATCCCATACAAATATTTCAAGTGTGCCTGATGGAACTTCTGCTAACGATCTGGAGGTATGATGTCAATAACTTTGATTAAGTTATTATCAAGTTTTCATTATTTTATTGCAGTAATAATGTTAACTGATTTGACATGTAAAGAAAGGATTACGTAGTGTACAAGAGGCTCCTGCCAATGCAAGGCCTAGAAGGGGTCAATGAACACAATCTTGCCCTTGTAAGCATATGACTAATATGTTAAATAAATAAAAAATTAGGAAACCTTTAATGCGTTCAACCTTGATTGATTGAGAAAATAAAGATCAGCAATGGATTTTGGATAAGTGCATGAAAAAACTAGAGATAAAACTTTTTTTATATAGTTAAGTTATAAAAATTTAGAGATCATAGTATGTATTTAAATTTTGACTGTACTCAACCAGTAGAACATTATCTACTGGTTCAGTTTGGAACAATGCTTGCAGCCTGGTAAGCTTACTGTTCTGGTTTTACTGTGCAGTAAAATTATTTGTCCTGAGTTGTACTAGATGGTATCAGCAACAACAGATTCTTTTTTGTTTCTTATTTGAAGCTTACCTGTTTGTCTTTCTGTCTGTCTGTCTCTCGCTTTTTTTTCTCTCTCCTATTTTGCCTTCGTCTCAAACTTCGCCTTTGTGGCCACCTTGGCCTTGCCCCTTTGCCCTTGTCTCTCTTTTTATGAGGTTGTCTCCTCTTCCTCATGTTCACCTCCCAATTGCTGCCATTTCTCCACTCTGTGTTGCTGTTCCTTTGTGCCTTTTCTCTTTCTGCTTGTATCGGCCATTATTGAACCATACCGACACACATTACATTGTATGGTACCACTTCTATGCCAAAATTTTAATTCTTGGGTTTTAATGTGTTTTCTCTACCAAGCTTCTTTTGCTTTTTGATACTTGAATGTCTGCATGGCCTTGGTGGGCTAGTGATGCTGTCATGGATGGTGGCTCCCATGAAGAGCACATTCAAATCAGTTGTAGACCTGAGCGTGTTTCTCATCATGTTACATGACTTTATAGTTAGGTCCTATTAAAGATCAAGTGCATGATTGTAAGATCAGGCTCTAATTAAGTTTCTGTCTAATGAACTAAGTACAGGATTTGGATTGAAATGTCAAGATTTAAATTACATGTAAGTTATTTATTACCGAGAGATTGTGTGGTGGGTTCTGTATTTATCTGCTTACTTTATTCCTTATATTCCTATCTATCTGAAGACTGGTAAAAGAAAATCTTATATATCTATTAATCCCTTCATGGCTCTGCTTTGTTAAACATCTGTACTTAAGAACTTTTCTTATGGGGCTAAATAGTAATTTCTTGTATTAGTGCACCAGGCCATTTTAATTATTGCGCTGCTAAATCTTGTATTTAGGAAACTTTGACATGTAATCATTGCAATGAAGACCTGTTCTCCAGCACTCAGGAATATTCCGTGATATCTACTTTTAGGTTAGCAAATGGAAACTAGATGGATAAAGATGGAAATATATATACTTTGAGTATATAAACAATTTTTGTTATTAAATAATTAAAAAAATCACCTCTGTATTAGCCATGGCTGAATATAAATAGAAAGTTGCCACCCACAAATGAGTGGATGTTGTGCTCAGGTGCATGGGGCAGATCAGGATGATGAGGGTGGAAATGAGAGAGGATGCCTAACTTGCCTGGATCACTATGTATGCACATCTACAATCATAAGTATCTGTATTATGGAAGCATATATTCAAGTATAAAATGGAAGAAATGAGTCCTAGAAATTCAGTATATAACATATACAATCAAAAGTATCCATATTATTGAAGCATATATTCAAGTATAATATGGGAAAATACGAGTGCCAGATATTCAGTATAAGTTGATTGATTCAAGAAAAGTTCATATTCATGTACTTGTACATTCTTTTTTTTCCGAGCCAAATTGCTTATACAACTTATTATATTTAATTATTATTGAATTTTCTAGAATATTGTAATGCCGCTACTTCAAAGTTTGATGTAGTGAGACATGTTAATTTTTGAACAATAATATAACAATTCACTTATCTATGTACTGATTCTAAAAATGATGGTGACTTTAACATTGTTAGCTAGGATACTGCCTTGGTGTATTGGCGATATTTGATCTATATGGTAGGTCTATTGCTGGGTTTGCTTTTTTTTTTGACAACCATGATTTGCTGTTCTTTCTATGTATTGAGCCAGGCAGTCGTGATTCATCTACTTCTGGAAGATGAGTTTGTAACAACCTACTCAATTTAAAGTCAACCATAAAATTTTTTGACCGCTTTAGTCTATTTTGTGGACTTGTTTGATTTATGAGTTCAAAAAGTACCCGCTTTAGGCTTTTTGGGTGAGTTGCCATCTTACCCTGGATGGGTGTTGATTTCTTTAGTTGAGATTGTCAAAAAGTATCCCACCCTGGATTGTTTTCTGTTGCCTGTATTTTTTGGAAGATAGTTCTAAAATGTGTGTTATTCACTTAAGCACTTTGTTTTTTAAAAAATGGATAAACTGTGATGTGTCTATGTTGATGCTTTAGGAAGCCAAAAAGGCTATGCCGGTTGCTGGGAAAATTAGTGTTACTGCAGTAGAAGAGAAAACAGTTGATGAAGAACCATTGGTTTATGCTAATAAGCTGGTAATATAATGTGGTCCATAATGTTGATACTTTCTTTGTTTTATTGAAGTTTGTGAATCATGTTTGTTTTTAGGAGGCAAAAAATGCTTTTAAGTCTTTACTGGAATCTTCCAATGTTGAGTCTGATTGGACTTGGGAGCAGGTATGTTTCTTTTTTTCTTGGCTTTCTGTTCCTCTTCTTTTAGGGCAAAGGATATGCAGAAGCTTTACTTCTTGGAGTCTGTTAATGCTGCTTTCTCTGTGTGATTTTCTTGCTTGAAATTTCTTAGACAATGAGGGTTATCATCAATGATAAAAGGTATGGTGCCTTGAAAACACTTGGAGAAAGAAAACAGGCTTTTAATGAGGTGAGCTCATGAGAAAAATTTCAGATGTACTGTAAAAATGCTAGCTTGGTTTTTAGTTTCCCTAGTACGTGCTTAAACCATGTCATTTAATAATTTGTTTAAGTGCTCATCAAAGTTCTCTCTTGTCTTAGTACCTGGGCCAAAGGAAAAAACAAGAAGCTGAGGAGAGACGTATTAAACAGAAGAAAGCACGGGAAGACTTTACTAGAATGTTAGAAGTAAGTTTCATTTTTTTTCTATACATGGTCCACAAAGAACATGCTTTTAATGATATAATTTGGTTTATTATGCAGGAATGCAAGGAACTCACATCAACAACTAGATGGAGGTTTGTTCTTGACTATTAATATGATGTTAGTGGAATCGAGTGGTTTTTAGGTTACAGGGATTTTGTATGCAGAATCTAGTTTTTTGTCTCAGTAAAGCTTGTGATATGTTTTCTGTGGATTTTGTTCATAGTTAATACTTAAAATGACAATTCTGTTTTTGCAGTAAAGCTATAACCATGTTTGAGGATGATGAACGATTCAGTGCTGTTGAACGGCCAAGAGAGCGTGAGGATCTTTTTGAAAGTTATTTAGTGGAGCTGCAGAAGAAGGTTGAAATATGAAGAAATTTTAATTAGCAAAATCTTATGTTCATGCAGTAGTGAATTTTCTTATGAAATTATGCAGCTTTATAATTTTCTTAATCCTCCAGGTTGAGTGAATGCTGTGTCAAACTTACATTTTGAATAGTTAATGGTATAGTACTTCTGCTTGGGCAATTGATATTGTCCGTCTTTAACTTAAGAAAGTGTAATGTTGGATTATAAGTAATAAATAAAAATGACTGAAATCAATCATGCATGTGTTTGAGATCAATAACCGACACATTTGCAGGGAGTTCAATTAGTTGAAGATTATTTTTGGCAACCTTTTGACTCCTATTCTCATTTTGCATCACCTGAAATATATAACATACTTCCAGAATCAAAGGCTATAAGTTATGCACTGCCTTTCCTTTCTCTTATTGTCATTCACCTTGATCTTTAGTTCCTGAACTGTCAGTTTGGTGCCTGAAAGTGCTCCCATAATTGTGTACTTTAAAGGACCATGACATTTAACTAAAATTTTTGGCATTTAGTTTGGTGTATGTGACTCTCTCTCTATCTCTACCCCTCCGATAGGAAGGTGTTATTACCAAATGCAAATGTGGGATTGCTATCCTGTGGTTCATATAGTGACCAGTTACCTTATTTTACCAGGTGGAAGCACTGATTTTGTAATTTGAAGATAAGATATGAGCATTCTTTAGATTCAGATATACCTTTTTCCTCTTTCTTGTCACTATTTCTCTTTTGCTAAAACTACTTGTTTATTCCCACCTCAAAAAGCCCATACTACACTTATGCAAAATATATGTTTGCATATCATAGCGCAATTCAGTATGACAGTTATAAAATTCAAAATTCTTTGCATTGTGCATGTGCCTCCCTGTTTTACAAAGAGACACTAGGACCTGGTGTTATGTTTTCTATGGGCATGCATGATAATGGTCCCATCATTATGCTAATGCATTGGCACTCTTAATGAGAATATTAATTTATTAAAGAAACATATTTATTGTTGATGAGCTTTCAGTTGTGCCTTGTTGCTACTGCACTCATTGTTGCTGTAGAAATAAGTTGGGACAGGATGATTTAGTAGAATAGTACAATGTGATTCTGTGCCGTGTTATGCTACATTTCATCAAACTACATTGTATAATGTGAAATTTATGATACTGCCCTGTTTTAAAAGTTAAGAATCTTCTTTTCATGGCTTTTCTGATGACCGCATTATTCTCACACTTACTAGCTTTATGTTTCTTATTCGTACAACTTATTTGTGGGCCTTCCAATTAATTGCTGTCATATGGATCTTGGTGCAGGAAAGAGCAAAGGCTGCTGAGGATCATAAAAAATACATTTTGGAATATAGAGCTTTTCTTGAATCCTGTGACTTCATCAAGGCAAGGCATTACTCAACTGTTTTTGGCCATGATGAGATAGTTAAGTTTGTGATGTTTTGTTGACTTCTGTATTCTTTCTCTACTTCAGGCAAACAGTCAATGGAGAAAAGTCCAAGATCGTCTGGAGGATGATGAAAGATGTTCTCGACTTGAAAAGATTGATCGATTGGAGATTTTCCAGGTTATTTGTTCTTTTTTGTTGATGATGAGAGGCTCTATTGCTCACTCATTGTATTACAGGAATATATTCATGATTTAGAGAAAGAAGAGGAGGAACAGAGGAAGATACAAAAGGTGCATCAGAATCCTAATATAATTGTAAATTTTGTATTGACTTGCAATGTACTAATATCTTTTTTTTTGGGCTTTCAGGAACAATTACGACGTGCAGAGCGTAAAAATCGTGATGAGTTCCGTAAGTTGATGGAGGAACATGTTGCTGAAGGAATTCTTACAGCTAAAACTCACTGGCGTGATTATTGCATCCAGGTACTTGGTGATTTTTGCCACTTTTGCTATATAAGATTTCATTGGAAATATATTTATTCTCGTATCTTCTTGTTTACATTGCAACTGCTCCTTGCAGGTCAAAGATTTGCCACCTTACTTAGCAGTAGCATCAAACGCATCAGGTTCAACACCCAAAGATCTCTTTGAAGATGTTGCTGAGGAACTTCAGAAGCAGGTATTTCTTTTCTTCCTCATTTTACCTACTATGTAAGGCTATTTTTTGCTAATTATCTATTTGAGATGTTGCAATAAAATTAGATTTTATCTTTGAAGGCACACGATTTATGTTATAAAAGATTGCCATCATTTTTGTAATAAAATCATATTCTGGATTTTTGCTGTTGTTGAAGAGCTTGACACATCAGTAGGTAAACATTGTGCAACAGTCTAGTTTGGGGATTGGTAAAACAACAAAAGATATAACCTGAATGTTTGAGGAAAACAATGTTTGTCAGTTAATGTTCGGCAATCAAAGCCTATGTGTTATTAGATATATCCAAACAGAAAACTGAGCAAATTGATAATAACTTTTGCCCCATACTGTATCTCCATGATTGTTAATGCAATCATGAACTGGTAGCAATATTACTCAATGACTGGATCGTCATTGTACTGGTATCATTGTGTACAACTGTCTGGAGGAGGATGAGGTGGAGCTGGAGGAGGAGAAAGAGAGGGAAAGGAGGAGGTGTAGGTAGTAGAAAAAAAGAGAAAAAGTTGAAAAGGCCAGCTGTGGTGTGCATTTATAAACAAAAAAGGGACTCCAGTACTAATAAAAGCAATAGGCTTAGTGCTAGGTACAATTATTAAATTGTGATGACATTATTCAGCAATGCCAATGTTGTTAATGTTTTAATTCTTAAGAACCTATTGATGTTGATCTTATCTCTCTCTTATTTTATATTGCAGTACCATGAAGACAAGACTCAAATTAAAGATGCCATGAAGATTGGAAAAGTACTCTATTGGTATTTAAATTCAGAATGTTCTGATCCAGTTCAGGCCCCTAACATTATGAATACCTTCTTCCAGATTAGTTTGGCTTCATCATGGACGTTTGAGGACTTCAAAGCTTCTGTTGCAGGTATTGATAGCCTGAAAGGAATATCTGAGATAAACTTGAAGGTAACTTCTCCTCTGTTGTGTTTTTACTATCTCATATTTTCTGTGAGTGGTTAGTTATCAAAGGTGTATTTTGTTATCAACAAACATCATACTACCTTCTTTTGGGTCACATGTACTTCTGTAGTAATGAGTCAATATTTCTTCAACAAAGCATTGTTCTTATACTGTAGATCCTTCAGCACCAACAGGTTCCTGCTACCTTCTGACTACGGGAAAGCCCTATTCATATGATAGGATGTTAATTTATTATTCTGTAGCAGAACCTTGTTTTTATCCTTAGGTTCCTACTTAGACAGGAGGAGAAAAGCATAGATATAACATATACATATTCTTATTCTTAATTGTAGGCATGCCCTTTCTTTATTTGTGGACTATTTGTTAGTCCTAGGTCAAAGGCTTTCTTAGTACTCTAAAGTTTATTGCATAAACTCTATGAGGTGTCTTTATGATGGTTTTTCACCTCAGTAACATGCTAAAAATAACAAAGAAGATTGCAAATGAAAATGCCATTTTATAACATGTCCTCCTTGCCAAAGATACTTC
This sequence comes from Musa balbisiana, assembly GCA_004837865.1. Classification (NCBI taxonomy): domain Eukaryota; kingdom Viridiplantae; phylum Streptophyta; class Magnoliopsida; order Zingiberales; family Musaceae; genus Musa; species Musa balbisiana. The sequence goes on along the minus strand of CM017196.1, from coordinate 28,761,932 downwards.
TTTGCTTCATGTGGATTTAGACTAGCAGTTGAGTTACCTTCAATTGACCTTCAATTGAAGGTGAGGTGGCGTAGAGCTACAAATGATTTCATGTCTCGGTCTGGAAATCTATGAAATTTTAGAAATTTTAGATGGTCTGATTCAACTTTCCACAAAGTGGTGCATGATGACAAAGCTAAAGGGAATTGCAATTTCAAGTGTTTTCAGCCAGTAATGTCGGTAATCAGTTCTTATATTTGGCTGCTAACAGGTATGACATGCTTACGATTGTCCTAGTTGTGCAAATGAGTAAATTGATTTCTATTGAAATCATGTTTGGTATGCTTCTTGTCTAGGGGAATATTGAATATTGTTTATTTTTCTATAATCTTTCGCAAAACTCTTGGGTAAATGTTTATGTTTTTTATCAGGCATAATATCTGGAAAAAAGCTTGTTCTTTGAGTCATTGCATTATATTTTGCTCTTGCTTTGGACATATGTCTGAATGTTCGACTGAGGTGTGCTCTTTATTATGCACATTTGTATCAATCATATCTAGGGCTCAAGTGATCTGAAGTTTGACAAGTACCTCATTTTTTATTTAACCCATGGATATTATTTTTAAACTACCTTAATAAAATACATTTCTTATATTGTTCTTACAAACTATCTTATTAAAATTTCTTTTTTATCTGGTGATCCTATTCATTATGTAAGATCTGCTAATAGCTTATTCACTGTTCTCAAATCCAGCATATGTTTTTGCTGGCATCAAAGTTTCACACTGTGACTAAGGTGGTGGTTGTATACTCCTTTTTGTTCTGTTTTTCTGTCTTCATTGTTACATAAAAGGCATGCTTGGGACAAATTAAGGTGCACCAGTTTTGGGCCGTAGTCTCATTTTTGGTGCATAAACCTCGTTGAACTTACATTGTCCACATGCACTCTAGGCTTTTTCGAGTTGCTCATGTTTAAAATCCATGTGAAGAGGCTTGTGCGGTGAGTTTTTTCAAGTTGCTTAGTGTTTAAAAGGCATTTGTAGATGGCCTGGATCTTTATTGCTAGCTCTGGTTTCCATGTGATGCAAGGCATCATAGCAGGAGTATTTATAGAAAAAGACCAAAGTTCTCTTTGGGAAAAGGAGAAAGGCCTGGCAATAAAGATGATGTTTTTTTATCAGAAAGGAAAAGAAACTGATCAAGTCGGCTTTGACATATCAATTCATTGTCCTCATCATGTCTTTGTTCCCTTTTTTTTTGTTACTCCTATTTTGCACTATCATTGTTGTTTACTATTTCTGCTGATTTCTTCCTGTTCTTTCTCATGCATTTGTATTAATGCATTTTACAATTGACATAACACTCCAGCCTTTGAACTCAACGAGCCATTTTTTTTCTTTTCTGGGTTCCTCAATATTAGTGACTGGTGATTACATATTTCTACATTTATGTTTTTCTAAGGTACCTTGTCCTAGTTTTAAAGATACCTTGGTGCACGAGTGCATCTTGAATATCAACAACTTTGGATGCCTTATGGTATGGACTTGATGTGAGGCTTTTCAATGTTTGTAGCTTGTGTTTGATGAGTTACTGGAAAGGCTTCGTGAGAAGGAAGAAAAAGAGGCTAAAAAGCGCCAACGTCTTGCAGATAATTTCTCTGATTTGTTGTACTCGATTAAGGTACTAGTCACCAAGTTCAGGACAGATTGAAGTGTTTCATGTGTCTATCAACGTGTTGATGTTTTACTTTGACACCGTGTCCAAATTTAGTTTCTTGTTTTATTGAAGGAAATAACTGCATCTTCAAAGTGGGAGGAGTGCAAACTACTCTTTGAAGACAGCCAAGAGTATAGGTATTCAGACTATCCTCTTTGTTCATGTGTTATATCTAATTGTTAAGTATCTGTTATTATGAATATCTGGTGACTTTTGTTTTAAGGTCGATTGATGATGACACTTTCGGAAAAGAGATTTTTGAGGGCTATGTTGCTCATTTGCAAGAGAAATTGAAAGAAAAAGAACGCAAGAGGGAAGAAGAAAAGGTAGTAAGTTATCTTGCGATTAATATATGTTCAATATGTTTTCTGAACTGTTGGTTACAGCTTATTTACCTAATCAATGATCAATTTCATTTTCAAGACAACTGATATATATTGTGTTATTATGTGCATGATGGAATTGTTGGGTATTAAATAATTTTATTATACTTTATTATAGCTCAAATTAAGTGGTTTTTGAGTTCTCTCTGCTATGGGCATTTAACATGCTCACCTTTTGTCAATGTATCTTGTAATAGTGGACATTTATTTGTCATATGATCAACTGCCACATTAATCTATATTCACGTTATTGCTTAAGATCATTATGTTGGATGTCATGCTGCTGGTATCTGACATTTAATGCTTTGTTGATTAGATATCATTAGGACCAAAATGTAACTGTAGTTTATTTATTTTGTAATTGAATTAGTATTACCTTTTCATTTCCATGTTTGGAACAAACAATATATTTTAGTTATGGTTGCTATCATTCCATGAAACAAGAAAACAGAACGGATTGAGCATGACAAATCTGATGCCACAATTGCAGTATCTTTTACCATTGATGTCAAAGTTTGCCAAGGTTAAAACAAATAGGGTTAATTTTGTTCCAGTTTTCTTTAGTTTGTTCTATGCATTAACAGGTCAAACATGAAACTTAGTTTATGCAATGGCCTAAAACTTCTCTACATCTGTTCATATTCATCAATAAGTTCCACTTGTGCTATCTTGTCAGTTGTGAATTCTGAACAGCTGTTAATGGCTAGTACTTGGAATGTTTATGTTTCAGGAACTTGTGAATTACTTTTCCTTATCTGAAATATTGGTCTTGTTCACTTATGATTGCATTACAGGCAAAAAAAGAGAAAGAAAGAGAAGAGAAAGAGAAAAGGAAGGAGAAAGAGAGAAAGGAAAAAGAGAGAGAACGTGAAAAAGAAAAGGGCAAGGATCGAGTAAGAAAGGATGAAACTGAGAGTGATAATGTTGATCTGATTGAGGGCCATGTTTCGAAGGACAGGAAGCGAGACAAGGATAAAGAAAGGAAACACCGGAAACGTCATCATAGCACAGCAGATGACTTAAGCTCTGATAAGGATGAGAAAGAGGAGTCTAAGAAGTCCAGGAGACATAGTGGTGATCGCAAGAAATCTAGAAAGGTGCCAAAAGATGTAATATGTATACGTTTTTATCATGCTTTATTTACTGAAAAGTAATGTTGCATATGTAAATTTAATAACATTGGAAAGGCTAACTTGGTAATTTTGCAGCATACTTATGCTTCTGATTCTGATGCTGAAAATCGGCACAAGAGGCATAAGAGAGATAGAGATGGATCTCGGAGAAATGGTGGTTACGAGGAACTTGAAGATGGAGAACTTGGAGAGGATGGGGAAATCCGTTAGTCCTTTTTAGCTTACTGCTCTTAGATTTGAGGATGTGGAAATCTGTTAGTCCTTTAAGATTGTAGCTTCTTGACAATTCATGCTTAGTAAATGTTACCAACAGCCAAATTTTGCTGATACAATGCTGCAATTTAGTGTTTCGACGTTGTGCAAAAGCTAGTTTTTTTTTTTCTGTTATGTTGAGTAGAGTTCCTTTGACAAATGTGTTGATAATGACATAATGATTGCTGTCAAAACTGTAAAAGGTTATTAGAAGGCGCTGGGAACATGCACAGTTGACTTTATATAACCTCTCTGTTCAGGTAATTTGACTTTAGTTCATTGTTGTTGCATAGTTTAAACTAAGATGGATTGCAAAGTAGAGGAGGTATCTTGTTCACACTAAGACAAGATTACAAAGCGGAGGTGGTATATTCTCTCTTGTCATTTGTTGCTCTAGTTTCCCAGGGATGGTTCTATTGCTCCATAAACATGCATTTCCTAGTGCTTGTTTGTTCCTGCAGACAAAATGGTATGATTCATTTATCTTGGTCACAGCAATTTTTCTGTGGTTCCGTGGACTTTTAAGTTTCTGTCAAAGTCATGTTGCATGGGCAAATAAAAAAAAAGATTGCAACCCCAGAACTGAAATGATAAATACCCTCAAGCTACTAGTTTATCTTTAAAAATGTTGCCTGTATTTGACCACATCTGTCATTATTTGTTACTAATTGCAACTTATAAACATGTACTATCTGACTGTTGGTTAATCAATTTGAATGTAGTAGATGGAGATTATGATTGGAGGGGTGTGAAGGGACCAATAGGACAAATAAGCAGGATCATATGCAGAAAAATGAATGAGCATCAAGGTTGGTGGTTTCAGAAAAGGACAGAAGGCCTCACTTAGATTTGAAGAAAACATAGCTTAAATGAGAAGCTATGATTTTACAAACCCGTGATTCAAGATGTAAAATCAATTGGTTTTGACTTCATATTTTTTCTGGATTTATAATGCTTTTGGATATCATTCATTTATTCTTTTCAAGTTATCTTAGATTTCTGACGTTTTTGTTTTTTCTATATTTTTGTTCCACTATGAAAAAGAACTTGTGGGATAATTTAACATCTGAACTTATGATCATGGTTTGCTGCCTTTAAGCCTGCTTGTATGTGCTAGTGTGTTGGACTACGTTAGCATGTGTGCTATAATTATTTGTTTGGTCCTCATGTATGGCAGCAATTTATGACCAGTTATTACACCGACCAGCCTGCCATGCTTGAGCAACTGCTACCAGGCAATTTTTTATTTTGATGACCAGGGTAGTCAGAGTTTAAGCATGTGAAATTTCTGATAAAAAGTTATAAGCTTGGACTGAATTTGTCTAGCGACAATAGTTGACTGTAGTTGTACGGTGGTAGTTACGTGCATCTTTATGTACGCCAGTTGAGGAAAATTAATGATTTTTTAAACCTCTTCGACAGTGATAGCCGTTTTTTCCTTTTGATTTTCTTTTATGCAACTTACAAAGTCTGGCTACAGTTCTGCTCTTGTAAGTTTTAGAATGGTTAGGACTGACTACTTTGGCCTACATGATGCTTATAAAGTTTGCTTCTTTAGCTGACATATATATGTCAGCTGTTATACATGTAAAATTTCTGTAGTTCAACTGAGCAATTTTATTAAAATCATGGGATCCCTGCGTTAGGTCCCTTGCCATATTGTCATTGATTCATGGAATTATGCATTATAATTATTCATTAAAATCATAGGATTTATAGAATTATGCATTAGAGGGACAGTGGTTTGGGATGGTGTCAGCAACTGTGGTACAGTGGCATCTAGTCCATTCTGAATACAACTGTTTCTGGCTGATCTGTCTGCTGCTTTCTTTGTGGTTTCAATGATTTTTTTCCTTGTTAAAGAAGTTTGTGAATTTGGAAGATTAGTTGACATTTTTCTTTGTTCCAACCCGCCTATCAATATCACAAGGAAACTAGAGTTGAGGTGAGAAGGATGTGGTGGAAGTTACACTTAGTTTTAATTGTTTCTTTTGTTTTAATTGTTGATCTCGCTACTTAAAGATTTCTTTGCTGGTTGGTTTCGTTGATGGTTGATGGAAATTTAGATTTTGCTACACTCAGATGAGGTTAACTTCTCAAGTGACTTGCTGAGTAAGCCAGGATGAAGGTTGCAGGTCAGAATTATGAAAAGCAGTGCTCTTCCAAAATGCAGTCATTGCTTGTTGTATTCAGCAATTTTTCATTTTTGTTTGGTACATGATTTACTCCTGTTTTCAATATTATTCTGAATAGCTTGCTATTAGCAAACCCTTGGGAAATGTCACATTGTTACAAAGTATTGTTGAGCTTCATGCTATTGAGACTACATACATGCACAATAGCTGTATTACAAAACACAACTCTGTCACTCTCTCAAAGGTCCATTTAAACTAGAACCATGAGTTTCATATGAACTCTGTCGACAAGTATGACTGACAAACTCTACGTCCTTTTCTGATCTCACTTTGAAGTAGCTTAGGATTGGAGTAAACTATTTAGAATTGACATGCTCTCTCTTCAATTGGGCAAAAGTAACTACTGATAGCGAGTAATTTTTGAGCTTGGAAGTGTTAAGCAGGCAGTCAGATTCTTCTACTAAATCAGTATCTTCCAAACAGTGATATTAGTGCACATTGCAAGAAATACATTTTTGCTGTTCCATTATTGTCTGCAAATCAATATTTGAAGATCTCATAGCTTTGAGATTATAAATTAGCATCCACCAAGGAACAATGTTGTTATTCTTTCACCACAGAATGCACTTGATGGATAGTTCTCCAGCTAGACAATCTCACTCTACTGTTTTATATATGTGCTGGGAATGTGGAACATGAATACTTAGCAAATGTAGGACTGACATCTGAGCATAAACGATGAAACATGTGTTCATTTGTTTCGGAGGACATCTTTAATATTTTGGGTGATAACATTAGTCCATCTGATAAAACTGAGAAGGAGAGGACAAGCAAAAGAGATGATATGTTAGGATCGTAAGTCAATCACGTTAGTAATGATATGCGTGACAAGATATGTATTTTTTTTGTTTATTATTTATTTGATTTTTTTATTTTATATTTTCTATTATATATATTGTGATGTGCATGTATATATGTAATGAGAATCGGATCGTGATGAGATCACGATAAAGAGATTAATTTACCTTTAAATATAAATCCTAAATAATCCCAGTCATAAGTCATAACTTAGATTGATTTAGAAGATTGAGGAGGAAGGATTCAATACTTTCAATAGAGATTGTATATTTAAAATAATATTTTTAAAGCTCTTTTCTTTCTCACTCAAGAATGAGTATGATATTTATAGGTCCTAAATGATTTTAAAAATAGAGCTAAAAAGTCTTATCATTGAGTTTTCGGGATACAAACAGTACTATTGCTAGTGTTGGGTGATACCATCACTTGCAGCACTGAGTACTAATGGTATTATCGCCTGACAGTTTAGAAGATCATGTACTAGCAATACTATTGTCAGTTTGGGTGGTACCACCGCTAGTTTGGGTGATACCATCGCTTGACACTGGTGGTACCATCATCGAGTCTTTCGGAAAATGTATACTTTGTACGTTTCAGCTCATAGGTGGTTCCATCGCCTGCTCTGGTGATGCCACTGCCTGACCCAACTGTAGGTCACTGAATGAGCCTTCCAATAGGCTCAAATCAACTCTGATTTAGGCCCAATGAGCCCCTAATTGAGTTGACATGGTTACACCCAAAACCATCTCAATTAAAACCTAAATTATGACGATTAAGACAAACGATTACAAAACAAGAATCCTATATTGTATGACATATCATTGGTTCATTTGAACTCCTGACACATCATGCTTTCCTTCGACGTATTGCCAAATCCATCGGCATGTTGACTCTCACAACACCTAATTTTGGCACAATGTCCGATTCTTCTGCCTGATACTCTATCTCTGACTTTGGTCCAATATCTGATTCTCCTACTTTAATCAATTTCTTTTTTCATGATTGAAGTTAGTCCTGTATTACTTTTCTCAATCATTGATTAGATCATAAACTTATTAATTGATTTCATTATCAGAGTCCGAGATTCAACAATCTCTCCCTTTTTGATGATGACAACCAATTGATGATGTAGTTTTAATTGAACTCCTCCTATCTATATGCCATATCAAAATAAACTTGACTTTAGAAAATGATAATCTTTTAATAATAATATCTTTGAATTTAAGTCGAAACAATTATGAATCATAGTGATAATATGCAATACATCATATCAAAGTAATCATTACTTTATATGTATATCATTGCATACATCATATGCATCATCATAATATCAAAGATTTCAAATAATGAAGGTATATCATAACATGTATAATTTTAAAATATAAAAATTTTAAATCATCATAACTTTGGGCATAACTTCAAATCAATATGCATGATTCTAAAACATTAAAGTTTGAAATCATCATTATTTCTCCCCCTTTTCTATAAGTGTTTATGTTTTAATCTGCGTTTTGAGTGATGCAGGATGCTTCGATCAGGATGAGACAATTAAAGCAGGAAAATTCATGTTGTACCGGGGGAAAACATGTCAGAAGATTGGACGTTGGGCCAGAGGAATGATCGACGTATTGACAAAAGGCTTCGGGCCGTGGATTCAGGCATCGGGCCAAGAAGAGCAGATATTGCGCCAAGGATATCGGAGTTACGGAGTCAACTGACCGATTGGGCAATAGGCTGCAATAGAGGACGATACGTCGAAGAATCAAACGAAGCGTCGAGGGACCAATGACATGACCGAACAACATGATTAATGCTTAATATTAATTGTCTATATCAAAGTATATTTTACATGTGCAGGATTAACTATGATAGCAAGGCATGAAGCAAAATGAAGTCCTGAAGTCACGATCGAGATCATGTTGGGAGTTCGAGAGTTCGTCGAAAGTTAGGACATTCATCGGAAGTTCTGGAGGAACCAGCCGAGAAGTCTCGGAGCTTGCTAGAGAAGCTTGTTGGAACTCGCCAAGAAGATCGTCGTGAAATCCAGGAGTTTGCCGGGAGTCCGCCGGAACATTGCCGAGAGATCATCGAAAGTTCACTAGAAGTTTGCTGGAAGCTTATCAGAAGAATAGATATAGGGACTTGTTTAGCTTAGCAAATGTCTTAGGATTTTCGTAGTTAGCACGTAATTGGGCTTGGATTTGGGCCAACCCAATTAGGGGCAAACTAGGCCCATGTAAGAATTGTGTTGGGCCCAATAAGAGGCCCAAACAGTGCCCAAAGAAGTCTCATCATCATGGCATAATCTTTGAGACTGTGTCAGGCGGTGGTACCGCCCAGACACAGCCTCCAAGAGACTGGGCGGTGGTACCGCTTGCACCCGGGGAACCCGGGATGGGAAAGTTCTAGGCTCCAAGTTTGAATCAACTTGAAGCCTATAAATACCCCTATCATCCCTAGTTAAAGCATACAAGCATAAATAGTCTAAAAGCAAAGAAACGCTGCTGCAATCTCTTTAGAATTTCCCTTCTCCAAGTCCGTGTTAGAATTCTATTTAGGGAGGAGAGTGAGTGCTTGTAAGGGTTATCTCCTAAACCCAATAAAAAGAGAAGAGGGGTGTAAAAGGTGGTTGGTCTTTACCTATTGAAGGAAGACTGTTAGTGGATGCCGGTGGCCTCGACGGAAGAGGAATCGGAGGAGTGGATGTAGGTCACGACGACCGAACTACTATAAACTGTCGTGTTCTCTGGTTTGCATTTTGTTCTTGCTATTAACCTTACTGCAAACCTCTTTAAGTGCTTACTGCCTTCAATTCATTGCATACGCTTTCAAGTTAAGTTTTTGAAATCGGTTTTTCATCAGAAACTATTTTTATCGTATGAAGGTTTTTTTTGAACCGACGTAACTTTTACAGCTGCACTAATTCACCCCCTCTCTTAGTGCCGCTCTTGATCCTAACAATTGGTATCAGAGCCACGGTTTTCTATTTTGGTTTAACACCCAAATAGAAATAACTCTTTTCGGCTTTCAAGAGGGTCACTCTCTCATTCGTCCTCCCTATTTCAATGGGACGGACTACACTTATTGGAAAACTCGAATGAGAGTTTTCTTGCTTTCATTGAATCTCGATTTATGGCATATAGGCTAATCTGGTTTTCAAATGTCTTCTCTTCCAATGAACCATTGGAATGATTTGAAGAAGTCATTTTCTCTAAATGCAAAGGCTATGAATGCCTTGTTTTGCGCCTTAGATAGAAATGAGTTTAATCGTGTTTCTACTTGTGAAACGGCTTTCGATATTTGGCGCACTCTTGAAATCACACATGAAGGGACTAGCAAAGTTAAAGATTCAAAAATTAATTTTTTAATGTATGATTTCGAGCTTTTTCGAATGAAGCCGAGCGAAACCATTGTTGACATGTACACCCATTTTACGAATGTTGTCAATGGTTTAAAAGCTCTTGGCAAATATTTTTTATATTTTGAGCTTATAAACAAGATTTTACGTTCTCTTAATAAGAGTTGGGATTAAAAAATAATGGCTATTAAAGACTCAAAAAACTTGAACCAATTTCCAATCGAAGAATTACCAGGGTCCTTGATGACCTATGAAATGACGTGCAATGCACGTAAAGAATTTGAGAACCACATTCCAAAGAACAGGAAGGATTTCAAACTTAGAACATTTGAAGACTACTCGAGCATAAGCTCAAGTGATAGTGAACTTGAACTACAAATGAAATCTAAAAAGTTCTTGAAACAAAAATTGAAGAACAAAAATAAACTTAAAAAGAATGAACCTACTTGCTATGAACATAAGAAGAAGGAAGAACTTTGGGATGACTCGAGCTCCTTTGAAGACGAGGAGAAAATCAACAAAGACAAGGTGGCAAACTACGCCTTAACGGCGACGTTAAGGTAATCAAAATGCCTTTAATTTACTTTGAAATTATATGATGCTTTCCATGATGCATTTTCTTTTTTATTTAGTTTAGAATTAATTTTCTTAAAAATTACATGTTTAAATAATATAATGAAAATGCTAACAAATTAGGATCATGCTTATCATGCTAGTAATTTTGAAAATAATCATGAAAATTGCATGTTTTATGATAAACAAATAAAATAATTTTGATTGAAATTATGAAATTATGCTTGATAATTTAATGCATAATGATCATGCTTAATGAGTTTATCTTTCGAAACGATGCATGATGATTTTTGAGATTTATGGATTATCGATTTTTACATTAATGAACATGGTCTTTTCAGTTTTAAACTATGATATATGTTTTCATATAAAAACTTAAGCATATTGATTTGAAATCATGTTTAATAGTTTTATAATTCATGATGAATCTTGCGATTTATGGATTATCAATTTTTACTATAATGAAAGTGCCTTCTTGATCTTTGTTATAAAAAATCTTGCACTTTCGGTTTAAAAAATGATACATGTTTTTATTCGGCATAAATAAAATAAAATCATATGAATTGAGATAACTAAAAAGAGGAAAACATTTTTCTTGAAAATTATTTTTCCTCTATCTTATTGATTTTGATGAATCCATTTGTATCATTTTTACGAATCTCTTGGACTTTGAAAATGATTTTGATGATTTAATCTTGAATAAATTTTTATCCAAATCATGATTTTGATTCCTTGATATTTACAAATTAAGATTTATTATGAATCAAGATTTTTCATTAATCATTCTCCTATGATTCTTATTGGAATTTTATTTAAAAGGAGATTTAATATATGAATAATGTCTTTTGGTATTTATATGATCTTATCTCTCATGATATGATTTATTTTGTATAACTCCTTGTATTCATCACCCAATTAATTTTTCTTGATGAGATAAAATGAATATGATTAAACAAAAATATGCATGAAACATAGTAGGATGTAATATGACAAAATTGGCACCATCATGATATGGAATATTTATGATTTGAAATGATGCATGCAATACTTATGCTTCTTATTATGATGATATATGTGATGTATTGCATATAATGTGTATCATGAATGCTCTAAATGATGCATGTATCATGATCAAAATGTTGATAAATGCTTAAAAATTTTAATATTTCAGTATCATGTATGATATGATCATAATGATAATTAATTTATTTTTCGGTATCGTGCATGAAAAATGAAATATAAGGTTTTGAAATTATGCATGTTTAAATTTGAAAATATAATGATTGACAAATAAGATTGATACTTTATCCTTTGTCATGTTTTGAAATTTGTGTAAAGAAAAAAGAATCACAAAATTGTAGTCTTCCCTTCTTTTTGACAATAATAAAGGGGGAGCAAAGCAAAAATTTGCTAGCTTGCAACTTGTATATTTCAAGAAGTAAGTGTTGCTTTCTTGAATATTTCAAAACTGCTAGCTTGCATGTTCTAAAATGTTGTAAAATTTACTAGCTTGTATGAAGTAGAACATGCTATCTCACTACCTTGCATATCTATGATGATAGCAAAATTGCATGATGATAAAATTGGAGATTATGTTAATTATGCAATGATTTGAACTTTTTGTCTCAAACACTTGATAGTTAGAACTTCTCCTTTTTGTTGATGACAAAGGGGGAGAAGTATGTTGATGTCATGCATGATTTGATCATGACATGTCGCTTGGATTTTTGAATCCAAGAGTTTCTATCAATATGACATATTAATAGGGGGAGTTTGTTTAAACTCCGGGAGTTAAGGTTAACTCCATCATCGATTGGTTGTCATCATCAAAAAGGGAGAGATTATTGAATCTCGATTTTTTATGATGAAACCAATATATAAGTGTTTATGTTTTAATCTACGTTTTGAGTGACGCAGGATGCTTCGATCAAGATGAAACAATTAAAGCAGGAAAAATCATGTTGTGCCGGGGGAAAACATGTCAGAAGATTGGACGTCGGGCCAGAGGAACGATTGATGTATTGACAGAAGGCTTCGGGCTGTGGATTCGGGTATCGGGCCAAGAAGAACAGATATTGTGCTAAGGATATCAGAGTTGCGGAGTCAATTGGCCGATTGGGCAATAGGCCGCAAGAGAGGACGATGCGTCGAAGAATCGGACGAAGCGTCGAGGGACTAGTGACATGATCGGACAATGTGATTAATACTTAGTATTAATTGTCTAGATCGAAGTATGTTTTACATATGCAGGATTAACTACGATAGCAAGGCATGAAGCAAAATAAAGTCTCGGAGTCAAAATCGAGATCACGTTGGGAGTTCAAGAGTTCGTCGGAAGTCCGGACGTTCATCGGAAGTTCTAGAGGAACCAGTCGAGAAGTCTCGGAGCTTGCTAGAGAAGCCCATCGGAACTCGCCAAGAAGATCGTCATGAAGTCCAGGAGCTTGCCGGGAGTGCGCTAGAATATTGCCGAGAGATCGTCGGAAGTTCGCCTGAAGCTCGCCGGAAGAATAGACATAGAGACTTGTTTAGCTTAGCAAATGCCTTAGGATTTCGTAGTTAGCACGTAATTGGGCTTAGATTTAGACCAACCAAATTAGGGGCCAGCTAAGCTCATGTAAGAACTATGTTGGGCCCAATAAGAGGCCCAATCAGTGCCCAAAGAAGTCTCACCATCGTGGCATAGTCTTCGAGATTGTGTTAGGCGATGGTATCGCCCAGTGTCAGAATAGCACAGGCGGTGGTACTGCTTGCACCAGGGGAACTTAGGATGGGAAAGTTTTAGGCTCAAAGTTTGAATCGACTTGAAGCCTATAAATACCTCTCTCATCCCTGGTTAAAGCATACAAGCACAAAGAATCTAAAAGCAAAGAAACGCTGCTGCAATCTCTTTAGAATTTCCCTCCTCCAAGTCTAAGTGTTAGAATTCTGTTTAGAGAGGAGAGTGAGTGCTTGTAAGAGTTATCTCCTAAACCGGATAAAAAGAGAAGAGGGGTGTAAAAGGTGATTGGTCTTCGCCTATTGAAGGAAGACCGTTAGTAGATGCTGATGGCCTCGACGGAAGAGGAATCGGAGGAGTGGATGTAGGTCATGATGACCGAACCACTATAAACTACTGTGTTCTCTGGTTTGCATTTTATTCTTGCTATTATTTTACTACAAACCTCCTTAAGTGCTTACTGCATTCAATTCATTACATACGCTTTCAAGTTAAGTTTTCGAAATCGATTTTTTGTCGGAAACGGTTTTTTATCGTATGAAGGTTTTTTTTTAACTGATGTGACTTTTACCGCTGCACTAATTCACCCCCTCTCTTAGTGCCGCTCTTGATCCTAACACATTTAGCTAAGCAATCTCTGTCCAATATGATAATTATTCTCTCGTTGAACTTTTGATGAATTTCTCGGTGAACTTCCGGCGAACTTCCGGCGAACTCTCAATGAACTCTCGGTGAGCTCCCGACGAACTCTCGGTGAGCTTCCAGCAAACTTTCAACACATCGTCCGAATCTTTGACATATCGTCCAATCTTTGACTCTGGCCAGACATATGCTTTATGCCTTACTGCTATCGTAGTAAATCCTGCACACTTATCTCAACATATAGATTAGATCAAACAATTTATTAATTGATTTCATCATCAAAATCCGAGATTCAACAATCTCCCCCTTTTTGATGATGACAATCAATTGATGATGGAGTTAACCTTAACTCCCCCTATCTATATCCATACTTGAGTAAAGACACTCTTGAATTCAAGGCTTTTGAATTCAAGCATCGAACTGATAAGTTATATTCATTTAAACTTATCAACATGCACATCATGATACTTATCATGATTTACCAATTCAAAATACGATACCACGTATTTATCAATAAAAATGATGTCAAGGCATGACATCCATTTTCATGTCCAATATAGAGAGATGATAGATAATCATCATTTTCAAGTATGATACAAACTACAAATATAAAATTTAGTAGGTTCAAATTTCAAGTTTGATAAAAGATGACAATTCATCAATCCGAGACATGATACCAATTGTAAGTAAGAAATTAAGTATGATAAGTTCGATACCTCATCATAAAGATAGACATTCATCATTTTGATACGAAATCAAGCATGATTTTAAGAATGAAACATTTTCAAATATCCATGCCATTTTACAATGCGTTTCAAGCATTCATGATACATTTATAATGATGCATGATATATGCGTTTCAAGCATGCCATATTACTTGGCATTATAGTTTTAATTTACAACATGCATAATTTTAAAACTTTACATATCATCCTTACTCTATGCATGATACTAAAAATAAATCAATCATCATATCATACATGATACTCATAAACTAGCAAATTTTATATCATTTTAGAGCATCAAAACAATATCTTAAGTATTTCATGCATCATTCTAAATCAAAAATATTTCACATCATGATGGTATCAAATATCGAGAAATCAAGATGATGATTCATAAAAAAAAATCACAAGTTATAATTAAGAGAAAAATCATCACTCATTTTCAACTCATTCAATTTGTCAAAACATCGTTTCTTGAGTATGCATGATATCAAAATATGGTTTCAAATCTTCAACATATAACATGCATAATTTCAAAAATTGAAAGAAGAAGGGAAGAATTCAAAGGTACAAAAATTTCAACCATCTCATAAACAAATGGAAGATCAAGTCATGAATTCAAAATTGCATGAATCATTTAGACAAATTTCCTTTTAAATAATCAAAATGATCATCAAAATCACTTTTCAAAAAATTCAATGAAGGCAACGTAGATAGATTTACATGAGAACTTGATTCATGCACAATGTCTCAATTTTTCATGAATCATAAAAAAATTTAGAGTATCAAGTGAAGGAGTCATGATTCGTGTGACAAAAAAAATTTTGATTCATGCATTCAAACCATTATTACTTCAACTCATTATGCATAGTTTAAAAAATGTAAAATCATCAAATATGATACAAATATTTATTTTCAAAATACATTCCCTTTTAGTTGTTTCATTTTAAGTTGTTTGTTTCATATAAGCATGTTTTTTTCATTTATGCCAAATAAAAACATGCATCACCATTTAGGATCAAAAAATAAATTTCATCATAAAAACCATCAAGACTAATAAATCATAAAAATTATTATGTATAACTTTAAAATCTCATGCATAAAATCGTCAATCATGATATCAAAATATTTAATATTTTCATTATATTATTATGCATTATTAGATATACAATCATCAAGCATGACACTTACATTATTTCATATAAGCATGATTTCATAAGGTATTTTCCATTAAAATCATTTTGTTTGTTGTAGTTATGCATTTTTCTTGTTAGGTAAGTCTAACTTTTCGTGCTTAGTTTTCCATACAAAAGCCATGCATCATCATTTATAATTGAAAGGCAATATGAAAATCATTATTGCTTCTTAAACCATACATAGGATTATCATTAGATTTAAATCTAATATTTTATTTCTTTATCATAAAACATGTAATTTTCATTATTATTTTCAAAATTACTAGCATGATCCCAATTTTTGCATTTTCATTACATTATTAAACATGTAATTTTTAAGAAAAATAATTTTTTTAATCTAAATTAAAAATAACTCATGAAAAGCATCATGTAATTTTGAAGTAAACTAAGGAAATTTTGATTATCTTATCGTCGAAAGTTGTTAAGGCGTAGTTTGTCACCTTGCCTTTGTTGATTTTCTCCTCGTCTTCAGAGGAGCTCGATTCATCCCAAAGTATTTCATGATTCATGATATATTTCAAACATTCATAATGCTAAGTTATCATCAATTTGCCATATTTCTCCCCCTTTGTCATCAACAAAAAGGAAATGAGCAATTGTTTTAAGCAAAAATTTTACTTATTGTGATAGTATTCTTCTTGAAAGGGAAAAGAGAAGGAAAAATCTTTGAATAGTGCATTTATCAAGAAGAATTGAGATATTGAAAGTTCATGAATAATACAAGGAGAAACAATGAGTGATTGAAAATTCATTTCATCAAGAGAGATTCACAATAATAGCTAAAGATGTATCATTTCATGATGTAGAATTCGTAAATGTTCTTTTATGAAAGAAAAATTCATGAATAAAATTCGTGAAAGTTGTTTCTATCAAATGAATTCATGATCTTTGGAAAAGTTTGCAAGTTAAGAAAATATGTTTCTCATTAAAAATTTATAAGAGTGAATGTGAGGAGAGATGTATTTATCAATAAAGTCCATGAGTGAAATGATTAAGTGTATCAAAAATCATTAAGTGATGGAGCAAGGGTATGAAGTAAATTTGATACCAAGTTAAGAGGAAGATAAAAACAAAATAAATTCATAAAAGCTCCATTCATGAAATAAATTAAGAGGAAGATAGTCCGAAAAAGAAATACAACAAACTCATGCATTTAGACAGTTTAACATGCCTACCTCTCTTCTAATGAAATCAAATTATTCTTCATTTAAAGGTTTTATAAAGATATCGGCTAATTGATGTTTCGTATCAATGAACTCTAAGAGTACATCATGCTTATTAACATGATCTCGTATAAAGTGATGCCTAATATCAATATGTTTAGTTCTAAAGTATTGGATAGGATTTTTCGTTAAACATATTGCACTTATATTATTACATTTTATGGGAATATTCTTAAGATAAATTCTATAATTTTCTAATATATTTTTCATCCATACAACCTATGCACAACATGCTCTGGCCACTATGTATTTGGCTTCGGTCGTAGATAGTGCAATTGAGTTTTGTTTCTTGGAAGACCAAGAGACAAGTGTATGACCTAAGAATTGATTCATGATTCATGAATCAATTTGAAACATTCATGCGTTCATAGCAAGTATTGCTTCATAATTGATTCATATTTGAATCTTGCATGTTTGAAATATTGCTTCCCACTTCTTGCGTTCAAGTAGTTGTGTTCTTTTTGTTCATTAATTTTTATTTTATGAACTTTTTAAATTTCATAGTGAGGAGTTCAAGTTTACCATCACTTGAGCTTATGCTCGAGTGGCCTTCGATTGTTCTAAGTCTGAAATCCTTCATGTTCTTTGGAAAGTTATTCTTATGTTTGTTTTGTGCATTGTGCGTCATTTCATATGTCATCAATGAACTAAAAAGTTCTTCAAGTGAAAAATTATTAAGATCTTTTATCTCTTGTATTGTAGTTACTTTTGGATCCTAACTCTTACTAAGAGAACGTAAAATTTTTTTTATAAGTTCAAAATCTGAAAAACTTTTACCAAGTGCTTTTAAACCATTGACGACATCCGTAAAACGGGTGTACATGTCTCCAATGGTTTCACTTGATTTTATATGAAAAAGTTCAAAATCATGCATCAAAAAGTTGATTTTCGAATATTTAACTTTACTAGTGCCTTCATGTGTGATTTCAAGAGTATGCCAAATGTCAAAAGTCATTTCGCAAGTAGAAACCCGATTAAACTCAGTTTTATCCAAAGCGCAAAATAGAGCATTCATAGCTCAAGCATTTAAGGAAAAAGTCTTCTTCTCCAAATCATTCCAATGGTTCATTGGAAGAGAAGACCTTTGAAAACCATTTTTCATAATACTCCATAAATTTAAATCCAAAGAAAGTAAGAAAACTCTTATTCGAGTTTTTCAATATGTGTAGTCCATCCCATTGAACAAGGGAGGACGAATAAGAGAAAGTCCCTCTTAAAAATAAAAAAAGAACTATTTCTCTTGGGTGTTAAACCAAATGAGAAATCACAAGGCTATGATACTAATTGTTAGAAAAAGGGTTGACACTAAGAGGGGGGATGAATTAGTGCAGTGGTAAAATACGTCGGTTCTGAAATCTTTTCGTTTATTGAAAACCGATCTCGAAAATATGCTTAAATTGAAAGCATGTTTGTAAACGTATTGAAGGTAGTTTACAGTTAATGTAAATTGCAAGAAGTAAATGCAAACAAGATTTTATAGTGGTTCGGTCATTGTGACCTACATCCACTCCGTCGATTCCTCTTCCGTCGAGGCCATCGGCATCCACTATCGGTCTTCCTTCAATAGGCAAAGACCAACAACATTTTATACCCCTCTTCTCCTTTTCACAGGTTTAGGAGATAACCTTTACAAGCACTCACTCCTCTCTTAAACATAATTCTAGACTTAGAGTAGAGGAGGAAATTTCTCAAAGGATTGCAATAGTATTTTCTCACTTTTAAATTCTCTATGCTTATATATATTAACCAAGGATGAGAGAGGTATTTATAGG